>CM050326.1:64331773-64681773 GCA_027475135.1 Bactrocera correcta | reverse complement strand
TTTTCCACTCCGATTGAGACACCTCCAAAACATGGTTTTTGAATGCTTCAACAGGATCTTCTGGCGACGAAAATCGTTGACCACGCATTATTTTCTTGATGTGTGGAAATAAAAAAAAGTCATTGGGTGCCATGTCAGGGCTGTACGGCGGATGACCCATCAATTCGACGTTTTGGCCGGTCAAAAAGGCGCTGGTTTGAGCCGATGAGTGAGAGCTCGCATTGTCATGGTGCACAATTATTCGTCTTCTCTTGTTCGTTTTTCGAATTTCTCCGAAGACTTCAGGCAAACAAATGGTGGTGTACCACTCAGAATTGACCGTCCTAGGTTGCTCAAGCGGAACAGTTGCCAAATGACCAGTTTTGCCGAAGAAACAGGCGACCATTTCCTTCGAAGTGCTTCTTTCACGAACAACTTTCGTTGGATTTGGCTTATCTTGGAAGACCCACACGGTCGATTGCTGTTTTGTTTCGGGCTCATACGCATAGATCCATGATTCGTCACCTGTGACGATCTTATAAACGTCTTTTGAAGCACCGCGATCGTATTTTTTCAGCATTTCTTTACACCAATCCACACGAGCCTTTTTTTGAGCGATTGTCAAATTGTGCGGGATCCAACAAGAACAAACCTTTTTTACGGCCAGGTGTTCATGCAATATCGAATGTATGCTGGTGGGAGAAATGCATAGGCATGCCTCTATCTGAAGGTATGTTACATGACGATCTTGCATTATCAGTTCACGTACGGCATCGATGTTTTCTGGCACAACGGCTGTTTTTGGACGACCTTCACGGAATTCGTCTTTGAGCGAGCGTCGGCCACGATTGAATTCGTTGTACCAGTTTTTCACAGTGCTATAGGATGGTGCTTCATAGCCATACAAAGATTTTAGTTCATCGATGCACTCTTGTCGTGATAATCCACGTCGAAAGTTGTGAAAAATGATCGCACGAAAATGTTCACGAGTTAATTCCATTTTTTGGCCGAGATGAATTTTTTAATTCCCAGTAAATAAAACAATTCACGATTAAATGACAAAACGTTCTGAGTGATGTTATGCTAAAAAATGTCAGATTGCACCTGGCAACACTTAGTGTTGCCTAGGCCAGAAATATATATAGCAGCCTCCGTATTCATATGATAAACGATTCAATACAGTGAACATTTTATTTACGAATAAAGGCGAAAACGTTATTGTCGATATAACAATCGAAGCGATCGCACTTGAGATTTAATTTTGAATATGCTCATACAAATAAATTGCATTGGGAAAAATAACGAATTAAAGGCTGCTTTTTCAATGTCTGGTTACCAGTCTTCCTGTCCAGTTAGTAGAGTTGTCCGCTTAATAGATTGTACTTAATAAACAACAATGTGCATGGTTAATATAATAGAGCTTTCACTATATTCTTCATTTATGAACTTAACTACTTTAACTACCTTATCTTCTAAGTTGGTTCGAACGGGACACAGTGTGCTAAATTTTACTAAAACCGGTTCAGTAGTTTAGGATTCCATCGCGGACAAACAACGTGACACGTATTTTTTATATAATGGGTTCTCAAAAAAGTCTTGCGGTATTTTATTGAATCAATTCGTGTGGGACCCATACATCGAGCTTCTTAGTGACTCCAAGCTTCTTCAAATGTATCGGGTTCATAAACTGCACAAATTTTATTGGCTGCTTGAGATGCATTTTTGCCTTTATCGTAGTAGTACTGTAAAATATGCCGTATTTTCTCTTTATTTTGCTCCATGTTTGCGACACTATAACTCACGAACGACTTAAAAAATATGATAATCAATCAAACACTTGTTATCGCGTGAAATGAACTTTCCAAAAAGGTATAGGCCTGACCCGATGCGACGAATAAAACTAGAACTACGCGCTTTCAGCGCGAACTAACGAAAATACCGCAAGGCAAAGTTCATTTGCTTTCTAGTTAGAGCCAAGCAAAAATTAAGTGAGGAGCTCCGTGAATAAAATAAGGCTCTCGGTCTTGAAGGCAAGTATTTAAATCGATATTGCCCATTCAGTTGATGCCGACCACTATTTTTGAAAACTACACAAAACTATTCAAGTCTATAGAAATCTCACATCTCTTGTTGAACTCAGATAGACGTACCAACATATAAAAATAATCCAAGCATTGGCCAAAAAAAAAGGAATTAATTATCATATCGTAGGACACTAATATAAGAGACGAAAATTTGTTCACTCCCTTTTATGACTTTTCCAATTTTATAGAGACTCTATAATTTAAAATTTTCCAAATCTGAAACAGGCGCAATAAAGAAATGTAAACGTAGATCCATTTCGAGATTTCCTAATTTTTTAAAGAAAATATACAGAAACTTCTAATTTAAAAGGGAATGTTTAATATCATTGAAAAAGCCATTATTTGGCATTTATTTTTTGTATATTATCTCTTTCAAACGTTGGCCGCAATTACGTCTTAGATGCTCAATTTCCTGAGTCCAGTTTTCGATGACATGTTCAAGCATTTCGTCTGGTAACTGGTGAATGACACGCGTGACATTTTGCTTCCAGGCCTGAATCAAAGTGGGATCGTCTGTATACACTTCTCCACAGAAAAAAGTTTAACGGTGTGATATCGTACGATCTTGGTGGCTAATCGACCGGCCTGAACCGTGAATACATACCTGGTGTGTGTTATATGGTGTGATGTTTGGAAAGTGGCGTAGTCTTGTTGAAACCAAATGTCGCCGAGATCCCGAGGTTCAATTTCAGGTATCAAATATTCGACTATCATGGCGCGATAACGGTCGCTATTGACGGTTACGTTTTCACCGTCATCATTTTTGAAGAAATATGGACCGATGATTCCACCGGCTCACAAAGCTACACCAAACTTTTTTTCTGGATGAAATTGCAGCTCTTGAATCTCTTCAGGTTGCTCTTAGTTCTAAATGCGGAAATTTTGCTTGTTTACATATCCATTGAGCCAGAAATGATCCTCATCGCTGAAAAAAATTTAGGTTGAAATTATTGAATTTTCCTGGAACTTTTTAAATGCCGTTAAACGTAGAGCGAATCGATGGCGCTGCACGAGGTCTATTCGGCCGAATATTATCCAAAAGTGAATACTGGGTCTCAAGATGGGTGATGGTGTTGCGAGTAGTACGCTCAGTAGGCCGAATATTACCATAAGTAATAATACGTTGAACGATTTTTAACGTTGTGCTGGTGTATGTCTTTCCATGATGAAATGTCAAACATTATTGAACAAAAATAATATGACGTTTGAAACGACTCACGCGTGATTTGTCAAAAAGGGCTATTGAAAAAGCTACCTCTTTGGATTACACGTTATTTGTTTATGACTATAATTCTTCGCGGTTGCGACCTAAATACATGTATATTATATACTAGAAAATATGCTACTTTGAATCAAAGTCTTGTGAATAACGACGTTACCGCAGTTTGTTTAAATTACACTTAGCAAACTTTGGTACGAACTATTTAGTTCCGAAACTGTTATTGCAGGTTTGTTTGTTATCGGAATCTCACTTACATTTTGTAACATCGAATTTCGCCCGTTCTGACATTCAAGTGAAAATGCGCGGTAACGCTTCTTCATTTTCAGACGTGCGACGGAACTTTAAACTTTGTTGTCATAATGGAAGTAGTGCAGTTTGTGTCTTTTACAAGCAAACTATGTGATAATGTATAAAGTCAACGAAATTATGTAATCACTACAAACTCGAAAAATTTAAAGCCAGAAATGTTATAATAATAACAATAATAATAATAATGATGTATTCGAACGGGCAAAGAATCTTCTTTATTGATAAAGACACCGCTTACGCGGTTATAGCCGTGTTTACAACAGCATGACTGGTTCTTCTCCATCTGGCCTTTCCTTGGAGTGGAGGTCTTCCTCTTACTCTGCTTCCCCCGGAGGATACTCCGTTGCATACTCTCTGAGCTGGAGAGTTTTCATCCATTTGGACGACATGACCTAGCTACCATAGCCGCTGTCTTTTAATACTTTGAACTACCATAATAAATGTCGATGTATATCACGTATAGCTCATCGTTGTGTCAATCATAAATCTTCCGCAGAACCCTTCTCTTGAAAACTCATAACGTCGACTCATCAGATGTCATCGTCTATGCCTTATGGACTGAGTCGATTTAAAAAATTTCATTAAACCAATCGTTTCAAAATACGCTCCTTCTTCGTCGATGCAGCGCTGCCAGCGCGATTTCCAAGCATTTCAGGCGTCACGAAAGGCATTCTCTGGTAGCCTTGAGAACTGAGGTGCATGCTGCTTGGTTCCCCTTTCATCGGTTCAGGCAAGGGAAGAAAAAAGTACGGCCACATCTGAGCTGCAGGGCGGCGGCGAAAGCATTGGGATGACGGCTTTGGTTAGGTAGCTGTTCACAAGAAAGGAGGTGTGAGCCCTGGCGGCTAAGAAGTTTTGTCGGACCAGATTTATCTTCGTTTGAGTCTCTTGAGAACTTCCACGTAAAACTTGGCTTTTCAGAAGAAAAAAATTCATGGTAGACGATACCTTTGACGTCAAAACAGACAATGAGCAGCATTTGCTCATTCTTCTAGCCAACATCAGCGACCTCTTTCCGGCCCTCCAAAAAGGCCTGGTAGCACCGAAACACACCACTTCTTGCTCAGATTTACCGAGTTTCAAACAGAATATAATCGCGTACCTCTGCTCTAACGAACTCTACATTTTCGACTTGCACCACTCACACGTCGCGCGAAAATGTTTGTATTAACTCTCCAGGTGCTCGTTCGTTAGCTAGGAACGACCTCTACCAAATCCCGTCGGCACGCGCACGCTCCCAAGCATAGTCGGGATAAAAAAAAATCAGTCCTAATACTTTCCGGGCAAACCCTGTATAACAGGACCTGGATGATGAGTGATTTGTAGAATTTGGTCTTTGTTCATCGACAGAGAACTTTACTTCTCAATTGCCTACTCCGTCCGAAGTAGCACCTGTTGGCAAGAGTTATTCAACCTGGAGAACCAGAACCCTAAACGCTTCATATTTGCAGTCGAAGAAAATGTGTAATACAAGGCATGTTTTCTCGTTGCTGTATCCTTGTTGGACGCGTGCTTAAACAATACTGAGTCAAGCATATCACAATACTATCAGGAGAGAATTTTATTTTCTTAACTTACAAGATACACAGGATACAAATTACTAAAGCTATATATAGGAAAAATAAAGAATTTATTTAAATAATCTCTTTGAGCATTTTCTAAGATCTCGTTATTGTCGTTTGCTCTATCTTAATTATAAATTTTGATTGAATTTTATTTGTCTAAATATTTTGACTTTAGTGGAAACTTGGTCGGTTCTTAACACCAAGATAATAATTATTACTGGAATTATTCGATTATGGTAAATCGTCAATGCATCAGCAATGCATCAATTACACACATCAAAGCTTTCTTGCTGACAGGAAGCGATATGCCGTCATTATGTCTCCCCTACTGTCGACTCCTTCAATTAGATTGAATTAATAGTGATAGATTGTCGACGGTGTGCATTGTTATTGCATTATACTCACATATTATGCGCGTGGGATATCTTCAACACACGAATGTACACCTGTCAAGTACGTTTTCCTCGAAATATGTTTGCCATTGAACTGCTTATCGCTAAAAGCAAATCGTACCAATTAGAGTGGCAGTGGCTTAGTCAAAATTTAAAGAAGGGTCATAGAATAGTTTAGGCAAAGAACAACTTTACCGCCAGATACAATCAAGGGTGATTATTCAACTTTGATCCAGCATTTCTTGCATATTGAGCTCATACACTTCTAGTATTAACCAGGCTGTATCTAACGCAAGATCCCAGGTATCCAAAAATATCTAAACAAACAAATAATTCTTTTACATATGGCTCAAGCAGCTCACGACTTTCGGTCTTTGACCAAGTATCATCTGGGTAGCCTAAGAACATCCGTTTGAAGGCGTGCTAAAGTGAGAAGGCGAAAGATCCCCTCCGCTGCGTTGTACGCTGGGCTTGGGACCCGCTACGTAAAAAATGCACACAATGAAAAAGAACAACAAGCCTCGGATGAGTGACCCTTTTTTGATGACGACCATGGCAAACGAAATAAGGACTACGAATTGGGGGCATGCGCCTGGAATGTCCGGTACCTTAATTGGGAAGGTGCCACTGGCCAGCTGGTTGATGTCCTCGTTAGAGTGAAGGCTGACATCAAAGCCGTACAAGAAATGCGATGGATGGGACAAGGACAGAGACGAGTAGGTCCTTGTGGCATTTACTACAGTGTCCATATAAAGGAGCGCAAGTTTGGCGGTGGGAGAGAGACTCCGTCGCCGAGTACTGTCATTCACCCCGGTGGATAAACGTCTACCCATAATCCGCCCCTACGGAAGAGAAGGACTATGTGACCAAAGATGCCTTCTATGAGCGCTTGGAGCGCACCTATGAGAACTGCCCCCACCACGATATCAAAATCGTGCTAGGCGACTTTAACGCCAGGGTGGACGGTCGGTAAATTCAGTCTTCACGACGAAACATCCTCAAATAAGTTGAGGCTGGTCGACTTCGCCCGGGACCGAAATATGGTTATCTGTAGTACTAGAATCCGGCATGGGAAAAATTATCAAGCCCTGGCTGTCTCCGGTTGGAAAAACGACCAACTAGATCGATCATGTTGTGATAGGCAGAAAACACGTCTCCAGTGTTTTAGATGTGCGTGCGCTTCGAGGTCCTAACATCGACTCGGACCACTATCTTGTTGCAGCCAGATTCGCAACTGCTTTTTGTACTGCAAAAAACGCACGTCAACAAACACAAGGAAGGTTCGAAGTCGAGAAGCTGCGCTCACAACCAATAAGCAGAACGATTTTATACTCGTCTTGCACTCCTGCTCTCTGAGAGCACTCGTCAACAACTCGGTATAAGGGAGCTGTGGGACGGCATTTCAAACTCCTTACGTACAGCTGCAACCGAAACCATTGGTTTTCGGAAAGTGCAAAGGAACAGCTGGTACGACGAGGAGTGCCGTTTCCCAGCGGAGAGAAAACGGGCTGCCTACCTCGAAACGTTACGATCGACCACAACAGTGCGGGATGGGATAGAACCAAGAGTTGAAGAGGGAAGCGAGACGCTTTGCAGACAGAAAAAAAAGAGCCGAAATGGTGAGTATGAAGGGGTTGATAAGTCCCGGGAAGGGGGTAATCTCGAAAACCCCCCCGAAAAAATGCCCCCGGCCCTTAACAAAAGGGTTTAAAGCCCGGACAACTCTTTAGGCCCTTAAAGGTAAAAATTATTGGCCAAAATTTGGGTGCAGGCATCCCAAAATTTTTGGAAGGGAAATTTTTTTCTCCAGCCTTGAAAGGAAGTAAAGAAAACCCAAGGAGAAGGGCAAAAACCCGTTCCCCCCAAAAAAATCGTCGGCCAAAATCCCCGGCCTTTACTTATTTTCCGTCCTCTTTTCGTTGGGGCAAAGGCATTTTTGATGCAAACCTAGGGGGCATTTTTAAATTTTCCAAAAAGGGGAAATTCTCCAAAGGGTTTTTTCCTTTGGGGAAAAATTTTCAAAAATTTTTTAAAAAATTCTTTAAAAAAAAACCAGTTTAAAAAACCCCCGGCCCCCAATCCAAAAAAATTTAAATTTTTTCGCCTTTTGGAAATTTTAAAAAAAATCCCCAAAACAATATTTTTTGGCCTTTTCCCAAAAACCCCTCCAGAACAGCATTTGTCTAATCAATTCTTTGAATCATTAACCATTTTTTCCCTGTTTCGGTTAATAATTGGTTTTCATCACCCCTAGCAGAGCTAAAGTAAATTTATTGTACGACCTTTAAAGACATTCAATTTGCGGGATTATATTATTCGTTTTAAAGGAACTTAAGTTTTTCCAAAGAAAATTGGAAATTTTTTTTTAAATAAAAGCAATCTGCCGATATCTGCAGTATGAAAACTACTAAGATTACAGCTAAAGACTTTTCATGTTGTAATCACTTTTCCAAGAACCTGAAATTGCGGCAAACGCAAGTCTCTTTAGTAAGCTTGATAGTTACTTCATGGTATCTTCTTTAGGCATCTTCTTCTGTCTTTATGGAATCAAAATAAAGTAAATAAGCTGTATCCAGCGGAATTTCATATTATAATGAACAAAAAAATTAAAACTGTTTTACAGGCGACTTCGTAAATGTTAGGCTATGTATATGTGTGTGTGTGCCTATGCTGGTTACTGCTATTGCTTAAGTGAGAACTTCAAAAAGTCACGTACGGAGTTGGGTGTCAGTCTAGGCATGTTACCAGTACTTGAGGAGTAGTTAAGTATCCGTAAAAAACTGAAGTTGAATGTCTGTGTGACAACTTGTGTGCTGAGTTTTGTTTATGTACTCATCGATGTTACATTAATGGCAAATTCTCTGTTTAAGTTTAGATCATTAAAACGTTTATGAAATTTTCCAAAAAATTTCCAAAATTTAAAAAAAATTAAAATTTTTAAAATTATCGTTGGGAAAAAATTTCTTCTACTCCTTTTTATTAGAGTTTCAGATATTTTAAAAAAAAAAAAATAATAAAAATAAAAATTTTTATTACAATATGTATGAAGGTATGAAATACAGGCCCGAACTAAAGCTATTCTATACAGATATTATATAAAGATATATATTTTATATTGAGTTATCTATATTCTTTTAAGTAATTGAATATTTTCCATTCTTTTTTGATCAGCACCATTTGCACCCACGGGATTAAAAGTTAAGCGTAAATATGTCAGGGGAAATGTTTACTCGCTATATATTAGTTGGAAAAAGGCTGAGCATGCAGTTAGCTACTATATAATAATGGTTGTGGATCGTATAGGTGTTGGACGTGATTATAATTTTAATGTTAGTAAGGTAAGTACACAGTAGTTTAAATAATTATACACTTTTACACATGTATATGGGGGTTAGTTCCCAAATTGACTTTTCCAAATACGCCTTGAACTTGCAATTTCTTTCTTCAAAAAGGATTCAACTGAAAAAAGCTCTTTTCTTTCTATTTAAACGTAATCAAATGTACTGCACACATGCGGTACACCCCGTCGTATGAGCAACACATATTGGATAGTATGAATGCTCAGATTATTTGATGTATAACTTTTAAAAGAATGTTTTTATGAAGAAATCAATCAGATTTGGATTAGAGGTTGTAGGTTTAATTGCTTTGGAGTTAGAAATTTGACGCAAAAGATCAAAATCGAAATCCCATGTCTAATATATGGGAAAAGTAAAATGAACTGAGACTTCAGAAGCGTTTGCGAAAAATTCTTGATAAAATGCGAAGGCCACGGCTAAATGTAATAATATAATAGATAAGAATGAATATATAAAATTTTCTAAAAAAAAAGCATGAATTTCGGGTGCACTGAAGCTATAAAACCCTTAAAAATACAAAAAAATCCTTGCTAGAACTTTGATTAGTCAGTTGTGTAGCAGCTATATGATATAGTGATTAAATTTCGTGCCAAATTAAATAAAGATATCCTGTATCCCTGATATCCGATCATTCAGTTGATATGGCAGCTATAGCAAATCAATAGCTTCAATTCAGAGCGATATCTATATTATTTGTTGGAGCTTCTTACAACTTTAACCAATTGCTCAAAACTTACTAACAATATATCAGGACTATAAGTATAATGAAGCGTTATTGCCTATCTCTCTGGCGGTTTGTGTATTCCATTTCTAAAGTACAACCAATCAATCAAGCCAATATCAAGAACATTCTGTATCGATCGGAACTAATGGTTTGGGCTATAATGCATGTGAAGCAAAGCTTTTTAGCCACTGTTTTCCAAATAATTTTTACTGATCTTGTAACATGCGGCTGGCATAATCTATTATATTCTGTCTAGTCGTGAATTCTGAACATTTTTCGGCAATCGCTCGCTTCAGTTTTGTGGAGCTGTTGTCGATAGCATTCTCCATTAATAGTTTCAACCGGTTTTAGAAGCTCATAATGCAGCACGTCCTTCTGATCGCAGCTAATACAGAGTTAAACATTGGTGTTGCCAGATATTGCATATGATACTTTGCGTTTAGGTTTGTCAGAATGGATCCAATTTTAATCACTTCATATGTCACCAAATTTTCTGTCATAGAATATACCGGGCTGCCTTTAAACGTTTTGAAATGATGGAGGGCGCAGATTTCAAATATTCTGCCAGCTCTTCTTCTCTATGGCAATTATCTGAGTAATGATTCCATTTCTTTATATTCAAACTCTTTTGGCCGCTAAGAACGTTCTTCGTTCTACAAACCAAAATCGCAGGTTCAAATACAATATTGGATCATATCGAAATATTAAACCATGATTGTAGCGTTAGGTAAATATTATATTCATTATATAGAATAACTCGTAAATGACAAAATAATATATTTCAGTGGTTCTTAATTATCCACTTTTTCACACTTCTTAATAAAACAAAAAAATATTAGAGTAAATGACGTGACGTACCGCGTGTAGTTCAGGCTCGTGCCAAATAAACACTTGCGAGTATCATTGAAAATTTCCCTACCATTGCACTTTTATAATCGACAGTCTCTTTGTCATAATGCAGAATAAGCGCCCTTTTATCTTTACTGTATTTAATCTGATATTTACTTAGAAAACTCAAATGTAAATTTATGAAGCCATTCTTTTTCTTTGCAGGACAGCACAGCATTTACAATAGAAGAAATCGAACTGAACGGTACACTCTACGATGTGCATTTGATTGCCTGCACCCCGGGTGGCAACAGTTCCACTCTTCTGCAAGAGGTCAACAGCCAAACGGTGCTTCTGCCGGGTAATGCACACTTTTATAATTCAGTAAAATTTCCCAAAAAACCCCTATTTATTAAAAGGTCATCTTAAATTTTTTTAAAATTTGTTTGCTTAATGCCATGTTCAAACAGGACAATTTGTAAGAAGAAAATTAACTAAGAGTGTTTAGTGTTCAAACGGAACGTAATTTAATCAATTAAAATATCACAGCGTATAAAAAGTTTTAGATTTTATTTGTGCAAATCGTGAGAATAAAGTGGGAAATTTTAATATGGAATAATTTTTTTCGAAGCCGAGTGAAATAAAGCTTTAAACAGGAAGCAGGCTTGGTATTTAACATACGTATGTTGTTCTATTTGTTTATACCATTTAAGATATATCAGTTAAATCAGTTATTTGTTTTTCTTAACTACCCAAATACTATTTTTGGACGTGGCCGGGACATTAAAAATTAAATTTAAAAAAAAATTTTCTTATCAAGCATACAAATATATATTGTTAAGTCCCAGTTATAAAAGCTTAAACAATGAATGAAAATAATTTTGATATTTTTCTAAATTTGATTTATTTTATATTCGAGGGTATTTGGCGTGTTTAGAGCCACTTGGTCTGAATATTGGATACTTCCTCAATTTGAAGGAATATAATTGTCATAATGTAAAAAATTGCAATTAAAAAATAAAAAAAAAGATTTTCCCATCCATTGCATGTAACCAAGCTTTTTTCTTTATTGCTTTTGGTTCTTGATCAATACATATTATATAAAATTTCTCTTAGGGATTTAATCAAAATACTGCATTCATATAGTACACCATGTCGTATGAGCAACTACAATACAAAACCAATCTTATGAATGCTTAGTACAGTAGATTTTATTTTAACTGTATTAAAAGCTATTAAGAAAATGTTTTAATGAAGAAACTATTTAGATTTTTTTGTAGAGCGCTAATTTTTTATAAGGATATCACTTTATCAAAAAATCTCAAGTTATGTGTATGTAGCACATGGGTGAAAAATATGCTTCAGGCCCGATTTATATTAAAATGAAAAAGCTTGTTACGTTGGATCTTTATTATTAGAGCAAAAACTGAAACTTCAGGAGGTCTTTGTCAAATACTCAACTTGGGAAATAACAGACGCCTTATATATACACTACTGTGCCCAAAAAATAAGGTGACATTGTATTTATTTTGAAAATTCTTTATTTATTTTTCCCAAAATCAATTTCATCCCCTTCAAAGAAATCCCCCCCAATGCAATCACTTATGCCAACGGATTTTTCAATCTTCGAAACACTGGTTGTAGTCACTTTCCGTCTTCGCTGCGGCTTGAATCTCCTTTATCGTATAAAAAGGTGCCCCCGGGAAACGGTCTTTTGAGCTTGGTGAACAGCCAGAAGTCCACGGCGCCAGATCAGGTAAATACGGTGGTTGCGGAACGATAGGGGGTTTTTTTTTTAAAACAAATTAGAGGGCAGTATGGGATGGTGCATTATCGTGGTGTAAAAACCAAGAATTGTCTTTCCAAAATTTTCCGGCCTTTTTAGGGGATAGCGTTACCCCAAACGACGATAACGTTCAAATAATATTCCTTGTTGACTGTTTCCCGGTTTGGGAAAGGGAAATTCATAATGCACAAACCACAATAATCGAAGAAAACAGTCAACATGACCTTGATTTTTGACCCACTTTGGCGCGATTTTTTTGGTCTCGGCTCTCTTTAGACATGATATTCGCTCGATTGGTCGGTTGTTTCGGGGTCGTAAGCATAGATCCAAGTGTCATCGCCAGTTATAATACATTTCATGACACCCTGGTAGTCGGAAAGCATCGTTTTGGACACTTTAATGCGATGCCTTTTTTCCAAAAAATTCAATGTTTTCGGTGGCGGTCGAGATTTGACGCGCTTGAGGCCCAAAACATCCTTCAAAATGGTATTGGCTGAGCCTTTCGATATGCCAACTTCATCAGCAAGGTCTCTAATTGCTAATCGACGGTTTTTCAACACCAAATCTTCGATTTGTTGAACGTGAGCTTCGTCGATTGAGGTGGAGGATTGTCGCCCTGAACGCTCTTCGTCTTCGGCACGTTCACGGCCGGCTTGGAACTCACTATACTACTTGTAAACATTTTTTTTTAGACATAGCCTCATCACCAAAGGCTTTCTGCACCATCCTCAATGTATCCGCAGCAGAAAATTGGTTCCGCAAACAAACTTTAATGCAAATTCTTTGCTTAACAAATTTCGACATCGCAAAAAACGAAAAACTCACTTTTAGCAGCTCACAAAACGACACGTATCTCAAACACTAATGAATATTTTGACATGAAATTTGACTTAAATGTGACTGACAGTACTACCAACCTAAAAAAAAAATAATTCTCCAAATCCTTCGACGCGCGCAGTTTAAATTCAAATGTCACCTTATTTTTTGGGTTTGTTTGAGGACTATGCCACTTAAGTTGGGTTATGGCCTGTGTTTGCGCGTAAAATTAAACTTTTCCTAAAAGAAAGAAAGGTACATTTCTTCCTCTTTCAAATGCGAAAAAAAGTCTAGTCTAGTTTTTCTCGTTTATCACTCTACAAATAATAATGAGAGGAGTAAATACTTATTTGAAAAATTTGTATTCATAGCTTAGCCAGTCTGCTTTCGTAAGGCATTCGGTTCACATAATTTAACAAATGGCCACCGAGAATATGTTGGAAAGTTGCAATTTTTTTTTTCTGTATTCGCTATTATTTCTTATTTTCACATTTTTTATCGTTTTGCTAGCGCAACAAAAGAGCGAACAAAAAACACTTTACCGTCGCCATTTATTTACTCGCCTCATGTTCTACTTTCAACATCTTTAACAATTGTCATTTGCATAGTGTCTTTTAATTGTTTTACACTGTTTCTCTTTCTCTTCTTGCATACCGTGCATTGCTGTCTTTAATTGCGCCCATGACAGATAAGAGCACAAGTATTACCGTCTTAGTCATCGGCGTGCCAGTCGGCCTCTTTATCATTATCGTCATGTGGATCATGCTCCATTATCGGTGCGCAAAATATAGAAGACATCAAAAGCGTTGCGAATATTTTCAGGTAAGTCAAAGAACAGAGGAATATATACTTAATTTGAAGAATATACGGCTTAACATTGTGTTTTTAATTTAGTCGTTGAAACATCAATTTTACATAAAAAACGATTCAGGATATTATAATTCTCAGCAGAATTGCTCGGAACATGTTACATAGACTATAACAGTTTTATTTTACCCAAAAGCTTGTTTGGAGATTACTTATGTATTTATAGAAAAAAAAATCACATGTAAGGTGCGTTCCAAAGTAAACAAGATTTAAATCTAGCGCCCTATGGTGGCGCCATCTATATGTCAACTAGTGTGTTGGAATCTGATATCTTTATCGATTGTAAAGTGAGAATTTCATGACATTTCATCGATTGGAAGTGAAGTTATTGCGTTTTTCGAGTCAGTATCGGTCGAAAATGAGCTTCGAACAAAGAGCCAACATTAAACTTAAAATTGGTAAAACTTTTACCGAAACGTTTCAATTGATAAAATAAGCTTATAGCGATGGTTGCCTATCCCGTAGAAGAGTGCACGAGTGGTTTCAACGTTTTAAAGTGGTCGTTAGGACATAAATGACGATCAACATGTGGGCCAATCAAAATCCGTGATTTTTTATCTTAAGGCTATCACCGGAAATTCCATCGAAACTGTGCTTGAATTCATCAAAAATCAGCCGAAATCATCATTGAAATTCTAGAAAATGGAATTGAACATTTGGGCTTACGAAAGGTGTATGCACGGTTTATTCCGAAAAAAATTGACTGACGACCAAAAATTGCTCAGAATTCAACATTCGAAGGACGATTATTTGACCATTAACCACTCCCTGTATTCAGCTGATATGGCACCGTGCAACTTCTTCCTATTCGGAGAAATGCATTTGCCCATGAAAAGAAAGCGTTATGCCATACCGGCCAACGAACTAAAACACTCGTTCGACATGCTTTTGGACCGTGCAAAAAGCTGTTTTGAAGCAGAAGGATACTATTTTGAATAAAATAAATTGACTTTGCCGACAAAAACCATTGGTTCTGTTTGTTTTTAAGTCCTGTTTACTTTGGAACGCACCTTGTACTTTAATGTTATGGCCAAATTTTAGCTTTATTATAAAGATAGGAGTTTGCTATTATGTTTTCTAAATGATTTTGGGCGAATGATCCAGACATCCAATTGTCCCCACTTTGCAATTGGAGCTGGATTTGAGCAATAAAGCACTAAATATTACGAGGTATGAGAATTAAGTAATGAGACTGATCCCATAAAAACCGTATATTTGAAAATTATTCTAACACTCTGCTATCCCCTTCAAAGTAGTCCCCTTGGACAGCTACATAGCGATTCCAGCGCGTTTTCCATGCTTCGTAACATTTCTGGAAAGCTTCGACTGGGATGTCCGCAAGTACCCTCGTCACGGGACCATTTCCATAATCGACTCAAAATGCGTTCATTTGGCCACCGATTTTGTTTTAGGAAACGTGATGAAGGATCTAGTTACGAGCGATGTTTGGGCGCACCCTGTTGACTCGTTTTCGCAATCTTTCGAGTACTTGGCAATAGTAGACTTGATTCACAGTTTTCCCCGGTGGAACGAATTCTTTGTGAGCGATTCCACGGCTATAAAAAGAGCAATAATCATCATTTTCACCTTCTACTTGCTCATGCGAGCTTTTTTCGGGCTTGGGGCGCGCGGAGACAACCATTCTGAGCTTTGGCGTTTAGTTTCCGGGTCTAAGGGCACTATCACCATACACTCTTATAATTTTAGAGTACGTTCCCGTAGCTGTTTTGCCCAATCTGGCGCAAAATTTTATAGCGACCGTTGCTCTTGATTTCGTTTTTTTCATTTTCCTGTTGAGCACAAACACACGTCTACTCAACTAGACTCCGCAGGCGAACTAAGCAAGCTAGAGCGATGGTACATATATCAATGGAGAGGGGAGGGATGCCGGAAAAAGAGAAAAGGAATTTCAAGGTCACACCAAGGTTTACCACAATTGCGACAGTAAAATCAGTTTCATTACTTAATTGTCAAACCTCGTATCTTCAGTGTTAAATCACACGTTCTTGGAAGCCCTGCCACAGGAACGCAGTGCGAGGTAATGCGCTTACCAAAAATATCCTTAAATAAATTGGATGTTTCGTTGGTTGTATAGCATTTAGTGCTGGTTGAAACCGTCCACATCAACATCATCCAACTCAGGTACGAATATGTATTTAATCATAGTTTTATAGTGTTATAAGATAAGTGAGTTTCATCGCCATTTCGCTTGATGATTCAATTCTTGCTCGAATTGGATTTTGTAAACCCACAAATAAAGGTCCCTTAAATCTTCCAATCGTAAAGTTGGGCACACAGCTCTAATTGTTGTGCGCGATGGCGTATGGATTCACCCGGTCCTTACTCATTAGCCTGCACCAGAGCCCCAAAAGCCTCTTCGGTGCGCAATATACGGCTTCTCTGCGATTTATCCAATAGAGTAAACGTTACCAATCCTTGGTTGCTTGAATTACCGATTCTGCTTGGGAATTATGTCTACCGAATATTGGACGCAGAGCGCGAAATGGTAAACCAAACTGAAATCAAGTAACAAACTGACTAAAAAAATTATAGATTCATTAAGAACCACACGTCCTACTTGTTTAGAAGGTCTAAGTACGGGTGTAACCGAATATTTTACCCTCTTGCACCTGCCAAAGATCGAAGGTGCCTTCAGGTGTTGGCAATATTAAAAAATGTAGCAAAAGGATTCAACTTCGTTGTTCGACGAAATGGGGAAGGGATCTCAATCAAATTTGGTATCATATTAACCTGTTTTGAAGGTTATATACTCTCTTAATTTGTTTGCTGTATTTTACTTCTCGATGGCGAAAATTATATTTAAAACCTCCTAAATGATGTATAGGTATATAACTCGACCGAAGAGGCTAAATTTAATATACTGATATATTAAGAATATGAGGCTTAGACCAAGACCAATTAATTTATATTAAGCGCCAAATCAAAAATATAATCCTATAA
The DNA here is from genome assembly GCA_027475135.1 of Bactrocera correcta. Taxonomy (NCBI): domain Eukaryota; kingdom Metazoa; phylum Arthropoda; class Insecta; order Diptera; family Tephritidae; genus Bactrocera; species Bactrocera correcta. The sequence goes on along the minus strand of CM050326.1, from coordinate 64,664,881 downwards.
CTTTTAAGAAAACGAGTTGCTTAACTTAATTAAAATTTCACATATTTTTCCCAACGTAAAATTTTAAGCCCGGAGGAAAAGTCAGAAATCATTATATAGGATATTTTTGGGGCAGAGAAATGGAAGTGTTCATTTCATTAATTTTTGGCATGGCTCAGGTGTACTCGAGCACTTATTTTCAAGCAATTTTATGAATATTTAAAGATAAAAACATATATTTGGAGTAAAGTCAACCGGGCGTCTAAATGAATATCATTAACCAGAAACATTTTTATTAGAAGTTACTAACAATTGGCCAATAACCTGTATGGTATAATGTCAACAAGACACTAGTGTACATTATTATCAAAAAAAAAAAAATTTTTTTCCCGAATTTCAATAATATATTTTACGGATTGACGCATGTTTTCGGCAAAAAAGTCAGGCATACGCACTTGGCTATACATATTTGGCGTCTGGGTTATTGAAAATTGATAGTCCAATTTCGAAATTTTTTGTGTGTAAGATGAATTAAATGGAGACAAAGTTTTATCTAGATGCAATGATTGGTTTTTGATTTGTATATAAGAAAGTGAAAGAAACAGATGGAATTTAAAATTGTGTTATATGGGACGTAGATGTGGTTATTATCAATTCAATACTGTACAAAAATAACACGACTCACGCGTGATATGGCAAAAAAGCTATTGGAAAAAGTGCTTCTGCTTGGATAATCCGTTTTATATACAGTAAAAGCTCTTCATTTGCGGGGTATATGTTCCATAAATATGCCGCGAATACAGAAACCGTGAATACGGGATGGTAATTTATATGGGATTATAGGGGAAATGTTCCTAGGTGACAAAGAAAAAACAAAAAGGTATATAAAAAAAATGAATTAATTGAAGTTCTTTTTACGATTTTGAATGTCACGTTTCCAGTGCTTGTTGAAGCCTCTTCTTCAATAGGTTGGGAATTTAACTTTTCCTCCAAGTCGGTTTCAGTCAAATCTTCATCTTGCGATTCAAGCAATTCCTGAATGTCACTTGATTCTATCTATTTTTTGCTTGATTTTGGCTTTTACATTAAAATTTACCTTTAAAAAACTTTAAGTACATACAATAAAGTTTAAGTAATTTCTTTTAATTTTGTGAAACTTTTTTTCGATTTATCAATATAATTCAACTTTTATGAATTTGTAGACCATAACGTTTATGTGGCTTTATTTTATGAGGTATAAGGTTGCTTTCAATCAACCGATCGCGGCGAAGGCGACTTGTGTCAAAGTTCTCGGCGATATCATTTAACAACATTACTTTAGGCTAACTTGTAATAAGATCTATTTTACCTTTTTATTAGTCCATTTGACAAAAATATTGGATTGGATACCTATTGGAATAATTATGTATGTATGTACTTATTAAATCCGCGAATAAAAAAATTTCTAGTCGCGAATATAAATATTGGGTCTCTTCTTTTAATCCGCGAATAGTGAAACGCGAATAAAGGAAGCGCGAATAAGGAGATGTTACTGTACTTGTATGTACTTACAAATAACTATCAGGTGAATAAAACTACAAGTATTATACTCGACAGCAATGCGGCTAACAATCACAGTCAACCCTCATAAAATATTATAATGAAAATTTCTCAAAGTTATTTTGAATTTGATAATATGATCCAACCAAAATTAGTGCAATTTTCTTTGAGTATTTTGCTTCCACATTCATCCGTGTCAATATGATCAATACCCAAAGTCCACTAAGTGTCCGACTACCAGAATCATATATTTATATGGATATATTTAGAGATGCATTAGTATTGTATTTTTGGTACAAATTTACAGAGTAGTAATTAATTCAATAATAATGAGAACGCGCCACTGTTCTCATACTTTAAGCGCTTTTAGCGCGAAGATGCAGCGTCATTGTTTCGAGGCTTCCTACACCTGCACAACAAGTGATTAAGGTCACCATGTGTCTACAAGTATTGTATTTTTATGATATTCAGTTTTGTAGTTGCTTTTTGTACCCGCTGGTACTTGCCTGCAGGGAAACACTTGAATTGCCCATCAACGCAACAGGCATTGCCAAATGATTGAGCTTAACAACATTTGGCAATTAATTAGCCACAAATGGCGAGTTCTTACCCACCATAAACACGCACACGTACGAGTACGTGCGCGCCGACTTGTAGAGTGGTGCCTACCACTTCATTAGCCTGAAATACGAAACGTATAAGTGGAGGTGCTCCTTCTTCATATAACAAGCAATTTACCTCCAGTGCCGCACAAGTAATCTCAAGTTAATTTTTATATGCACTTCAACGAATTTTAAGAGGCCTGTCGACACATAAGAGCGCTATACTCACGCAAACAATTCGTGACCTAAAATGTAAAATAACGTAACATCAGTTTTCATAAGTTTACGGACAATGAAAAAGCATTACAATAGAAACCACTCATATGGAATATAATAAGGTTTCGTTAGAAAATGGTTATATCGGAGGTCGGAGTCCGAGGAAGACGACGACATGGGTTTCGGTCTCTTCGACTAAACAACTCAACACTAAAGTTGACTGGTCTACGAAAAGGGGGCTTAGGTGTCAAAAAAAAAATAAAAATAAAATAAAATAAAAAAAAGTTTTTTTAAATTGATTTTTTGACACCTAAGCCCCCTTTTCGTAGACCAGGTCACATATATTGGTTACATTTGACAGTGGAAATTTTATGCCACATATACTTGCATGTAATATGATGTACTGTATCGTAAGCAATAAAAAAACTCAATTTAGACTTTTTTGGTGTTACGTTGTTTTGTATTTTAGGTGACGATATACAGGATAATGCGTTGACATTTAAATGAAAATATTTTTCTTAATAATGGTGTTTTTGCGGTGCTTGCATTGACTTATTTACATGCGTGTGTGTGTGCTTCTTTTTTCACTTTTTTTTCAGGACCTTGAAAATAAAGCGCCTATCGATCCAAAGGGGACATTTGATTTTCCAGCGAAAACTTTGCTCACCTCACCGGAGGACCTGACACAGTTTCAATTGGATCTGGAGGAGAAAATATTTTTCAACGATGCCATGGAAATCGACCGCAACGATATTACGTTGCACGAAATTCTGGGTGAGGGCGCATTTGGCTTGGTGCGACGTGGCATATACAACGATGGCAAGTCGGGAGTGCGCGAAGTGGCTGTCAAGATGTTGAAAGGTATGTCGTTAGGCACTTGGACACCTACCAACTAGTGGTGTCATATTCACTTACAAAGTTTGTGGCTACTTTCATGCTGTACGCTACTTTGCAGTAGAGCTGTTATAATATCATACACAATTATACATATATATGCATAAGTATGTATCCACAACCGTTAATTATATAAACTTCTGCTATTAATTGCGAATAGATCGTCCTTCGGCCGATGATGTGCGCGCTTTCCGGCGTGAAATCGAAGTAATGAAATCGGTGGAGCGGCATCCGAACATTGTTGGTATCATTGGACATTGCACAAAGCGTTACAATGAAATGCTCTTGCTGACGGAATACTGCAGTTTCGGCAATTTGCTGGATTTTTTAAGGTAATTTTTTATGGAATTTTTATATGTGAATGGCAGTCGTTGTTTGATGATACAATTTTTATTGCAATTATTTGTTATATATTTTTGAACTATATGAAAGTGAATGAAATTTGTATTTAATTGTGATATTTTATATTTCCCAATAAAATCTTTTTATAGAACTGCACAAGCAAACTTAATGAAATCAGAAGAAAATTGTGCCTTTGGCAGAAAATTCATTCACTTTATATATATGTATATGTAGTATATTATATATTTGTAAATAAAATGCAATACTTCATTGCAAATGTCATTTATGGAACTTAAAGCGCTTCAAAGAGGGAATAGGAGAATTAAGCGAAAAATCACAACACAGCTTTTGCTGCTCTGGTCCACAGACAGATGGATAGACAGACAGACAGACATTCCTAATTAGACTCAGGTCGACTGCTGATCATTTATATTTGTATAGCCACGGACACATAAATAGCACACTTGGTCATCAAATGAGAAAACAATTATTTATTCCTTAAGTTTATCACTTACGGATTTAAAGAAGAATGCGTTTTGTTTTAAAAATTATTCACTTTAGTATTATTAAAACACTAAAACAATAAATATTTTATTATCGCCAAAAAAAATACGAAAACATCAATATCCTTTATGACAGCTGTGACACATAAATAACACAATCTGAAAAGGGGTTTAAAAAAAATACAAAAATTTATAAAAAATACGAAACAATTGCATAAGATTGTTAATTTTGTTAGTATTTTGTGTATATCCATCATTTTTAATCACCCGCTCACATCTTCGCTGCATGCTGTACACCAGTTCTTGACATCGTTGCTTTGGGATTGAGTACCAAGGCTTCTCAATTCCAGCCTATAAATCATCAAAATTTTTGAGTTTATTGCCTGCCATTTTTAACTTTATGTCATTCCATAAATTTTCTATTGGTTTCAGAATTGGGTTTTGGACTGGCCACTTATATATTCTAAATTTTTTATTGCCGAGACCATGCTTTAGTGCCTTTGCGGTGTGCTTCGGATCATTGTTTTGCATAAATGTACAGTTTGTGAGAATGGATTGAAATACAAATGGCTCCATTTTATTTTTCAGTATATCCAAATACTAAAACTCGTCCCTTTTACCATTTATTCGAACAATTGTCACGGTGCCATGCCATGAAAACACGCCCCAGACCATGATAACGGGTGATTTTTTAAGAGCTTGATAACTTTTTTAAAAAAAAAAACGCATAAAATTTGCAAAATCTCATCGGTTCTTTATTTGAAACGTTAGATTGGTTCATGACATTTACTTTTTGAAGATAATTTCATTTAAATGTTGACCGCGGCTGCGTCTTAGGTGGTCCATTCGGAAAGTCCAATTTTGGGCAACTTTTTCGAGCATTTCGGCCGGAATAGCCCGAATTTCTTCGGAAATGTTGTCTTCCAAAGCTGGAATAGTTGCTGGCTTATTTCTGTAGACTTTAGACTTGACGTAGCCCCACAAAAAATAGTCTAAAGGCGTTAAATCGCATGATCTTGGTGGCCAACTTACGGGTCCATTTCTTGAGATGAATTGTTGTCCGAAGTTTTCCCTCAAAATGGCCATAGAATCGCGAGCTGTGTGGCATGTAGCGCCATCTTGTTGAAACCACATGTCAACCAAGTTCAGTTCTTCCATTTTTGGCAACAAAAAGTTTGTTAGCATCGAACGATAGCGATCGCCATTCACCGTAACGTTGCGTCCAACAGCATCTTTGAAAAAATACGGTCCAATGATTCCACCAGCGTACAAACCACACCAAACTGTGCATTTTTCGGGATGCATGGGCAGTTCTTGAACGGCTTCTGGTTGCTCTTCACCCCAAATGCGGCAATTTTGCTTATTTACGTAGCCATTCAACCAGAAATGAGCCTCATCGCTCATCGGACACGGACGCGAAACACATTTCGAACCGAACACTGATTTTGGTAATAAAATTCAATGATTTGCAAGCGTTGCTCGTTAGTAAGTCTATTCATGATGAAATGTCAAAGCATACTGAGCATCTTTCTCTTTGACACCATGTCTGACATCCCACGTGATCTGTCAAATACTACTGCATGAAAATCCTAACCTCAAAAAAATCACCCGTTACTTCCATCGCCGTGCTTAATGGTTTTTTTTTTTTTGTATAATTAGGTTTAAGGGATTGACCTTGTGGACGACGTATAATTGTTTTTCCAACTGGAAACTTCCCATTTATCTTGGGTTTGTCGCTCAAAAACACGTTTTTCCAAAATTGTGCTGGTTCGTCTCTGTGGGTCTTTCCAAATGCCAGTCGAATTTTGATGTGGCATTTTGACAGGTGTGATTTCTTACTGGTAATTTATTAAAAAAGTTGAGATGCGTTGAGTCGTCTTCGTACAAGCTTTCTGGGCACGTCCACACCACATTCGTCATTAACTTGATCATAATTTCTCTGGCTGACTTAAAAAGATCCACTTTACTCTCCCGTACTATGCTTTTGTCAACACTAATATCGGTTTTACGTAGTCCTGGTTTTCTTGGTATCTTTTCATTGACACAAGGGTCTGGGTCTGTTTTGTTACATAAAGAGCATTTTATAACATGTTTAGAGAGCAATATAGTATTTTAGCAATTTTGGGAGGACTTTTCCTATTTTGCTCATCTTGGACATTAGGACTCTCCCTTGCGGCGTGGAATGATTTCTCCTTCTCATTTTAATGAAATATCGATAAAATAATTATATATTCGCAGATTTAAATTTAAAAAATGCGAGAATCTCACACAAAATTAAAAAAATCTGCCAACTTAAAAATGTGCTATTTATGTGTCCACCTCAAATCAACACTATACGCAATAAAATTGTCGCGTACAAAATTTAATAGAAAATAAACAATATTTTTTGTGCAGGGAAATGAGCCTCATAATGAGCCACATAACATACTCAATTTTTATTGTTCAGCTACTTTAGGATTAAAGAAATTATAATTAATATGTGCTTCAGATGTGCGCTATTTATATGTCCATAGCTGTATACTATATATTCGATTAGATCCTAGAGATTTTCTTCACGGTGTTACAAATTTCGTGTCAAATTTAATATACTCTGTGCGGTGTTTTAAACGCGCGGATATCTAGACTTGTAGTCCAAAAAATTTCTGTTTTATTCAATGAATTCTTTGAATTTCAAAAGCCATTGGCATGTCTTCTAGAGCAATGCTGTAAATACCCAGTAATCGGTACGGTATACTGGTTTTAGTGAATGGGAGTGTGAGACATCGACGCCAAGTTATTTTATCAAATTAAAATACAGATTTGAACAAGTTATGTTGTGTTGTTAAAAAATAAACGTGAGCGACTCTTTCAAAATCCTTGATAAGCTCATGAACTGTAAGCACAATTATATTCAAAAATCTTAAAACTATAGCAAGAAGAACACTGTAGACCAGTGTAATTTTACTTAATTGAAATAAAAATTCACAACGTTCTTATGGTATATTTAACATGGATTTTTTTAACTTTTGTAATAACTTTTTTTCTTCGAAGGAAGTAAAACTACAATGATGATAGTATATAGGAGGTAGTATCGACTTAAAAAAAATCGTCGTAATGTGGCGTACATCCAAGGCATAATTCGTACAAAGTTGTATCTTGTTATAACGTGTGATCCATGCGGAGGTACCTTTTATAATAGCCTGTTTTTGACAGTCCAGTTTGACCACGCATGAGTCTTGTCAAGCTCTTATACGAGGTGTGTTCACAAAATATCGCGATTTTTGTGTTTTTTTTTTCAAAAATTATTTATTTATTCATGAATATCTATTTTGCCCCCTTCAAAGTAATCCCCATAAGATATTATACACTTGTGCCAACGGTTTTTCCAATCTTCGAAGCACTTCAAAATGCCGTCTTTATCTCGTCAAGAGAAGCGTAACGTTGTCCTTTCATGGATCTCTTCAGTTTAGGGAACAAGAAAAAGTCACAGGGGGCCAGATCTGGGGAAAACGGTAGCTGCAGCATCATTAGTGTGTTGTTTTTGGCCAAAAAGTCGCGCACAAGCAACGATGTGTGTGAGCAGGGGTGTTATCGTGGTGCAAAAGCCAATTTTTGTTCTTCCACAAATCCGGGCGTTTCTGGCGGATTGCTTCGCGCGAATTGCGCATAACTTGCAGGTAATATTCCTTATCCTTATTTCTTCCCTGCGACAAGAACTCATGATGCACCACGCCCCTGCAATCGAAGAAAACTGTCAGTTACGATTCGCGATACTTTTTGAACACACCTCGTACTACTTTTGTTCGTTATTGTTTGGCATTTCATCATGGAATGACTTACCCCTGGATAAGGTTTACAAATCATTGAACTTTATTACGAAAACTTACGTTCTGTAAAAAATGTGTTTCGGGGTACTGAGCGTACTATTCGCAACACCGTCACCCATCCTGAGACCTACTATTCACTATTGGATAATATTTGGTCGAATCTAGCAGAGTTCCAAGAATATTCTATGTTTTCTTTCAGCGATGAGAACCATTTCTGGCGCAATGGATATGTAAACAAATAAAATTGCCATACTTGGGACGAAGAGCAATCTGAGTATATTCAAGAACTGCCATTTCATCCAGAAAAAAACAACGGTTTGATGTGGCCGATGGAATCATCAGTCCATATTTCCTCAAAAATGATACTGGTGGGAACGTAGACGTCAACAGCTACACCGTTATTGCGCCAAGATAACCGACTATTTGATGGATGAAATCGAAGCTCGTGATCTCGGCGACATTTGGTTTCAACAAGACGTCACCACCTCCGACACACAGCATCAATCAATGAATTTATTGAAAAAACGCTTCGGTGAGCAGATAATTTGACGTTTTAGGCCTGTCATTGGTTACCAAGGTCGTTAGACTCCGTTAGACTTTTTCCTGTTTGGATATTTAAAGTGTAAAGCGTAAAACGTCACCCCAGTTGCCAGTCGAAGTGCCCGAAAGAGTCATCGAAAATAGTACTCAACTGATGTACCATCTGAGACGTAGTCGTGGCCAAAATTTGAAAGAGATAATTTTGAAAAAATTAATGACAAATAATATTATTTCAAATATGTTTATTATCATTTATTTATCTTTATTAAATTTTTACTGTTCAATTAATGGCGTTAAATTGCGTGTTGAAAACTGTTGGGGTCGTTAGAACTCTTTAGTGGCATGTTTACGATGTAACAAACGTGCACACTTTGTAAAAAAAGCACTTGGAAATTATAATTAAATTCCTCGGGTAAATTATATTTTAAAAATATGTAGTTTGCTAAGTTGAGCGCCCAGTTTGCTTACAGCAACTGTTTAGTAGCGCTGCAATTTTGACAATGGATAAAAATATCGAACAAAAAATTGTCTCAAATTTTGTATTTCTAAGCAAATTTTGTATGGGAAATCGTTGTAAAGGTTGGAGAAAGCTTACGGTGATGCAGTCTTGTCAAAAATACAAGCCTACGAGTACAAGTGGTACAAAGCCATCAAAGATGGTCGAGAGATCGTTGAAGACATGGCTGGTTCTGGGTGACCTTCGACCACTTCAACTGATGAGATTATTGAACAATAAGGCATTGTGCTTGAAAATCGTCAGGAAAGTGTTAGAGATATGGCAAGAGTTCTCGACATTTCGCGCGAGTCCGTTCGAATGATTTTGGTGGATATTTCGGTATGAAACGCATTCTTGACGACTCGTCCCAATAAAGCTAAATTTTTTTACAAAGAGTACCATAAACAATTATTTTTGGAAATGCATAATCGTGCGACATCCGATCCCATATTCATGGATTTTACACCACGATAATGTACTATACGTATCACATCGGGCTACGCTTGTGCCCGAATTTAAACCCAAAAACGCAATGAATACCATCGATCAACAACCGTATTCACCAGATTTCGTTCCGTGCAATTTGTTCTTGTACCCTGAACTTTAATTACCAGTTCGTGGAAGCCGTTTTCAGTCGATCATATTTTACGTTGCATTTACAATTTCCAGGTCCACTCTAATTCTCTCGGTGCGACTCTGATTTTGCGCCATCTACTTATCAGCATTGGAAATCTATTACATGATCACAGCTGATTTAGACACTACAAACAGAAAAAAAAGTTAACAAACAAAATTTTTTTAAAGCAATGAATCTAATTTCACCTAAAAATCGACTTCGCAAATGAAAAAATGCGTCCATTACTTCCAATATATGAAAAATATTTAAAATAAGACGCCTTTTTTTGCAAAATACTATATGACAATATTTTCTTTTAATATATATTAAGCGATGTGAATTCTTGAATGGCAAAAACAGCTGTTTTTTCATCTTTCCATCGGCAGTGTGAACGGGCTAATTTGTGAAGGGCTTAAATGTAATCTACTCCCTTAAAATTTTCGGTCTGAACATGATATTAACAAAACACACCTTAATCCTTTTGTGAATGATTTTTATTCCAGTGTCAACCCACTGAGTATGTATGTATAAATAGCTTGGCATCAAACTAAAATCGAAGTATTACTATTAGAATTGCCTGTTTGTTTATCATAATAATGTTAATGATTACCTAACATCATGCATTCTGATTTTGCCTTTATAATTTTGATAAACGTATATATACATATGTACACATTTAACGAGCACCTAATTATAAAGCTTATTATTTTCATTTACATATGTACATACATTATATACGTAGTGTGTACAGTATGTTTGCAAAAACGTTTATGTGTTGACCAATAGGGTACAGCCACAATGGATTTAATTACCCAATTAGTATATTTGTTGTTTACTTCTATGCAGATGTCTTATGCAGGCGATTATGAAAATGTGTGTCTTGTGGTCTTGTGGAGACCAGCACATAAAGGAATGTGTTGCACCACAATCGACCGCAATGATAACAGGCAAATTAAGTTGCGGCTTCTGCAACCCAGTTAGCATGAAGCCAAAAGTTTAGGTTTGCATTTCTTTATTCCTCACAGCTTTCTCTGTAGATGAAAGCAATCGACAGATTGAAGTGTAAAATTTCAATCCTGGTCAATACGGTTTCCACAAAAATTATAACAACAACTTTGATATAATTTTTATGTTGTTTATGGTGCCATTTGCAGGGTGCGCCACCGCCTTCTTTAAGTTGAAATACCATATCTCGGTATCTGCTTTACCGATTTCAACCAAAGTCGTTGCGTCCACGCCTACTTCGCATATAACACAATTTTAAATTTCATCTAATTCTTTCGCTTTCCATTGTACAAATCAAAACAAAGTCAATATAATGGAACTTTGAGCGTATAAAGCCTTTAAAGTTTGTCACTTTTGGACCAGGCAAAACTTTTCCGGATGTCTTCATATCGCATATATCGGCCAGTATGTGAGAAATCTCAAAGAAATTACAGAATTATGTTTTATATATATTTGTTCATAAAATAGACAAAATTTGTCGAAAGCTTCACCTGGCTCCACATAACTAATATCAGAATTTTCGAACAACCGACTGACCTTACTCCATATGATGATGGACTTTTAATTGCAAGTACTATTGGTAAAAAATAAATAAAATTGGGTAAATACATTCTCCTATATGTCTAACTTTCGTCAAAATTAACGGAACGTATAACGTAATAAATATATGAAATTGATCTACGAATTATAAAAATATATATTCGCTCCAAATAATTATTCTCATTACTCTAACACAGCTTAATGCCAAATGTGTAGGTCAGTGTATGAATTATACATACTACTGTGCCCAAAAACATTGTATTTATTTTGCAAATTCTTTACTTATTTTTCCAAATCAATTTCATCCTCTTCAAAGTAATCCCCTACCGATGCAATGCACTTATGCCAACGGATTTTCCAATCTTCGAAACACTAGTTGTAGTCACTTTCCGGGATGAACTTCAGTTCCGTCTTCGCTGCGGCTTGAATCTCCTCTACCGTATAAAAACGGTGTCTCCGGAGCGGTCTTTTGAGCTTGGTGAACAGCCAGAAGTCGCACGGCGCCAGATCAGGTGACTACGGTGGTTGCGGAACGATTTGGGTTGTGTTTTTGGCGAAATGATCACGAGGGCAGTATAGGATGGTGCATTATCGTGGTGTAAAAACCAAGAATTGTCTTTCCACAATTCCGGCCTTTTTAGGCGGATAGCGTTACGCAAACGACGCATAACATTCAAATAATATTCCTTGTTGACTGTTTGACCGGTTAGAAGGAATTCATAATGCACAACACCACGATAATCGAAGAAAATAGTCAACATGACCTTGATTTTTGAGCGACTTTGGCGCAATTTTTTTGGTCTTGGCTCTCTTTTGGCGCGATATTCGCTTGATTCATCGGTTGTTTTGGAGTCGTAAGCATAGCTCCAAGTCTCATCGGTAGTTATAATGCGTTTCATGACACCCTGGTAGCCGAAAAGCATCGTTTCACACACCTCAGCGCGACACTTTTTTCCAAAAAAATCAATGTTTTCGGTACAAGTCGAGATTTGAAGCGCTTGAGGCCCAAAACATCTTTCAAAATCGTATTGGCTGAGCCTTTCGATATGCCAACTTCATCAGCAAGGGGTCTAATTGTTAAACGACGGTTTTTCAACACCAAATCTTTGATTTGTTGAACGTGAGCTTCGTCGGTTAAGGTTGATGGTCGCCCTGGACGTTCTTCGTCCTCGACACGTTCACGGCCGGCTTGGAACTCACTATGCCACTAATAAATATTTTTTTTAGACAAAGCCTCATCACCAAAGGCTTTCTGCACCATCCTTAACGTATCCGCAGCAGAAAATTGATTCCGTAAACAAAATTTAATGCAAATTCTTTGCTCAACAAATTTCGAACCCGCAAAAAACGAAAAACTCAATTTTAGCAGCTCACAAAACGACACGTATCTCCAACACTAATGAATATCTTAAAATGAAATTTTACATGAAATTTGACATAAATGTGACTGACAGTACTACCAACCTAAAAAAAAATTATTCTCCAAATCCTTGGACGCGCGCAGTTTAATTTCAAATGTTACCTTATTTTTTGGGCACAGTAGTACATACTATATATAAAATTAATTGGACTCCGATCTTTCACAGAGCAATCGTCGGGCATGCTTACGTCCGACGTCAGCTCCACGCCGCCATATTTGAATAGCTCGACCGGCAATCCATCGGTCCCCGTCGCTTTGTTGTTCTTCAGACCGGCAATTGCTATTCGAACTTCTTCATGGTCGGGCAATGAAACGTCTGCTCCATCGTCATCGATTGGGGAATCGGGGTCACCATCGCTTGGTGTTATGCTTTCACTGACAGCCAGCAGGCTGCAGAAGTGTTCTCTCCATAATTTCAGTTTGCTCTAGGCATCCGTCACTAGATTATGTGTGCAAGCTCTACAAGAGTATGCTTCGGTCTTGAAACCTTCTATTAGTCGCCGCATCATTTTTTAGAATTTCGAGCATTACCCGTGTCGTTCAGCTTGTCAATCTCAATACTTTACATTTTACTAAAATTTATTCAATAATTCAACTCCATTTAATCGTCATCGAAGGTCAGTTTGTGGATTATTTAATTTTGCTGTTCGCATGACCCTGCTTTATACGACCATTCCGTACACTATCCGTGCTCATATAGCTCTTATGAATTGTATAACTTACGAATAGACGCTTCATCTAATTTTTAAATATAAGGATCGCCAGACAAACAGTTTGCGTCGTTAACAAATGGCAGCCATTTGCGACTTATGCCTACAATTTCAATGGATCAGTCCCGGCCAAGTTTGATTTTGAGTGTAAAGAAAAAACATTTATATCGTAAGAACTTGGAATCAATTCAAATAGTTCATTGATCCATTTCCTTAACTTAAAGTTGTGTGTTCTTAAAAAGAATCGAATAAATCCGATAGAAAAGGAGATTATGCCTAGAAGATTGCGCCTACTAAATTGTACATATACTTATCAGTCGAAGTATGATAGTTTTGTTCACCTAACTGACCGTATCATCTAAAACTATGCGAGATAGATATTGGGTTATGTATATAGAAATGATTACACAAGCCCGGACGAAGCTGTCCGCCCATCCGTACTAGCTGTATCTTGATACCTTGATGAGGCGTAATCGGACAACTGTCACGCCCAAAAACGCCATTAACCGAAAATCCATAAAGTGGCCGATTCAAGCACTAAATTAAGATGTAGAAATGTAATTTAGCACAGGGGATCACAGGAGCAAGATACACAAGTCGGCGTGGCTCCGCCCTCTAGTAAATTTATATCTCCTACACCACTAAAGCTACAAAAACCAAATTTCCCTAGCGCAAATATAAGAACTCCTACCGAGAGTGTGACAAAGGATGAAATCGAAAAACAACCCCGCTCACTTTCCATATAATGGTAGTGTTGAAAGCGACTTCAAGCGCGAAAAATCAGTTTGTACCGCAGCTAGGAAAGGACGTGGCCCAATTTCTGGCCGATATTTTTAAACTGAAAGCCTAGTTCGCTTACATACGGACGAGGTCGAATCATCTTATCACCCTGATCTATATATTTTATAGGGTTTCCGAGGTGCCTTTTAGACTGTTACAAACATCGAGGCAAACCTGTTCAGTGTGGAAAACAATCAAATCAGTACCGAGGCTTCAATTTTCCTGTCGATTTTAACTAACTTTTACTTTTGATACGAAAAATTACCAATAAGCTTAGCGAAAAAGTGATGAAATTCATTCAAATAGGCGAATTCCTACATGAAGCTAGAAAAATGCCGAATTTTGTTTTTGAGCAGGCACTAGTTTGCACATGCCGTCGGTCGGTATGCCAATATTTACTATTTTCGTTGCACATACATTTGCACACACTGTATACATGGATTTTTTTGGAATTAATATTGTTTCATTCGCCCGCAACATGTGTGGCCCATTTATCGTTGCAGAGATGAATGGAAATATTTGTACGACATGAATGTAAAATGCAGCAGTGCCTCAATAAATCGGATGTGCAGCCGATTGAGTCGAAACGGCGTCAAAAAACACCAGAGGCGTGGGCGCCGCAGCGTTTCGCAAACGCAACGACGCAATCGTAGCGATAGCAACAGCAACAGCCAACGCACCTCCATTGACCGTAGCTACATCAGCAGAAGCGGCGGTTGTGGCACCGAGGAGGGTGGTGATGGTGGTGGTGGCGGTGTTGCTAAGGTTTTCAGCATTGACAGCAACATCATTGAGCGACTCAAGTTCAAATATAAAAATCTAAACGCGCTGCACCAGCGAAATAGTCTTACAACAGCAACAGCAACAACAACAACAACCCTCTATCGGCCCACATATGATATATCCGCGGCGACTACGGTAACATCGATCGCCACCATAAATGACAGCACGCCGCCGCCGCCACCCACGCCGCTGATGTCGCCGCACTCCATTGCCGCAGACAACAAATCGTACGGATACGAGGAAATCTGTTGCAACTCATGTAAGAGTAACAAGTGTGTAAAAAACACGAAAGTGCTTAACGGTACCACTGTGAGTAGTGAGGCGGCAATGCAACAGTTTGGCAACGAGCACGCAGAGCAGCAGCAAAAAGAGGGTCACTACACGCATGCGAGAAATTGTGAATGCCAGCAAAATTTATTGAATGAGGGTCACGCAAAAGCGCAACAACAACAACAACAAGTTGCTAACGACAGTGCGCGGAAATCGGCCGGTGCGGTGGAAAATAAATCATATTTTCGGTTTCTACCTGAAATCGTGAGTGAGGCGGCACTGCGCCAACGTCAGTGGCAAAGGCGTCAAGCACGTGCTGCGGCACGCAACAGAGCGCTGGCTTTGTCGCCTGCCGAAAACAGCACAACTACTACAGTCACCAGCGCTGCAACTACCACTGACAATTTCGACCATGATGGCTTGAGCGGAATTGTACGCCGTCAGCCTTTAAGCACCGCCGATCTCCTGGATATTGCGCGACAGGTTGCGGTTGGCATGGTGAGTACCACAATAAGAGATTAACATGTGATGTTGTTATTTCCGTTATCTACACTTTTACCCATTAGTTGGAGTGTCAATTGACACTCAAAATTGTGCTCGGCGTTAGTTGGGCGCTCTTAATTGGTAAGTTGACTTTATTGGCTTGGAATATTGCAGATACTGGTATTCATATAGTAGTTATCGAGATTGCGGCCTGTATGTGAGTCAATAGTTCAGTTGGCTCTCTGCAATAACAACAGTATTTGAAAGTTTCTCAAGGAAACTCCTAGACCTTACTACTACGAGTATGAGCAAAAATAGTACGACTATATTCGTAATTTATTCTGCGAAATTCATGTCGTCGCTCTCAAAGTAATCCGCTTGGCCCAGTACATTTATGCCACCGTTTTTTCAAATCCTCCAGGTGTTTAAGTTAATTTCCGGAATAGCACTCAATGTTTGTAATGTTTCACGTTTAATGTCTTTAAAACGGTTTCCCTGGAGTGGTCGTCACAGTATACGACGGTTCATTATCGTGATGCAAAAACCAAGAGTTGTCCGGCCATAGTTGTGGCCTCTTTTTAGGAATAGCTTCGCGTTAATGACGCAAAACACTCAAATCGTATTCTTTGTTAAGAGTTTGGCCGATTGGAAGGAATTCGAAATGCACCACACCTTGATAACCGAAGGAAACTGTTAACATAATCTGGATTTTTCGGCTTTGGCTCACCTTTGCCACGATATTCGGTCGATTGATCGTCTGTTTCCGGGTCGTAAGCATAGATCCTAGACTAATCGCCAGTAATATTACGTTTCATGCCATCCTGATAGTCGGAAAGAATTGTTTTGTTGCTAACGCGACTCGGTTTTTCGAAAAAAATTAATGATTTGGAACAAATCGTGCTTTCACTTTTCTTAGGGCCAAATGATCTTTCAAAATAGTTTTCACTGAGGCCTTCCGATATTCCAACTATGCCAGTAAGATTTCTCACCATTAGTCGTCGATTCTAAATCAATTACTTTATTTTATTGACGTGTTGAACATCAGTTGATGTTTATGGCCGACCTGGAAGTGGTTCGTCGTCAACGTTCTCCACCCTCTGTGAATAACTTGTACCAGCCAAAAACACTTGCTCGCGAAATTTAAATTAAAAATTCTTACAATTTTTTGCGGACGGTAGTATACATATATATTCATGATGATGACTGAGGTAAATATATCTATCCGCCCGTTAGTCCAGCTGCTGGTGAAAAATATACATACGTAGAGGCAAAGCACTAAAAAACCGTCGTAGGCTAAGTCGAAATACTACATAATTCTAGATTTTCGAACTATGAATAAATAAATTATGATATTATAGCAAACGCAACAGATTTTATGATTATGTAACAAAATTTATTTCTCTCTCTTTGTAATTAGAGTAAGCTAAGTTATTTTTCCAAATTGTAAAATCGATTAAAATTTGTTTCAACCGCTATAGCCGTGCTTTATATATATGGTTAGTGCGAGGGAATTATCACTAATTCTTACTAAAGAAGGACATGTTGCTAATACAATTATTCTCATTAATCAAATTAAAAGACATCTTGAGCAAATACCAATAAATAGTATGCGATAGAAAGAAATGAAAGCGATGAAAATCAATAATGGGTATACCTTGGAAAACCCAACCAAAGGAGGGAAAATCATTAGTTTAGGTATATGAATTTAGACCGACTTCATTAAAATTTAACGATAAAGTGCATTTCTACTTAAATCTATTGCCATAAACATAAAATATATTTTTCTTGCATTTTCGTTAAGTGTAATATCTTCGAAATATTCTCTGAACGTTGATCCGATAATTAGTTTTTGAGTTATTCGACAATAACAAAGAGAGCTCGGGCACTTCAAAAGCAAAAAGGAAAACTTTAAACACGTTTTTCTCAAAACTATTTTTGAACTGGGGACAACCGTAACTCGAAAACCGCGCAGTAGATGTTAATGAAATTTATACAGCTTTTAGAATAAAAAACTCGGTCCTGATCGAAGGATTTTTTTTTAGACCAATTAACTGTTGATTTTTTCGCAAAAATTTAGAAAAAAATTCCTGAGACCCGCAATTTTGTTAATTTTGAAAACAAAATCCTTCAATCAGGCCCGGGTTTATCTATTTATAAAACTAATTTTTTTTGTTCGATTGATTTTAAATGAATCTTCAAGACTTATGTTGTCACCGCAAGTACCTTTTTTTGGAACTGGGTCAACATAAACAAATATAACATTGGAAATTAATTTTTTTTTTTTTAATTTTCGTGACTTCAAGTCAACACATTCTACAATAATGCCATATTACTACTTTTGTAAAATAACATGATTTAATAGCAAAAAAATACTGAAACTTCTCATTTTCGCACCAGTTCGAGATAACAAGTGCAGCCAGACCCTTCTCCACTTGATCTTTTTAACAGAGTGGAGGTATTCCACTTTCTTTGCTTCCCCCGGCGGGTACTGCATCAATTACTTTCAGAGCTGGAGTATTTTCCTTCTTGCGGACGGCATGGCCTAGTCAGCGCAGCTACTGCCTCTTGATTTGCTGAACTACTCGTATGCCAATATCGATGTACAACTCGTATAGCAGAACAGATCCTTTCTCTCGATTCATCAGATGTTGTCATCTTCCCTGCCTTATAAAGTTTGGTCTTTATTCGTCGAGAGAGAGAACTTTAGTTCTCAATTTCCTACTTAGTCCGAAGTAGCACCTGTTGACAAGAATTATTCTGCGTTGGATTTCGAGGCTGACATAGTTGTTGACGTTAATACTGGTACCAAGATAGACGAAACTATCTACGAAATCACCAAGTTTGGTATAAGGAGGCAAGGGGAAGGTTCGAGCACATTTGATTAACTTTTAGCACTAACAAATTTTCGATAAATTTTATTCAGACAAATTAGCCGATGAAATATTCGGCATAAGATTTCACCTTTATTTAATTTTGCTTATAGCTTATAACCTATTGTATATTCAACCAGAAGTCCAAAATTCTTATATAAGCTATATAAAAGTAATGTAAGTATTAACCATATTATTACCACCAAAAGTAAAAGTTTAAAAAAGTATGTTGAGCATTTCTAAACGGAAGGACTGTATTAGTGATCGAATTTAAGCCTGACTACCAATATTTTCACGTATTTGATTACAAATTTTGCCTTATTGGCTTATCATCCACTAGAGCTTGCTAACACATTTCAGATGGGATGCCCTTCAGTGTCTAAATAAAAGTTGACATTATTAGAATCACGGCGTCAAATAAAGAAACTCCAAGCACCTGAAGTAGTAGTCAGCTGTCAAAAGGCGAATGGCCGACAAGACGAGTGTAGTAAATGCTCGTCCGAATCGATTTAATAATTCCTTATAATAGTGAAACTATGGAATACTGTATATGAGAAGAAGCGCTTCCAATTTCTCTTCATTGCAGATTTATTAAGTTCGACAGCTTGTATTTTGCATGCCAACATTGAGGTGTGCATATTTGTAAGCTCCTGTACTCTCTTATTGCTATTGTTATTCGAGTTTCGCCAACCAGCATTTTTCAGAAAGTTTACTTCCTCTGAATTTCAGTGCACCTTCTTTCCATACTATCGAAAGGTAGTGGCGCTTAACAACGAAGATTAAGGTTAAAAAATACTTGGAAATCGCGAACGATAAGAAAACTTGCACATCCAGTTGGAATTAAGTTGTGAAACTTGCCGCATTTTTTAAGTGTTTAGTTGTGATTCATGAAAAATGGCGGATCCAATTGTTAATGCCACTATAGTCGGAACTGGATTATGAACGCTGTGTAAGGCTGGGACGAGGTCACATTTCACAAAGTTCGTATTTACAGGAAATTGAACAGCTAGGGTGGTAAACCTTTGGAGGCCGCCATTTTTATCGAATACATTGAGTTGTTAAATATGCTTGTGAACATAAAGAACCTTACATTGGCTTAAGTGAGGCGATTTGCGGTCAGCAGATGTTTCAAACGCCAAACCAACCAACTAATCTGTTAAAAGGTTTTGACATCAAACATCATTTAGGTTTGCAATCTTTAAATTTGGCAGACTCATATTAATCGTTACCACTTGTATGGTAAAAATATATCTTCATAAGAAATTCCGAACTGGTAACTAAAAAACTAAAAAGACTGACATACATCAGACAGTGCCATCTATAACAACTGATTCTTCTTCTTGCTTGGTGTAGACACCACTTACGCGGTTATAGCCGCGTTAGCAATAGCCCGCCAGTCGTTCTTCTTTTCCGCTGCTTGACCTCAATTGGAGATTCGAAGGGAAACCAGGTCCTTCTCCACCTGGTCTTTCCAATGGAGAAGAGGTTTTCCTCTTCCTCTGCTTCTCTCTGTTTTCTCAACGTTCCATCAAATACCATCTTCGTCGTGGCCAACGCACAAATCTTTCGGTGAACCTTTCTCTCGAAAACTCGTAACGTCGACTCACCAGATGTTGTCATCATCCATGCTTCTGCACTATACTATATAGCAGGACGGGGATGATGAGTGACTTTTAGAATTGGTTTTTGTTCGTTGAGGGAGAACTTCACTTCTCAAATGCCTACTCAGTCCAAAGTGGAAACCTGTATTTCGCGTTGGATTTCGAGGCTGACATTGTTGTTGCTGTTTTCTCGTCTGAGGCTGATGTTTACTTTTCATTGGGAGCGTTTTATACTTGCAGGTACCAAAGTCCAACGCATGACCTAGGGGAGGGATGGTTTGCCTTCTTACTTTAACTCGCCTTCCAAAGAATGTTCTTAGGCGACCCAGAGGATACTTGGTCTAAGACCGGTATTCGTAAGCTTCTGAACCATATGTAAAAGGATTCTTTCTGGCCACTCTCAAGTCAGCCATAAGAGACCTTTCCTTACTTGAGTGTACTTCTGACACATCACTCCATCTTCCTATTCAAATTAACAGTCAATTTTAAAAGTAATATTAATCTGTTGTCTTATACTTAGTATACATATAACCTGGTATGAACTGATATTTCTCAATGATTATGAGGGAACTATCAATCGCCTGATATTTTATCCCAAATCACTGTTGACCTATTGTCTTTGAGACGTAGAAAAGTTGCCAAAGCAGTTGATGTATATATGATTTCGTGATACCCCGGATTATGTGTTATAAAATCAAATTGCAAATGCAATGAGAAGTTCTAACAATAGCATATAGGTTCTAACAATAACATTAACCTAATTTAGCAGTAAGTATTTTCATTTTATTTCACCCAAATCTTGAATATTCGATCAACCTAATACTCCTCACGAAACGATGCATGAAGCACCTTGTAACCTGTGTCAACTGAGTAGGAAATATAAAACTGTATTTGCAAAGTGAGTGTGGGTAGATCAGAATCGAAATATGTCTGCATAAAATACACCCATTTACATACTTTCGTATATGTACATATATGTATGTAAGTATGTGATGTGTCGTACTTTCTGCAATGAGCTTTAGAGAAAAAAACCTGAGTCATAATACATACTTATGCACACATTTGCGTATTCAAGCGTGCAAGCTGTGGGGCACCTGTTTTCGGTTTACACAACATTTTCATATTTCAATCTTACACTCAGTGTTAACAAAAATAAGCATATACATACTTATATATGCCTCCTTAAACACATGCATAATTAAAGTCGTATTATACCGGATAATTCGAGCAAATCCTTGTTCATACATACATATATACTTGTATATACTTATGTACCTCCCAACATATATTGAAATGCATTTGGCTTCTATTTTGGTTAATTTCGCTGCAATTAATCTTATATATGGTATGTGTGTTTGATGTCGCGCTTGAATGTACGGAATAAGAACACAACAATTGGTTTTGAGAGTTGAAATTTTCACATCAGTACGAGGAGTGTTCTACATGGGCTGAAAAGTCATTGATCTGGATGGGAGATGTCATAAACAAAAAAAAAACCTCTTTATCTTAGGCTAAGCTTACCTAAAATTTCAAAAATTTTTTGACGTATCAGCTAAGTACTATATAAATTACATTGAATTTCGGCGGATCATTCAGTCTGTGTAATCAAGCGTGACCCTGCTTTTGCATACCATGTGAGTTCGATGGCCATACCTATTCGGACCCGAAGAAGTACGTGAGCAAAATCGACAAAGTCATAAAAAGTGATATCTGGTGGGTGCAAAAAATGTCTTTTACAGAACAGAAAGTATGAGACATCACATAAATACTTGTATATGTAAATTCTTTGACTGACGAGAAGGTTCCGAGAGTCATTAGTAAGGAGAAATAACAAAAATACTTTAACATATTACTTTTAAGTTTTCAGGCTTGTCTAGGTCTATGACCACTTTTCATATGCCTGATGTGTGAAAAATCGGAAGAGTGGTCTGCCTTCAAAATCCTGAGAAACTCCCAAACAAGGGAGGTCTTATGGGCCGATAACTCTCATTTCACCAGTAGCAAAAACACTCGAGGCTTTGTTACTACCGACCTTCACATACCATATAAGTCTAGCAGATGATTAATTTGACTTCGGGAAAAGTTCGCAGACAAGCACTGACCGTCTTTCACACCTTCACAGAGTCCCTCCTAGTAAATGGCATGCTTGGCATACCACCCATAATGGACAAAGAGCTCAACTTCCCCCCGGGAAACTAAAGTGACTCTTGCGCAACTTCGTTCTGAATATTATAGCAAATTAAACCATTACACCCTTACTTATCCAATATTGTCCCCGACATACTATATATTATGATCCGTACCCGTGGAAACCGCATATTTCCTGGACCTACGTTTAGATGATTTCGATGACAACCAACCTTAATCACCCCAGTGATAAGTAACCGTTATGGTTACAAAAACAACCTCGCATTTCGCCATATTTCACTAAACCAAAGGAGATTTCAATAGCAGAAATGAACGCCTACTGTGAAGACTTCGAAACGCTGGAGAACCGGTCTTAACAAATGCATTGCTCTAAATGAAGACTATGTCAAATAGTATAGCCACATTTTAAGGTCAAAACAAATCACTCTCATGTTGGCCACAGACTTTTCAGTCCATGTGTTGTACACACTGATGGACAAAAGTCACCGTCAATGCACTCGTCGTTATATTTTAGTAAAAAAAGAAAACAAATAAAAATAATTTTATCACTCTAGCTTCTACAACAACCAATTTCATGCAATATGGTAACTTTGAAAATGATCTGTCGCAATAAAGTACCGTTATTTTTGTGAGAAAGCTTTAAAACGTTGCGAATAAAAATGAAAATATGAGTCACCGACCGTTGAGGAGCGGAAAATTATATTGAATGCTTATAAATAGAAAAAGACTATTCGGGAAATATGTGAAGTAGTTCAACGGCCCCGAAAATAATAAAAAAAATCCAAAACACCATCATCGAAGATAGCTGCAACTCTGAAGGAAGACGTTGGACGGTTTTACGTCCTCGGGCTGTTGGTAGAGCGCTAAATAGTGCTAGGTACAATGCCCGAGTTTGTCGCAAAAAGCCAATGATAAGTATGATGAACCATTCGCAAAAGAGCACGTAAAAAAGTCGACGGACTTTTGAGAGGAAGCAATATGCTCTGATAAAAGCAAATTTTGTCTATACAAGTCAGATGGGCGAGTTTTGACATGGCGGAGAGAAGGCAAAGCATTTGTCAAAAAAAATATTCACCCAACAGTAGGACGGGGGTGGTGGAGTTTTGGTGGGGGGGTGTATGTCAACATCTGGGGTTGGAGAGCTCGTGTTTATTGATGAAATAATGGACAAAACACTTTATTTGAATATTCTTAAAGAAAATTTAGAAAAAAAAGTGCTCAAAAACTTGGAATAGAGAACGACTACCCCAAGCATGCAGCAGAAATTGTTCGCTTATGGGTATTGTACAACACTCTTCACACTTTGAAAACTCCACCTCAATTCCCGATCATATGTAAAGTCATTCATTTATTTGGAGCGAAATAAAATCAAAAGAGTTTTTAAGTTCACTGCATTACTGAAAGCAGTTCCTTAAATATAAAAGTACTTCACGAAGGCTTCAACGAAAACAATAAAATTTTTTTATATGTTCATACTCGTATCTACTTATATATAAATATCTCGAGAGAGAACGAATTCACACACGTACCTGCATACAAAAATGCAGGTCCTATTATTTGCCGAACTCTCAACAGAAGATATGATTTCATTTGCCTTTGCTTGCTTGTAATTTCTTCTTTACTCAACTATTGTATTTCTTTAATCTGCAACGACACAGGAATATTCTCCTCGTATACGCAGAAATTAATATTTTGTTGCTTAAAGTAAATTTTAATGAGGTGTGGTAAGTGTTGTGTGTACATGTGGCATAAATATGGTATTTTGACGTAATAAAAATTGTAAAATTTTGAGTCAACTTTAAAATGGCTAATAACTAATTGATACCGAAAAATAGGCTGTCAAATATTGTATACATAATAAATAAAAAGCTTAAGTATTTTGATAAGCATGTCGTAATAAAAGGGGGGGTATTCATCCAAAGCTGTTTTGATCTTTTCATTGGGTGTGTTTTTCTACGTGGCGGGTTCCAAACCCACTGCGTCGAATACTTTCAGAGCAGAAGCGTTCTCATCCATTCGGACGACATGAGCTAGTCGACGCGCCGCTGTTTCTTAATTTGCTGAACTTTGTAAATAATTCATACGCAAAGGACCATAAATCTTCTGCAGAACGTTTTTTTCGAAAACTCGTAACGCCGACTCATCAGAGCCTGGCTATAACCGCGTAAACGGTGTTTACACCGATAAAGAAGAAGGAGGTGTTATACTGAAAACACAATGATTAAACTTTGCAAATGTAAATATTTAAGAAAAATTTAGTAAAATGTATAAGCTCCTTTGGTTTCAATAGCTTTTGAAGACATCTCACTGAATCCTAACTGATTCCACTAAATTTTAAAAAATCTTGGAGATGTTTCGGCTTAAAGGAAAGTGGCCTCAGAAATTGTTTCCTCTCTGGCTTTATTTAACGAAACTGTAATATTTGTCGATGATATTTTCCCTTTCTAATAAAATTGTAATTCTTTTTTAGCGTTTAATATCAATTAAA
Source organism: Bactrocera correcta (assembly GCA_027475135.1). Classification (NCBI taxonomy): domain Eukaryota; kingdom Metazoa; phylum Arthropoda; class Insecta; order Diptera; family Tephritidae; genus Bactrocera; species Bactrocera correcta. The sequence continues at coordinate 64,640,250 of CM050326.1, read as the reverse complement.
ATTAATTACAAAAGCTTTTTGGTTTTCACGTGTTAAGAACAAACATGTTTTCCAAAAATCCTGATGGAGCTAAAAATATATCCTTTGTTTTTCGCATAATTTCCGCACCGTTATTTAATGATAACGAGCTGAACTAGATTCAATATACGTAAAACGGTTTCGCCAAAATACGTATGTCGCCTGCAGAGATTCGTTTTCTATACAATACCAAATTCAAGTCTTTGTAAAATTAGAGAAATAAAACCATATTACTGGTTTTTTACTTAAAAATAGTTATAAACATTAAAGTAATTAAGTGGAATTAACTTTTCTTAGTAAGAATGTGTCAAACATTAATCCTGTAATTCGCTTTTCTAGCTCTTTATCGCATATACCATATAATGATTTTCGTATCACCCAATGTAATACGTATGGGTTTATTTCAATGGATTTCGACGATATCTTAGATAACCATTTCCTCCATCTCATCAGTCTATTCTAACTTGAGTAGATCTATAGCATCCTTCGAAACAGTTTGGATGCAATAAATGCTCTCATATCTACGAGATGGCCATAGCCGTTTGTATACGAGGTTTGACAATTAAATAATAAGACTAATTTTATTGCCGCGCTTGTGGTAAGCCTCTGACCTTGAAATTCTCTTTCTCGTTTTCTGGCATCCCTCCGCTCTCCATTGATATATGTACCGTCGCTCTAGCTTGTTCAGTTCGCCTGCTGCGTCAAATTGAGTAGATGTGTGTTTGCAGTGCTCGTCACGAAAATGGAAAAACGAAATCCAGAGCTACGGGTCGCGATAAAATTTTGCGCCTTTTGTAAGTATGTATTTGATAGTGCTCTTAGTCGTCGAAACCAAACGACAAAGCTCACCATGGTTATCTCCGCACGCTCCCGCCCAAAAAAAGGTCGCATGAGCAAGTAGAAGGTGAAAATGATGATTTTTGCCTTTTTTGATAGCCGGGGAATCGTCCACAAAGAATTTGTTTCACCGGGGAAAACTGTGAATCAAGTCTACTATTGCCAAGTACTCGAAAGATTGTGAAAACGAGTCAACAGGGTGCGCCCAGATATCGCTCGTAACTGGATCCTTCATCACGACAACGCGCCGTGGCACACCGCCCTCAGCGTGTCCCAGTATTTGGCCTCTAAAGGGATTGCCGTGTTGCAACAGCTGCCTTATTCGCCCGACATGTCACCCTGTCATTTTTATACCCTGAACAGGGTATATTAACTTTGTCACGATGTTTGTAACACCCAGAAGGAAGCGTCGGAGACCCTATAAAGTATATATATAAATGATCAGTATGTTGAGCTGAGTCGATTTAGAAATGTCCGTCTATCTGTTTGTCTGTCCGTCTGTCTGTATATATACGAACTAGTCCCTCAGTTTTTAAGATATCCTTTTGAAATTTAGCAAAAATCATTTTCTCTTCAAGAAGCTGCTCATTTGTCGGAACAGCCGATATCGGACCACTATAACATATAGCTGCCATATAAACTGAACGATCGGAATCAAGTTCTCATATGGAAAACTTTCGCATTTGACAATGTATCATCACCAAATCTGGTATAGATTATTTTTTAGGGCAAAGATGTAATATCCGAGAAAATTGTTCAGATCGGTTAACTGTAACATATAGCTGCCATACAAACTGAACGATCGGAATCAAGTTCTTGTATGGACAACTTTCACATTTGACAAGATATATTCACAAAATTTGGTATAGATTATTTTTTAAGGTAACAATGTAAACTCTAAAAAACTTGTTCAGAACGGGTTACTATAGCATATAGCTTCCATACAAACTGGACTCATAGTTACTAACAGAAATGCACCTGTGAAGGGTATTTAGCTTCGGCGCAACCGAAGCTAACGTTTTTTCTTGTTTTGTTTCCTAAAAGAAAATCGGTGGTCAAGGAACCCATTTTGAGTCAATTACGGACATCCAGGTGGCCGTGACGAGGGTACTCGCGGACATCCCAGTCGAAGCGTTCCAGAAATGTTACGAAGCATGGAAAACACGCTGGAATCGCTGTATAGCTGCCCAAGGAGACTACTTTGAAGGAGATGGCAGAGTTGTAGAATAATTTTCAAATATACGGTTTTTATGGAATCAGTCTCATTACTTAATTGTCATACCTCGTAGACGCGAACTAGGTCCTTGGTTTTTGAGAAATTGATTTGACCACGGATCACTAAAGCAAATTCAGCCCTTGTATGAAATTCGGTGCAACCGAAGTTAAACTTTTTTCGTGGTTTCAGTTAGATACATTACTCTCATTGTGTTGCTGTAAGATGCTAAATCACTTCTACCAAATAATGAAAAATTATATGAATTATTGTTGTAATCAAGCAGCTACATCTGTCTGTATATGTATACATATGAACATTAGGATGATCCTTAATTTGCAATGAGTTCAAATTCTTGTTCTCTCCCATATAGGTTAGAATATTCCTTTGTGGGAGAGAACAACTAAAAATTGATATATGCATATAAAATTTCATTCCAATCAATTAAGATTTAAAGGTGGCTCTCGGCGATCGAGATCTTCAAACATTTTTCATTTCTACTTTATTTAACGTTCAGCTGTCCATATTACGTGTATTGCGACTACATTAGTGCCATTCTAATATCTAAAGTTTCTTATCACTCCAAAATTACTAAAACCTTGTAAATTTAATATGCAATTTGTATGGTAAGTTTTCTGTTAATACTCGTAAATGAATTGCGTTACTTTCCATTGGGATGGAAATCTAATATTGGCAATAACAGTGCCAAAAAAGTAGAACGACTTCCGATTACTTTTACTTATAAAAACGGTGAATAATAGGAGCCTCGTAGTTTTGTGCAGCAACTGTTTCCGAAATCGCTGATGTATTGTATGAACTTTTGTTTCAATGGAATTTGAAAGAACGCATTGTAGCCTGTTGCTTTGATACAACTTCGACAAACACGGGCATATACAATGTCTATATAATATACATATAAAGGATTTGCAACACTTTTAGAAACGAACTTTAAAACAATTTTAAATGACAACAAAGATAGCATTACACATTTTTTAAAGAAGAATTAAAAAATAAAATAATTAGGGATAACTGCAGAGAATTACTGGAATTGACTACTATGGGCTTAGGAACAAGCGAAAACATAAAATTTCGTGGACCTGGTCGTATTCATCATGTACGTTGGAAGTCGAAGGCGTTATATTACTTGAAAATGCATTTATTTCGGGATAAATTTAAGCTAACAGAATACATAGATAATTCATAAAACTTTTAGTTTGTTTCTTTCAACAAAGTTCAAGTTAAGGTTTTAAGTAAAACACGTATTTTTTGGAAGCTAGAAAATACATAACCATAAAAAATTGTATTTCCTCTAAGGAAAATCTAAACCCAAAAATTCAGCGGCCACACTGATGTTGACTGTAACGGTATTTTTTGTAGTTTGTATGTATTTACTGCATTAAGAAAAATTATAATGCAAAACCGCTTAAACATCCTAAATAGAATCAAATATTAATTTGGAATACAACACTAAATTTTACCGGTATAAACAATAGAAAACTCTCAAGCTCGCTACATGAGATTAAGACGAGCAACATTTCTAATACACGTATATATGTACATAACTAATAGTGAATGGGGTTTACAACTTATAATCCGGCATAATGCAGGTGTTTAAAAATTCAAAAAGTTACCAAGGATAACAGAGAAAAGGCACACATAGCGGCAGAAAAAAATACATGTGTATTTAGTATGTAAGTACATACATATGTATGTATATAAATATAGAGTGAAGTACCCGTCTGTTTACAAAAATAATGCAAATATTGTAGGTTTCAATATTTGCTAGAAGTGACTTAGCTTATTACATAAACATATTGAGAGTGTTGAATCCAATTGCAAACAAGAAAAAATTTAACTTCGGTTGTAGCAAAACTAGATGAATCTTCACAAATATCGTAGTTTATTATATATATGATATAAGAAAATCAGAATTAACTGCCAGAATTTTCGAGTGACGAAGTTTTGTTAACGATCTAGTATGTAAGGTGCAGCAGACCTAGCTCTAGTTAGAGTGCTACCGTGATATGAGCAAGTGAAATATAAATAAAGGTTGTTAGTGCGGATAATGAGTTGGTTGGAATTAGAAATAAAGATTAGCGTATAGCTATTAAATTGGAACTTTTATTTAACAATCCACTGATCGAGCTAAACAGTGAGTTCATAGTAGACGATTTAGGGAGTATTCTGGTCTAGAAGCATGAATTTCAGATAATTTTTAAAGTGTCATAAAAAAGGCAATTAATATTTTTTCTATCCGTTTTTTTTTTTTTTTTTGGTTATTTGTTAATTTTAGAAGAGTACAGGAAAAAATTAAAAACTAAAAAAAGTAAAAAAATTCAAAAATTAAGAGCTGACGAAGTGGGGGGTCTCTAAAAATTTCCACGTGACCATATCCATGATTTCAACCCTCCTAGTTATCTGAAACCAAAACAAAAAACAAAAAGATTATTAATCTAGAATAATGTCGCAATGGCCGAAGCTACGGAAAAGTGGGGAAAAAAAATTACAAAAAATGGCGACTGTCTGAAAAAAAGTTCTTTTGAATCACTTTTTCTGACTATTTCGAATTTTTTAAAAATAATAAAAATAAAAATTTTGGGATGTGGCTAGTTCCAACCATAGACAAGCCTATAAAGAAGACTATAAAAATTTCAAGTAAATCGGTCCAATAGAACCTGAGAAATCGTGGGCATCGTTCCGAAAAAGTCAGTTTTGAAAAAAAACGCGTTTAAAGTGTAGGAGACAATTCTAGTGAACACGGACGCCACGTCACAAAATTGGTTGTATCTCCGAAAATAAGTCGAATTTTGAAAAATCCTTCTAAGGTCATAGTTTTGAAAGTCAGAACTGTCAAAATATGCAAAAAAATCGATTTTTTCAAAATCCTAGACCAGAATACCGCCTTTATCGGGAAGTACCTTTCAATATATACAATATTAAACGCTTTAAACATCTTCATAATCAAGTGGCGAGACAAATAACTCGAACATTTTTATGTGATCGTCTTAAAATTTTGAGAGTATCTTTAAAATTTGATTTTGTACAGAAATACATAGGGAAAATACGTTTGATTCAAAACTTTTTTAAAGCCATATTATTACAAAATTATTCAATAAAATTTGCCTGTTAAAATGTCTATAATTTTTGAATGAATAAATATTTTCAAAATTCCTTACGGACCTCTATCGGTATTTTCGGGTAGAAAAGCCATCGAAGAGACATCGCAAGATTTGTTTACTTGTATTACAGACAACAAAATTAATCGAAAAAAATTTTTTCATCAGCTTGTGGTTCAAACTTAGAAGTGTTCCATTAGTTTTATAAACAAATAACTATATAATGAAAAAAAGAAATGAATCTACACAAGATTTTATGCGATTGGTCATAGAGAGTTATGTAAGAATATGAAAGAACTATAAGAAATCTAGGAATGATTAAAAATCATTGTATTAGTGTTGGCACCTGTTTAAGTTTTTGACCAAATGAAATTTCTAAATGCCGATATCAGAGGCAGAAAAATAGCTTAAATTTAAAACATTTTTGAAAGTAATTTGCACAAGTCCGGTCACATTAGGCAGGAAATGACATACTAAAAGTCCTCATCGTAGCGATATGTAAAAAAAAACAATCGAGCTCAAAGATAGAAAAAATATCCCCGAGATCATAAAATTACATTATACCGTCAGAATATATTTTATCCAGAACCTACCGTTTCTGACATATAACGTTTAAAAAAGTTATAAAAAACAGGCTTCTCTACCTTTTAGGTGAAGTGGTAGCATGTGCATATTATAAAGATCATTATAGTTACCTTAGAAGCCACAAATCGTGGCTCGTAGAAAAAATATTGAAAAGTTTATCCTATGTACCCCGTAACTCTTCCCATACTTCAGTAAAATGGATATTTGTGCATCATTTTTTTTTTGTTTTTTTTTTTTGTCGAATTTTGACTTCTCTTTTTTTTATTATTTTTATTTATTATTTTTTCTATTAGTTATTTTGAACAGGTTATTAATAAAGATATTTAATAACAAAAACATTTACAGCAATTTGAACTATTTTATGAATACAAAATTAATTTAAATATTTTCTTCAATGAAGAGAATTGGTAAAAAATATAAACGAAATTAATTAATTTTACATTAAAAGTTTAAGATGTTGATTAGACTAGTAACATGTTGAATCTCCCTTTTCGTTCTGCAATCAATTTTAATCATCGAGGCATCGAGTTTACCAAATTTTCAAGCAGGCTTATTCGATAGCTCCCCATTTCTCAACAATGGCTTCTTTTAAGCTCAAATTGTCGTCCACCTTCATAAACTTTCGAGGAAAGAATGCACCAAAGATCCTCAATTAAATTCAGGTCCGGACTTATAGCGAGCCAATCCAATAACGGGATACTTTTCGACTCGAGAAATTACTTCGTAACCCTTGAAACATGTTTTTTTTTTTGAAATATCCAGTCTTCACCATGAATCACTTCCGCAAATGATATAATTTCAAGGAGATCCGTATACATTTCTGAATCAATCCGACCAGGTACAAAGTAAATCGGATACTTTCGCAGTGAGCTAAAAGCTGCGCATACCATGAGAGATCCACCACCATGGTTACGCTTATAGCAAGTCGGGGATGCCTTGGATCACGCCAATATTTCTGATTTTCATCTGGATCACCTAAATTAAAGTTTTTCTCATTACTGAAGATCACTTTTTTAAACTCATTTTCCCGGCCTTCTTATGGCGAGGTAACCCGAGGTTTTGTAACCCGAACTTTGGCATCATATTTCAAGTGCAACTCCTTTCAGCAAATCTGTTGTACCCTTTGCTTAGTTATTGGCAATTTCAATTGAGCTTTTATCTGGCCGCAACTAAAAGTTTTAGTCCTAGCTAAGGCTCGGATATGACGCTTAGTGCGCGCGTTATAGCCAGGAAACTGTAACAAAAAAAATTTAATTGAATTAGAAAATCAAATTGTTATTAACTAATATAAATAACTACAAATATCAACTTTCTAGTATTAAACGTATGACTTTGTTTACTTTGAAATCCTAACGGGACTACAGATTTAAAGCAGTGAAGAAGTAAATACAGTAGAATCCGTTTATTATGACTCCGCCTATATTGACCAACTCGTTACTATGACGTAATTACACTACGAAGTTTGGTTTTCATATAAAATTCTTTACAAAAAAATTCGGATATAATGACTTCCCTTACAGTGACATGTCGCTTATTATGACCCATTTTAAATAAATTATGTCTGGTTAGAATGACTGACATGATTCTGTACACCTCCGGCAGTGTTCGTTGATTCCCGACGCCGTTCGGCACGTGGCTCGTTTTTCTTTTGAGTCTCAGAGAGTAATTGACGCTTGAAAGTCAGGCACTGTTTTTTGTTTGTTACTGTAAAAGATGTCATCACAACGACGTAAAGCATTTACAATTGAGGGGAAAGGTGCAATAATACATATGCAGATTAGAAAATGGAGAATCTAACTCATGTCTCGCAAAGGAATTTGGCGTGGGTCATTCGACAGTCTTAATGATTTTTAAAAATAAGAACCGCATTAAGCAATCGTTCAATTCAAATGTTTTGAAATCGAAGAGGCTTCGAAAATCACGACAAGAAAATATTGATCAAGCATTAATTCAGTGTAAAAATATGAGAAACAAAGGAATACCTGTCAGCGACTCTATTAGTGGCATTTTATGCATCAAATCAAATAGAATCGACACAGAGAGTTTTTAATATTGCCTATTTTATTTTTATAGTAAGCTTTGCTAATTCATCTTTTTGTATTTTTACTTTTTCCAGGAATTTTTAGCAAAGAATAAAGTGGTTCACCGTGACTTGGCTGCACGGAACGTGCTCGTCGCACCAGATCGCACCATTAAAATTGCTGACTTTGGGTGAGTTTTCAGCGCTAATGAGTAGCTCTTTCATTACATAATTCGGAGTAATTTGAATCTGTTGCTAGCATTTTTCCTTTAATAAAAGTAATTGTGGAAATTTTTGGGAGAATAATCTGAAGAGGTTATCTTTTGTCACGATTAACACGAAAAGAAGTGAGACAACGCATAATCGTAAGCGTAGTGAACTTCTATGAGATTTGTTGACGAACAAATGTTAAGGTAAAATTTTTTAGAGTTATGCAACTTTAAACAATGCCGAAAATGTATGAATCTACCAATACTATATTTTTTTCACAAATTTTATGGCACATACTGCTTTTACATTTGTGTCTAAGTATATCCTTTCTTCTGCTAAAATCTGCCATGGCATATTCAGAAGCTCCACAACAAGCTTGATATACATGGATAAAAATCCAAACTCGTTCGCGAAAGTTTAAATCAAAGTTTAACAAACCAGGTAGAGAGTTTCTCCCGTTTTAGTTAAGATACTAAAGAACTCTATTTCCCATGAAAATAAAGTTTATCAAATAGTTGCCCATCTATATATGTAGTATATCGCAAGCTATGTACATTAGGGTGATTCAAAAACTTTTTTTTTCGATTTCAATTCATCATTCATAATAATTTTTTTTCATTGAGTTTTAAAATTAATAAGAAATAAAAAATTTTCCCAAAAATAATCAAACTTTAAGTGTTAAAATCTTTTAAGCGGTTGGGTTTACGAAAAAATCATTGGAGATCTTTTTTAGCGCCTTCAATTCCTACAAAATCTAAGAAACAAGCTATTTTTTCAAGTAGTTGGAAGCGAGATATAAATTTTTCTATCTGATAATAAGAAAAAATAGAAAACTGTTTGTAGGAGGATCTTCCCGTTACAATTAAAAACTCATATTTGGAGAGACTTTCTTAGAGGTGTCTAGGAACCTATTTTTCCGAGTACCAATCGAATTTTTTTTTTATTTTTGAATCACCCTAATGTACATCCATATAAAAAGTGAAGTTGGATGTGGACTGCTTAGTGTTTTATTTGTTAGCAAAATAATGATTGTATTTTCGACGTTTGATTTTTAATGAGGCAATACTCTCTTCGAATTTTGTCTTTTTGACATCTGTTAAGTGATTTATACCCAGTTTGAGTTCACATTTCATAATGAATAGACTTATTCGGGAAGAACAGTTGCAAATCGTGTACATATATTTATTACCAAAATAATTGTTCGGCTTGCGTGGCGTATGCGCTGAGCAGGGTATTAAATAAGACCCGAATGAGTCATTATGGGAGATTTCGGCAAGGATCTTGGTTTGTGAGCTCCCAACTCAAATATTAATTGAAGCACTGGCCCAGAACAAGTTCGCTACTGATCCCGCATTTCTCTAGAACATTTTGCTTAGCGATGAAGCTCACTTTTGGTTAAATGGGTATGTTAATAAACAAAATTATTGCATTTCATACAAGTAATTCACAAGCAATTATTGAGACGCGTTACATCCTTAAAAAGTCACTGTTTGGTGTACTCTATGGGCAGAAAGAATGATTGGTCGATATTCTTCAAACAATTAAGCCGGTCATAACACTTAAGTTAATGAAGAACGCTATAGAGTCACAATTAATGACTCTTTCGTTCCTGAATTGGAGAATGTTGATGTGGACGACCTGTGGTTCCAACAAGAAAGCTCTCCTTGCAATACAAATTGAACGAAAAATAATTTTATGGAAGGGAAATTTTAGTGAGTGCATTGTGGGCCTGTGACGTGGCTTTCAGGAATGTGCGATTTTACATCGTCGTGTGAAGTCGCTTGTCTATGCAGATAAGGCCGAGACGATTGACGCCTTCGAAGAGCATAATCTGCGCTATTGCTGCCATATGGTTTCAACTGGCAACAAGTGGTTAGCAATTGGCACTCTCCACTGAAATTTATAAGAGTTAACCGCGGCAACCACATGTCAAAAAAAAAGATTCACAAAAGTTTAATATTTTGCTTGAAATCGTTGAAGTAGTATATGAGGCATGAAGCTTCCCGTAAAGAAAACAGTACCTGATTATCGATTCATGATTTAAACTAAATCAAATCTAGTAAATCCTATTATATGATATTAGAAAGGAGAAAACGCTGAAAGCTTTAAAATCGCTTTGTATTTGGCGAAGCTAAATGTTTTATTATATAGACCAACTAAGTATACGCAAAGAACCGTGAAAATGACATTCACTCTTGAGCTTTAATTGTAATTAGAAAGAACATGTCGCATTTACTTTGTTATAATATTAAGCCTTAACGGCTTGTGAAAAACTCTGCACTGTTCATTTGAAAGTTCCGTTAATAATATTAAGTTTCTCGTCACAAACTTTCTGGCCTACTGAATACGCTGTTGTCATACGTAGTGCTCGCTTCCGCATCCTTAACGCGTTTACTACCCCTCTCGCTCTCTCTCTCTCTCTGTCAGTGAGAAACTTCGCTTGAATCTTTATTCGTTTTACTTGCGTACGGCATAGAACAAGTTTAACGCAATTCATTATCTTTGAACTCACATTCGCTCTATTATTAAGTATAATTATTTTTTTCCAACGTTTATATCTCATTTTTGGTTGGCATTGATGTTGCGCCTTTGATGATTACCGACATAATTATAAACAACAACATAGTCTGAGCCGTGACATTTACCAGGAGAACGTTTATAAGAAAACCGGAAATGGAAAATTGCCCATCAAATGGCGGGCCTTGGAATCAATGACACACCAGGTGTACACGACGCAGAGCGATGTGTAAGTAAAAGAAATATTTGTAATTCGTAACTAAAGTCATCCTTTAAGCATGTTTAAAGTATAGTACATGAAAAAGCCATACAACTTTTACAGATTAACACATACATACATACTATACATATGTACATATAAATCTATATTAAGGGCAACTGTTACAAATGTGAAACTATTTGATTTGAAATTTCATATATTTTCATTACCCTGCTTCCAATTGCTGCTCACTCCGTCTGACATGCAAAATTAAACCGAATTAATTGTTTGAAAATTCGAAATGAAAAGCTGCTGGTTACAATTTCGTTACAAAACTCTTCAATGACATGTGTTTACCTGAACGTGTTGCTATACAACGGTAGACACGCGAAATTAATTTCGTGCTTGGCCATTGTAGAAATATTTGTGTAATTAATTTGACGGGGTCACTACTAGGGTAGTGTACTTAAATGTGCTTATACATTTGTGTATGCATGGGTATCGCAATCACATTAGAAACGGTAACATTGCCGGTTAAACTACAAGGTCTGTCGCAAAAGAAACAGGAGTGTTAAAAAAAACAACAAAAAATTAATTTTTTTCAAAAGTTATATTTTTTATTCAAAGTAGTTTCCTTGTGCTTCGATACAGCGTTTAGCCCGGTCAATTAGTTTCAAATGAGTGTTTAAGGTCATTTTTCGGAATGCTCTTGAGAATATCGGTCATCGCCTTTTGGATGACTGAAATGTCCTGAAACCAGTGTCCTTTCATGGGCAAATGAAGTTTTCCAAATAGGTAAAAATCACAGACTGCCAGATCAGGTGAGTAGTGTGAGTGATTAATGGTTAATATGGAGTTTTTTGTCAAAAAATCAGTGACAAGCGTCGACAGGCGGCAGGACCTTGCCTCACGGTATTGTGGTCGAGCACGACGAATGCGTGTCAAAAGGCGCTTCATAACACCAAGGTAAAACACAGCATTAATCGTTTGGCCAGTTGGGACGAACTCTCGGTGTACAATACCCTCGGAATCGTAAAAACAAATCAGCATTGTCTTTATTTTTGACTTCTGAAGACAACTTCTGATCGTCACAGAGGTCTTCACGACCTTCTTGGAATCGCTTAAACCACTCATGCACATTACTACGGGATAGACACTGATCACCATAAACTTTTTTCATAATTTGAAATATTGCAGTAAACGTTTTCCCAAGTTTAAGACAAAGTTTAATATTTGCTCTTTGTTCAAAATGTATTTTACGACCGCTGACCAAAAGCTGCTGTCACTTTTTGATCGAAAACATCGATTGTAGTTATCCAATTGCCTTAAAACTTTTACGAAATGTCAACTAGAGATCAAACTTTTTAATTCATATACCCACCAATAGGTGGCGCCACAAGAAACAGTTATCCTTAAAAAGTTCTGTTTCTTTTGCGACAGACCTTGTATTTGGTATAAAAAAGTAGAACACTGAAAATTACTGCTCAGCAATAATAACTAAAATACGCGGCTTTCCATATAGAAGTAGAAGTATGCATTTTTTTAGAAAAAGAAGTAGCTCAAAGTTCACTTGCTCTGAAATCGTAACAAAGGCTACACAGACCTAATTTATGAAATGTTCTTTCTATCTTCAGCCATGATAGCTTTGTTCAGTTTTGTTTGAATTTCACTATGGCAACACTTACGGCTGAAGAGCGTTCATAAATCGTTGAACTTTATGTATTACGAAAATTCACGTTCTGTGAAGAATGTGTTTCGTGCGTAAGTCTTTTCCCGGCTGTGATCTTTGCGAGAGTATAAAATGTTCCAGAAACCCGCATTGAACATTTCCCTACTTGTTTTCAGTACATTTTACTGAAAGCGTGTAAACTTTTCATTCATATTTAAAGAAGAGCAATATCAAATGTATCTTAATAGATTGCATTTCAAACAGAAATACTCTCAAGAGATTATTTTATAAAAGCAAGTGCTACTAAGAGCTCACTTTGTAGCTTTTGTTGGTGATACTAAATTGATACGTTAACATGGAACGGAAGGCATTTGTGATGTAATACTGGCTACGAATGAGAACACACAGCAGTATTAGTTTTGCATAAAATTTAAATGAATTTACTTTCATGATCAAATTCGTAATTTTCTTCATTTTTAATATTAAACTTTTTCAGCATTTTCCTTTCCATTCATTCATTGCATTGTAAAGCGAGCTAAAAATATAAATAGTATGTGCTCAGCAATTTATTATTGGCACTCAAACAAATTATTACTTTAACATATGTACATATCCACACATACATATAATATACGTACATTAATTCATACATACATATCTACCACAGACCTGAAGTCCAAGTATGTAAGCAATTATTAACCCACTTGAATAATTTTAATAAAATACAAATAAAACGCAACGCTGTTAAGATAATAATGTATTCAAACACGCATGCCATTGGCTGCCGGAATTTACAGTTACTCGAAGTTTACATTTTTGCTCAGAAAATGAATTCACACTAAACAAGCTCTTAATTTTCAATTTAAACCAAATCAGTTTACTTTTCCCATATATTTTATATGGGATTTTTTGTTATTTTGCAATAAATTCTTTATCTCCATCTATACTAATATTATAAAGAGGAAAAATTTGTACCTATTTTTGTATGTTTGTAATGAACAGGCTCAAAAAGTACTGGGCCGATTTAAAAAACTTTTTCACTAATAGAATGCTACACTTTTCCAATTTGACATAGGCTACATTTCGTTTTGAAAAAAATTAGGGATCCTTGGTAAAATTTGAACAATGTAACCGAAGGAGTAGAAAAATGAGTCTTAAAATGTCTTTCGCGATTAGCGATAGAACAAAATAATGTGCAAGAAGATTGAAGAACATTGCAATGTCTACAAAAAACTCCGCGGTAGCATATGTCCAACTATTGTAGTTATGTCACTACAACAACTTTTTTCATTTTAATCTATACTAATATTATAAAGAGGAAAAATGTGTACATATTTTTGTATGTTTGTAATGAATAGGCTCAAAAAGTACTGGACCGATTTAAAAGATTCTTTCACCAATAGAATGCTACATTCTTCCAATTTGACATAGGCTACATGTTGTTTTGAAAAAAATTAGCGATTCTCGGTAAAAATTTAACTATATAGCCGAAGGTGTAGAAAAATTAGTCTTAAAATGTCTCTCGTCAAATGCCCTGCCGAAACTATTAGCGATAAAACAAAATAATTACAACAATATTGAAGAACATCATAATGTCTACAAAAAACTCCGCGGTAGCATAAGTCCAACTATTGTAGTTATGTCACTACAACAACTTTTTTCATTTTAAACATTAATGAAAATGCTAACCAAATTCAAACCATGCTATTTATGTGTTTCTATTAATCCTTATCCAAATAAATTATTTTATGTCAAGAAAAATTTAATTCTGTGTCATGTTCGATTTGGCGGCTAACAGAGCCGATAGAATCAAAGTAAGGAATTCGACGTTGTCGCTGCTATTTAGCAGAATTGAGAACGTGCAGTGGCAAAAAACGACTGAATTCATTATTTATTAATGTTATTTTAATTTTTTGATTATTATTATTTTTATTTTTTAATTTTCCAAAAGTGTCCGCCACTTGAACCATCAAAAAAATTGAACATAAATAGACTTACATACAAATATAACTGTGGGATTTTTTTTAATACAAATAAAAATATTTGTGAAAAAAGTGTTTTATATCCAAATTTCCAATAATTGTCTGCCCCGTGCGATGCCGGGACGGGCTGCTAGTAGCAAATAAACCCACAACTTTAAAGAATAAATAATTTTTCTAAGAAATGGATCATTAATTTTTTTTAATAAAAATATTTCTTTAAAAATTATGCATCAAATGTATAGCATTCGTAGAGTACACCGCCTCGTATGAGCAACAAATAATGCTTGTGTCTTAATTATAACATTTTAGGCGAAAAAGTTGTTTCATATTTCTAATCAAACTTCAATTTATTTTTTATTTTTATATTTATACTAACGAACGTTTTTTATCATTTATTTCATCAGTGTAAAACTTTCATCAGTGTTAAACGAAATTTCGATTTTTCCAAAACGGAAGCGAGCGAACCATTGTTGTGCTACATGACTGATACAACATCGGCTTCGTAATCTTCACAAATTTCTTTGGTGTTTTGGGTAGTTCCCTTTTTCATACAAAAATTTCCAAATATTGAGAATTTCTTTATTATTTTCACTCATTTTTGAACAGCAGTAACTTTTGTTCAACTTCCCCGAATTTAATTTTTATTTTGGTTAAATGCAGCTTAAGATCTCACCTTTTCAACACTACATTGAATCTGTTTCGTAGCACTGAAGATATACGACTACAACGACATCTATTGACAAAATATGCAAATACTTTTTCGACTACCCAATATTAAATTTTTAATAATTGTTTTAATGAAAAAAATTACTAATTTCTTGTAGAGCGGAAAGTTTCGTTTTAAAATATCATTTTTTAAAGTTTTACATTTACTTGCTTAACGTAAGATATCAACAACTTTCATATTATATAGATGGAAAAAGAAATTTAATTTAGAAAACAGTTCGAATTGAAAATAAATTTGAGGACAGGCATTTGTGTGAAAATGTCATCATGCTTTAGGACACTTAGCTTGCTTAGGTTTAAATTAGCTAGACTTTTTAAAATAGGTAATTGAATAATAACTGTATTCGCGTCTTCATTCTTATGGCATTTCTGTAGTTCGCGTATAAAAAATTGTTCCGTTTTGATAATTGGGAAATCATTGTTACAACTACATATTTCTCAATTTCATTTCTCTTCCGGCTTTGCATTTAGAATTATTTTTTATTATTATATTTTTGTTTAATTATTTAATTTTTTTTAAAGAGCCCTAAGTTACTCTCTACTTCATCAGCTTTCTGCTTGTGAAGGTCTCATCGCAATCTGTCTGGCCATTTCAGAGATTATGCGGGGCAATGAGACAGACAACATCCAGATATGTATATTACATATGTGTGTATATCACTATCACGGCCTTATATTATATCGTGATACTTTTATATATAAATAATTTGTATTACTGACCGAAATTTTTGTTTGACCCAAATTTTTAATATTTGTGGAATGCGCCTTCGCAAACAACAAATTTTTCGATACCGAACGTCTGATGGATTTTTTATTGAATTAACTACTAATTTACTGCCAGGACTTGAGCAAAACTCGACGTAACGTATATAATTTCAAACCATTAATTTTCCATTCCGCCTCAATTTGACTACTAAACTTTAGAAGGACAAATTAAAACAAAATTTTAAATTATCCTACTCGTTCATTATTATGTAATTTTATTTTGATTTGCTGAACAATTTAGAAAAGATTGACCGCACTCAACACGTAACTCTTTATGTGTGTGGTATATATGATATGTAATGCAATTATAATTGGTCTCAGCATGGCCTTGATACCTTTTTCTGGTTGTGTTTACTTCAAATGACATTATTATGGCACAATTATGTATTTGATTTATCAGTAATATATTAGCTTATAGCTTAGCTCGAAATTAATAAATAGCCCTTCTGTTAGCTTAAGGTCATCACGTGACCTTTTTATGCTATTTTTTCTTATATTTCATAAAATACACAAAGTTTTGGTTTCCTTTTACGAATTCCTGCTTTGAGAGAATTCGACTCGAAAAAGTGGAAAATATTTTTTTTTTCTTTAATTTTATAAAAAAAAATTTCGTACAATCAAACTTACGTCTGGGCAACATAAGGTCATTCAGTGACCATCAGCTGTTTAAAGCATTAAGCACAAGTTTCGCGCCATTTTCGACAATTAATTTTTGGGTAAAAATACAGACAATGTAGATATTTTGTGAAATGCAATAAATACCGAGCATCGGTGAGTATTGTGATTGTGTTGTTTGTGTCTATTTCTATTTGACTTCAATGAAATATTATCTGAGTCAGCAGAGTGTCGTTAATGGAAGACGTGGACGTTGAGGAGCATAGTGTTATAGATGACAACGATAATGTATCAGAAGAATTGATAGATGACAAATCTTCTGAAGAGTACATTGCTAGCGATGAAAAAGAAAGTATTGCTGAAGCTGGTGTGAGTAACATTCCCGTGTACTTTTCAAAGGACAAGGACATTGAGAGGTCAACAGAACCGACTGCAACAAAAAGCACTAGAGCCAGAACAGAATATATAGTTCGACGACATCCCGGGTTTGCAGTATATGCAGTTCGCCGTATATAAAATAATTGTTTACTTTGTGCTTTACCAACATCGAAGCGCTAAAACAATTGGAGATAAATATAAACAAATTGATGAAATAGAATTGAATGGATTGTAATGTCAGTTACAAAAGTTTTGGATATATGTAAGTCGTGTGCTGAGGTTCGAAGGTAATTCGGGATTTATACGAGAAATGGGTAGCTAACTTACTTCCGTATGAAAACGTAACAGTCGATGAGCCTTCAATTCCTTTTAAATGCAGATGCCCATTCTTAGTTTACATCCAAAGTAAATACGGAATAAAGGCATAAGTAGTTGCGGATATGTGTACAAATTTTTTTCTACATTTTCAAATACATTTTGGAAAGATTCAGCACTTGCCCAGCCGTAGCGAAGCGTTGGAAGAAATATAACGATAGATAACTTTTTTACAACTCGAGATTTGCCATTACTGTGAGAAGTAATAAGCGCTGTTTGCTGGTTTATGGCATTAGCCATCAGTTAAGACGATTATCAGTACTAATCAGTCGTTTTTTCTTCAATGGATAAGTCGCCATTGTACAATACTATTCCTAAAAAGTATAAAATGGTTACTGTATTCAGCACTTCAGCTGTATGTATCGCTGTATGTATCAGTCTATGTATCGCTAGTTCATTAAGAGACAGTGACTACGCTGGCTAGATCATGTTGTCCGAATAGACGAAAACACTCCAACTCTGAAAGTATTCGACGCAGTACCCGCCGGGGGAAGCAAATAAAGAGGAAGAAATTTAAAAAAAGAAAAATCAAAAATTAAAATCTCTTCAATTTCTTTAGAGGGAATTTTGAAATGGCAAAAGGTAGATATCTCAGAAAAGATTATAATCAGATCAAGTTTGCACTACCACCGGGTGTTGGTCTTGTCCGCGTCAATAATTGTTTGCCAGTCGTCTTTACATTGCATCCAACACCACCAGATCGAGATTTGAAGTTTCTCCAGGTCAATATATACTTCATCTCTCCACCTGAGCCTGGGTCGTCCATTTATTCTTCCACTCGGGGAACGTGCCCAAACCAGCAAGGCCGCTGTATTTTTCTTTGCATAAAATATGTAAGATTTTTCAAATTAAATATAAATATATAATTATTGTAGTGAAAATAGTTAAGCTAATTATAGCAAAACTATGCTTGACCTTACGTAGGCTGCTATAATATTTCTGGCCTAATAATGAAAATAGATATATTTATCAACGAAAATGTTTTTTTTTTTTTTGTTGGATTTGGCTAGTCGTGGAAGACCCACACGGTCGATTGCTGTTTTTTTTTGGGCTCATATGCATAGATCCATGAAACGTCTTTTGAAGCACTGCGATTGTATTTTTTCAGCATTTCTTTACACCAATCTACACGAGCCTTTTTTTGAGCGATTGTCAAATTGTGCTGGATCCAACGAGAACAAACCTTTTTTACGGCCAGGTGTTCATGCAATATCGAACGTATGCTGGTGAGAGAAATGCATAGGCATGCCTCTATCTGAAGGTATGTTACATGACGGTCTTGCATTATCAGTTCACGTACGGCATCGATGTTTTCTAGCACAACGGCTGTTTTTGGACGACCTTCACGGAATTCGTTTTTGAGCGAGCGTCGGCCATGATTGAATTCGTGTTCCAGTTTTTCACAGTGCTTTAGGATGGTGTTTCATAGCCATACAAAGATTTTAGTTCATCGATGCACTCTTGTCGTGATAATCTACGTCGAAAGTTGTGAAAAATGATCGCACGAAAATGTTCACGAGTTAATTCCATTTTTTGGCCAAGATGAATTTTTTAATTCCCTGTAAATAAAACAATTTACGATTAAATGACAAAACGTTCTGAGTGATGTTAGATATGTCAAACTTTCCAATGAAAATGTCAAATTAAACCTGGCAACACTTAGTGTTGCCTAGGCCAGAAATATATAGAGCAGCCTACGTAAGTCGTTCATTTCAGTTTGTGTGAGGAATAGCTTAATGTTATTAAACAAAACGCGTTGATTATTTGTTTTTCCTTAAAAAAACTGAAATCAGTTCACATATGCTCCCAGTCCTTAGCATTAATATGAACGAACCGATACTACATATTCCTGAACATTAAAAAACCAAGAGTATTTTGCTACTTACCAATATACTCGTATTCGCGACAAGTGGGAAAATTTGTTCTTCAGTCTTTGCCTTCCATCTTTTCATATATGATTTCTTCATTCGCTATTTGAAACATACACATACATACATACTTATGTAAATTCAATTAACCCAAATTATATGAGAATATATATGTATGTACGTATGTATTTGGGTCTTTCACTTATACGCACGATACACACTTATTCATGCGGAAACTGACTGGTCGTTAATGAATTTTATATCCGCTTTTAAATATTTTCATTTGTTTATTTTTTCATATCGGATTGGATGTCACCAATATAAATATGATGAACCACGCTGCCATAACGAAAACTGACCTTTATGCATATTTTTTACGCCAATATAACGGAAACATTCAACAGTTGGTCATATGGCATACTGCTCTATGAGATTGTGACACTCGGCGGCACACCGTACCCCTCAATACCGACGCATCGGCTATTGCATCTGCTGAAAACCGGCTACCGCATGGAGAAGCCAAGGAATTGCGGACCTGAGTTGTAAGTAAATCAACGATGTTATTTAAGCACACATATATATATATGTATGTATGTATGTATTTTTATATAAGCATATGTGTGCATATGTCCGTAAATGTTTTAAGCTTTACATACATACATTCCTTTGAAGAGGAAATTGAAGTTTAATTTTCCGTCTACCCATAGTTAAAACTTGATGCGCTATTTGCATAGGTATTGTATATAACTTTATACATATACTACGTATATACACATACAATATGTTTATTTATTTTGAATATGAGATAATCTCATCTAAATATACATACATATGCATATACAACACATATTTATTAGGTTGCGCCTTATCTGCGAAAAAATTTTTGATTTCTCAGCGTTAAAACCCTGTTCTGTTGGAAATCCACAACCCAATTCAAGTATAATAACACATTTAGCACCGACGACTCGAAAATGTCGGAGAGAATTGGTGCACGAGTCGCAGGACCACGCCAACCTCCAACGCAACTATCGCAACGAACGTAAAACCATACTTAGCGATAGTCAAGCGGCACTTAAAGCAACATCTGCCTAGGAGATCAAATCGCTGCTGGTGCGCTGGTGCAGGAGAATGACTGAATAGCCTACCGGAAAGTGCACCGAGTGCACCTTATTTGAATGCCCGGTCATAAAAGTATAACAATTTTTGTGATTTACGTGAGTACCTGTCGGCGACGGCCTTACCTCTCGGTGCTTTCTTTCAAGCACATAGATCAATACAATGCGTGGATCAGCGCTCCAAAGTATAAATGCATTTTGCACGTATTTTTGGTTCCAATTGCTTTGGTTCCTTTGCCACCTTGGTCGGGTACGAGACCGCTCTAAAACCTCTGCCGTACTTTGGGTCCGGCCGCAGTGTGATTCCACATTGGGTTTTTCAACCCTACCTAAGTATTTCTAGGTTTCAACCACAGTCACCACGAATATCCACAAAGGGCCAAACCCAATAAGCAGATTGAAGTAAACTCCAAGGGTTAACTGCTCCCCGTGGTACCAGGTTAAAGTCTCTGGAAAGACCTTGTAACTTTTGCTACTACCAGTTGAGCGCTCTTAACTCAATGTTGCTTGAACAACAAATGTCTTTATATTAGGAATTTAATATAAAGTCTATAATATCATCAAGCTGAGTATTATAGCACTATCTCTGACATAGACTATGCTGACATTTCAAGGCGAGCCCAGAAAGAAAGACATAGTGCATATGGATTTTAGTCGCCTCTTATAACAGGCATGCCTTATCGCGGGTAAATTCTAACCACTACCCGCAGGAGGAGGTCACAAAAGTATAGCCGGTAACGAACTGGCTGATGAGCTGGACCGTGAACCGTTCATCGCGGTGGGTAGCCATACCATAAAGGAGCTGCCGGTCTTAGAAAAATTAGTAGGCATGCGCCATGTCAAGTTGCTTATGAAGGTTTACTACCTCAGCAGGTTTAAATATGTAATCAACTTCCCTAGGGACAAATTCACTGCAAGCTAAAGAAGCACTTATACAACATGGACCTAGCCTCTTCCGCAAATTTCTGGTTCTGAGACAGGGAGCCTGAAATTCCAAAACACTTGCTAATTGACTACATCGGATCCATGTCTCCAAATAGGACTCACATCGCTTCACTAGAACCCAGCAATATATTGGATTTTATCAATTTGCTGTGGTTTGGTAAGGTCTAATCTAATCTAATCAAATTTGAGGATTCCCATGGACTAGAGTGAATCTCGGCATTTTTAAATAGGTAATTTTCCTAAGTATGGCTTTCAGATAGTGAAATTAAGGAAGTTAAGGTAAACACAAAGGCCTGATTAAATTTTGTAAGACTAAAGGGTGTTTTTTAAGGGGGTATTCTACTCTAGAAATCAAATTTTAAGCAGTTTTTTGAATTTTATTAAAAAAAAAATCAAAAATATTTTTACTATACATTTTTTATAGTGTTTTTATTGATATCTTAAGAAAACAGAAAAACATTCTCTCCTGGTGGTCTGAAAAAAAAATCAAAAGAAATTCTTAATCAGTAAAGATGCTGTTATAGTCCGGGAATACAAAATTTTTTTTTTTTTTTTTTTGAAAATGGCGACTGCCTGATAATAAAAATCATTTTTGACGTTTTTTTTTGAAATTCCTGAATTTTTTTAAAATATTACAAACAAAACTTTTGACACGATGCTGGTAGGAACGATAAAGGATTATTAAAGAAGGTTCACACAAAATTTCAAGTAAATCAGTTGTATAGAACTTGAGATATTGCCGGTACCGAGTGGAAAAAGTAGTTTCGAGAAAAACGCGTTTAAAGTTTAGGAGACAATTCTAGTGAACACGGACTCCACCTCACAAAATCGGCTGTATCTCCGAAAATAAGTCGAATTTTAAAAAATCCTTCCAAGGTCATATTTTTGAAAGTCTAAACTTTAAATATATGCAAAAAAATCGAAATTTTCAAAATTCTAGAGTAGAATACCCCCTTAAAAATATGGTTTTCAAGAAGAAATAAAAGCCTTGAATTTATTTTTTTTTTAAGATAAGGGGTTGCTATAACGTCTTAAAAATAATTTCGGACAAATTACCGTCGTGGCTGGTTCGAATAAAAATGTGCTATTGATTATTTCGTGGCTGTAAAGGAAGTATCGCCGCCTTGATGGAACCAAAGGTTGTCAAGAAAAGTCATTGATTATGCTCCTCTTACCTATCCGATTGACTGTGATATTATGGCCGACTTCATTTTTTTTAATATTGGCCATTGATTTCCTCTACCCATAGAAAACACCGAACACTGTTTGAAGATGTAACGTTGTCTCAACTATGGCTTGTTGATTATCATCAGTCTAAATGCTACAATGTACCCATTTCATTAAAAGTGAGCTCAGTGGCCATCTCGTTTTGGGTCATTTGGCTTCAATTCTTACACTAGTTGAAGTTGTGGTCTCTTTTCTCTACGACACAGGAGCTAGCTATATTGTTCTTTTAGGTTTAGAACGGTTTGTCGTGTTACCAAATAAAAAAGTTAAAAAAAGAGTAGATTGACCGAAGATTGAGAAATACACTGCGAACTGTGGCTATTTTGCCATCTCCTGTTATTACAACCCTTTGTTTACCCCGATCAAAGAAAATACTCTTAGTAAAGCTCCTTGTTTAATGATTTTAATGTGTTCTCTTAGCAGATTTAATTGTCCGATAGCCTGACTCTTTATTTTTGCCATTGCGAGGCAATCCATTGGTATGTGCTTTTGTGCATCTGCTCTTAGATGACACCGGAGAATACTTGTGATTGCCAATCGCACAAACTGCCTTAATTTGATTTTGAGAAGAGTGATTATCTTCTCAAGCCGTTTTGTCTCGAAATTTACAAAAAACAGTTACGCCAGTCGAAGGCCAAGCACTTGTGGTGAGTGACGATTTCTACTGACCCTTTTACCAGAAGTGCCGCTTGACTATCACCGAGAAGGACAATTCGTTTTCGGTGATAGTTCTTCTCCAGAATAATTCCAATGGCAAAAAAGAATAAAGACTCCCCTTTTTAAAATGTATGTCAAAATCGAACTCAGATGACTCTTCATGTGATTAGTCGAATGCTCACTTTCTAATTTTCTTTCTTCTCAACGAAAGGATCTGTAATGCTAAATCCTTAAATATGCATGTATGTTAGGGAAGCAAAAATCGTATTCATAGTTTGCGCAGACTTTGACAACTTTAGCCAATATCGAACCATAGTTGCCAATATTTTAGACAATTTATTTCCTTCCGTACTTGTCTCAAGCAGTGAATTGATACAACAATTGTTTTCTTCTACTGATAATTGTCTAACAAAAAAATACTGTGATGAAGTTCATACGACTTATAACGATATAGTACATGTGTATATAAATTCGATGTAGAATATTTTGAATACCCCAATTTGTCCTAGTCCTTAAAATAGCTTCAAGTGAAAAGAGCAATAATACACCTTCGTAAGTTTCAAAATCAAGGCCTCACGGCTTAGGGTTCTTAGACTACTGGCGCGAAAAGATAAGGTACACCCTAATCTCCCTCAAAACACACATACATGCATGTAAGTATGTACATTGCATGTCTTTTGTGTATGGCGGACAGATTGCTACCGGCAGTGTATTGTTTGCCAAGAGTTCCTTCGTTTCCCTTATTTGTTCACTAACAAAATTAATTCCTTTACAAATTTTCGGTGCTTTTGTTTTAAGGTTCTAACGTGGTTTTTGCACTCGTTTCAACTATTTCATGTTTTTTTTTCTGTGCTTGTACCTCGTTTAATAGCTACAACCTCATGTACGCCTGTTGGAATGTAAATCCTGGTGAGCGCCCTACTTTCAGTGAAATTATTAAAATTCTTGAAAATTTCATGGTCGATGAGCCGGAACGCCAAATCGAGACTGTTTTGGGTGTGCCGAACTTGGAGTGGTAAGTACATATCAAATAGTGGAAAGCTATGAATCGATTATTTTTTGATTTTATTATATAATAATGCATATACCAGCTGTAAAGTCGACATGCATTTCAAGTGATGAATACGAGAGATGGTGTAGTCTAAATTCCTATGTACATTTATTTACAGGCATACATATGTATATGTACATATATAGGAGTTAATAATTTATTTGTACATTTAACAATGAGTAGACGTAAAAGTATGTGTGCAAAAAATCGAAACGATATTTCAAAATTCAAAACCTGAGGGACTATTTCTCAATCAATGTATCACATAAAACAAGTCGAGTTAGATGTCCGGTTATCAGGATGAAGAGACGATTTGAATTTGGCTGACAGTCTGTGTATCCGTATATCCGTCCAATGAATATGAGAAAAAAATTTAGAAATCTTGAATAAAATTGATAGACCACGAGAGGGTTGGTGCTGCAATTGGACCTCTACCATGCCCACAAAATGCAATTAATTGAAAACATATAAAACGCCATAACTAAGCTCCACAACAGGATACTAGACTGTTATTTGAGACAACAAATAACATTAGGAAGGATCTTCTGCAGTTAAAAATAGTGTCCCAAATGCCAAAGGAACATGCAACAGCTTTTTTGTAGAATATGGTCTGACGAAAGCAGGCCCGACGATTGAAATTTAAGTGTGCTCTGCCCATCCACAAGAAGGAAGACTCCACAAACTGCGCCAAGTACCGTGGGATAAGCCTACTCAACATCGCATATAAGGTTCCATGAAGCGTATTGTGTGAAATATTAAAGCCCACCGTCAACAAACTGTTTGGACCTCATCAGTTTGGCTATAGGATTAGAAAATCAACAATCGCTTTGCCCCAAATCTTAGAAAAGACCCTTGAAATGAGAATCGACACACACCACCCCTTCGTCGAATTCAAAGCTGCTTTCGACAGCACAAGGGAGCTGCCTTTTTCTTTATAAAAAATCCAACGCAGAATAACTCTTGCCAACAGGTGCTACTTCGGACTGAGTAGGCAGTTGAGAGTAAAGTCATCCGTCGATGAACAAAAACCAAAATCTATAAGTCATTTATTATTCCCGTTCTGCTATTTGATGCAGAGGCATGGATGATGACAACATTTGATCTGTCGGCGTTACGAGATTTCGATAGAAAGGTTATATGGAAGATTTATGGTCCTTTGCGCATTGGTTACGGTGAATACCGTAAGCGGTGAAACGATGAGCTGTACGAGATATAGTGTACGATGACATTGACATAGTTCATCGGAAGGATGAAAACACTGCAACTTTAAGAGTATTCGACGCAGTACCCGCCGGGGGAAGCAGCGAAAAAGGAAGACCTCCACTCCTTTGGAAATACCAGGTCGAGAAGGACCTGGCTACACTAATTGGCTTCAAACAGCGAAAGGAATGAAAACTCGCGCGACTCGGCTATAACCGCGTAAGCCGTTTCTACGTCAGTAAAGAAGAAGAAGAATGCCAAATATATGTAGATAAAATGAATAAAGACAAAGATATCGTTGCGTTTAGAGCATATATTTAGTATTTTAATAACAAATTCGGACTAAAAGCTTTCTCTGCATTGATATTGTTGTGAAATGATGACATTATTGCCAAGACTTAATTCTTATTAAGTACTCTTTTATCTGGACTTACGAGTATTTAGGAATTATTCTTCCATAATTCATGCAGTATATATAATAATTATACAGCTTTTAAACATTTATCTACATGAGTAAATAATTTGTATAACCAATTTTTCTCCTTTGATTATTTTCCTTTAGCATTGAACAGTACAGCCCTAAGCACAGTCAATGCCAACAACAACAGCAGCAACAAGTTCAAGAGCAATCTCAAGACAATGATGAAATGTTGGATACGTCGAATATGGACGACTCCTATTTAAAGCCATTGTAGTCGTACTAAATCGGCTTGAGTGAAATCTTGGAAATTGGGAGTACAAAAGTTATACAAAGCATTTACATACATACATACATTATACATACGTACTTATATACATTGTTAAGTATTTGTGGCCGATCAAGAATAAAAGAGACATTTCTAACATTCTTGGAACCGACATGCATATGGTACGGCACATGTACTATATATGAGTACGCCTGTACCTATGCGTGGAGGACTAGAACTTAGCATTAATAAGGAATTGAAGTGCACTTTAGTTATGTATACTATATATGAATCTTGAAATAAGAGAAACCAAAGGTTCTTCAGCAACAAATGACACACATTCACATATGCCCTGTAGTCAAATGGCCACAGTTAAATTATTTGAAATTTAATAGAACTATTCGGCAAAATAAACTTTTATTTAGGAGAGAAAAAAAATGAAATGAAATCTCAAAGCAAAGCACACAACATTACGACAACTCTCAGCAGCTGCCATTAGCGAAAGACCAATGAAAAGTTCTGCAATTTGAATTTAAACTTTTGTTTTATTTCTAAAAAATATTATACCGTCATCAGAAAGATCTTACAAGCTCAAATCAATTTTGTTCCTTAAAAAGTACTCACTGACTTCTAAACTTGGTTTTTAACCCCATCGAACAAAAATAATCACAAATCTAGTTGATTCTTTAAAAACTGTCATCATCCCCAAAGCACTCATAATTCGTCAGGATTGGGTTCAGCTTAGATTTGGTTAGTAGATATTCGATGAGATAGAGGTTAATAAATTTAATCGGATTACTCTAAACAGGTAGGGAATAAGTAAACGATTCTTTATAAAGGGTGTTTTTCGATGCACATCTATGTAGTCTTCAAGAAGTAATAAAACGCATATAATTGAAGGTTATGGCCAATAATTTAGCTTTATTATAAATATAAGGGTTTCCGATGATATTTTAAAAATGATTTCGGGCAAGTGACCTTGAATAAATTTCAGCCAAGACCAAATTTTCGACCACTTTTTACAGTAATTGAGACCGCCAAAAATAACGCGCCGATTATTCTCTTCCACAGCGTTAATCGTCTCGGACTTATATGCTAAGATAAGCGACTTCATATAACCTCATTAAAAATAGTCAGCGATACTAAATCACACGATCTTGATCATATTCCGAAATAATGCGCAATAATGTCAAAGACGTTTTTGTTTAACACGGTGTTTGTTTAGCCAAATAGTTGACTTTAAACGACTAATGTATGGAGGAAGACTCAACTTTGAATTCCATCGAAAATGTCCTAAACCGAAAAGTAAATACGAGGGCTGCTATATATAATTCTGGCCTAATAATGAAAATAGGCCTATTTATCAACGAAAATGTTTTTTTTTCGTTGGATTTGGCTCGTCTTGGAAGACCCACACGGTCGATTGCTGTGATCCATGATTCGTCACCTGTGACGATCTTATAAACGTCTTTTGAAGCACCGCGATCGTATTTTTTCAGCATTTCTTTACACCAATCCACACGAGCCTTTTTTTTGAGCGATTGTCAAATTGTGGGGATCCAACGAGAACAAAATTTTTTTACGGCCAGGTGTTCATGCAATATCGAATGTATGCTGGTGGGAGAAATGCATAGGCATGCCTCTATCTGAAGGTATGTTACATGACGGTCTTACATTATCAGTTCACGTACGGCATCGATGTTTTCTGGCACAGCGGCTATTTTTGGACGACCTTCACGGAATTCGTCTTTGAGCGAGCGTCGGCCACGATTGAATTCGGTGTACCAGTTTTTCACAGTGCTATAAGATGGTGCTTCATAGCCATACAAAGATTTTAGTTCATCGATGCACTTTTGTCGTGATAATACACGTCGAAAGTTGTGAAAAATGATCGCATGAAAATATTCACGAGTTAATTCCATTTTTTTGGCCGAGATGAATGTTTTAATTCCCTGTAAATAAAACAATTCACGATTAAATGACAAAACGTTCTGAGTGATGTTATGCTAAAAAATGTCAAACTTTCCAATAGAAATGTCAGATTGCACCTGGCAACACTTAGTGTTGCCTAGTCCAGAAATATATATAGCAACCTATGTATACATATAAATTAAGTAAAACGTCTTCTTCAAACAGTAACTGTAGCCTTGTTTGAAGTATTCAAACAGTGCACTTGTTGACAGAAAAACATTTTAGGAGAATTAGTAGAGTAGTTTGACTTAAAAAATTCACAAACATATTGGAAATAATGTGATTGTCACAAGACATGGTAGATTTGTATTTCGTCGAGGAGGGAAATTTGGAAATCCTGCGTTTGAAGTTAACGAAATCATAAAACAATTTTGGATTACGTACACTATCATTTTTACCTTATTTAATAAAATGTTATAAAATTTATTGCTTAAGTCCGAATTCTGTCGACGCAGTGCAGAATATTTAGAATAGTCGACAAGTGAACCAGTTCTTTTGAAATGTTTAAAAATAGTTATTTCCAAAGCAGGATGATACGAGTCTTCAGGTAGAACAAGAGTTTTACTCTAGATAACGAAGCACTTTGAAGGGGTGTCAATCGTATACTAAATCTAAGCATTCACAAAAGCTATTCCCAAATAAATTAATTGGGTTCATACCCAACTAGGAATTTTTTTCCAAAAATTCGTTAAAGTATGACCGATTGAAAATCAGTGCAATATAATCATCAAAAGCTTTCCAAGAGGCACATGGTAAATTGAAGTCGCCCAAAACGATTATTGAATCTGAATTATTTGTCATCGAGTTGGCACTATCGATTAAAGAAGCATGTTGCATGTGTACCCATAAATCCAACAAAATCATTTCCACAAAATGCAGCAAGTATGCATCTCTTGGTTGCTATGGAGATCAAAGCTATGTTACCTATTTTCCCAAGCCGAACTAGTTTTCTCATCTGCACATTAACATCGCGGATCGATATATTCTGTTAAGATTTCATAATTACTAAGTTCCTTCGATAAATTAATAAATATCTCTCAAAGCTCTAAATTAAGCGATTGTGGATCTAGTATAAGCCCAAATGATTATAGAACTAAAATAGTTAATAACACTCAACTCTAACTTTTAACTGCAGGGTACAAATGTACATATGTGTGTAAGTCATTGACGACAGTGGTTTCAAGCGAACCGTTTCAAAGACTCTTAAGGCCCATTCACATAGAACTTTGGCTTCGCTTAGCGTCAGACATTTGGTTGGACAGAAATATTCTTATTAGGGTACGCTTATGTATTAGTATGTTCACATAAAAATTTTCCGGCACGAAGTCAAACAAAATGTTGGACAACTCGCATCTTTTTACGCTTTGCCAAGCAATAGTCACCATTTTCATTAGAGAAATATGCTGAAAGCAAAGCTTTCATTGTGGCATACCCTTTGTTTTCTGCGTTTCCTTGCTTCAGGATGAACGGTCACGTAAAGCGGGGAAAAGTTATATCACCTCATAAACTTTGTCGGTTGAGTTGAGTTCAGGAGATTTTGACGTTTTGGAATTGATATAAACGGAACGGTCAGATTTAAATCCCACCAAAAAAATTGAACGAAGATCACGTTTTTAAAGATCTCTAATAAAAATTGTTAAACAATGGAAATTAAAAAAAAAACGCGAAATTGAAATTTATGTTATGAAATCTTTTGTGATGTAATGCTTTGTTAATGTAGAATTGAAAATGATAAAAAAAAGCATTTACTAATTGAGAGCTAATACTTTTAGTTAATTTTTTTTGTGTTGAAGTTCGAACGTCAGTTGTTTTAATAAGTACATCAAAAAATCACAAAAAAGGTTTTAATTAGTTTCTCCTTATGTTTAACGGGTATATATAAAGGGTGATCCATTTTGAGGTTCCCTTCTTTTGTAAAGAAAAAACACAGTAACTGCAAATTTAGTGGACAATATTTATTTCCATTCAAAATAACATTTTTTGGCATTTATTTTTTTAAGATTATATCTTTCAAATGATGGCCACGGCTGCGTCTCAGATGGTCCATGCGTTGAGTCCAATTTTCGATGGCTCACTCGAGCATTTCGACTAGTAACTGGCGAATGACACGTGTAGATTTCCCTAAAAAAAGTCTAACGGTGTGATATTATATTATCATTGCGATCTTCTTTGACGGTCACGTTCTCTTCGGCATCATATTTGAAGAATTTTGGACCGTTGATTGAACCGGCTCACAAACCACACCAAACCGTTGCTTTTCTTAATGAAATGGCAGCTCTTGAATCTCTGCAGATTGCTATTCGTACCAATTGCGGCAATTTTACTTCTTTACGTATCCATTGAGCGACAAATGGGCCTCATCGCTGAACAAAATTTGACTCAAAACGCCGGAGCTTCTTGGAACCTTTGAAGAGCCCATAGAGCATAGCGATGTCGCTAGGGAAGTTCGAGTGGCCTCAGTTCTTGCACAAACTGTTATTGTACGCTTTCAATTCTCGACGTAATGTGCGCCAAGTCGTTCCATACGCAGTTCGCCCCATAAGTTGAGCGAAGCGTCCGAAACACATTCTTTGCAGAACTTAAATTTTCGTAATAAAGTTTAATGATTTGTAAATACGTCTTTCCATGATGAAATGCTAAACAATACTGAACAAAAAGAACATAGCAGCTTGGCAAAACTCCCGCGTGATCTGTCAAAAAAAGGCTATTGAAAAAAGTACCTCCACTTGGATCACCCAGCATAAATTTTTAATCTTAATAAATTTTGGAAATTTTAATTTAAATGTTTTATCTAAACATTTTGACTGATCTGGCTACAATGCCAAATGTTATAAAAACGTTAATTTTGAAGTACTCTCACGGTGCCATAAGTTAGGCATCACTTTATCCTTGCTGATTATGTACATATATCGTCGCATTGTCCCATCGTACGTGTTCGTTTTACGCTCTTCGTTTGCTCGAGTTAGTGACAAGCCGTCTGTATATACATATATACGCTAAGCTTTTGCTCATCTCTTGTAATGAATATCACTCGCCAATGGCAATGAAATTGAAAATCAAAGCAAAAAAGCTAACAATTCCGTAGAAGAAAGTTGGCGACGAATTATTAGCAGAATTCAAAGGGTCGCATTTCAATAACTGTGTGTGAGCATACAGAGATATTAATTAACTCGCATATTTGTAAAATAGCATTTGAAAAGCATGGCCTAAAACTACTCAAAAAAGCTCAATTAAAGATCGATAATATGTATAAGTTTAGAAAAATAAATAGTTTAAGTAAGTTTAATGTTTTAAAATAAGCTAACTGTTTTTTACACATTTAAAATTAAAATTTATTAATTAAATAAAAATAAAAAACACAGGAGAGACAATACCGCTACCAAAATCAAGAAAAAAAAAGTTAATAAATTATTTTAGTATACTAACTAAAAATTTAAAACAATTAAATTTCCATTACATATCCATTCTATTACATATACATACTATATATGAATAAGTTAATGTGTCAAACTAAAAATCTAAGAGCACCCAAAAGAAATTTTAACTATTATTATGGAAGCACGTCTACACGTCCCATAAACACAGGCACAAATTTTCAAACGTTGTAAAATAAAGGGAGGTTTTAGAGGTATAGAGTTTTTATTTCAAATAAAACATGGAAAAGTTAAAAAATTATTATTTTTTGTTACTGTGAAAGGGAAGTAGGGTTAATTTCAAAAGCAATTTTTATGTTTTTTTTTTTAAGAAAAAGTAGAAAAAGTTTGAAGTAAAAAAGGTCTAAGTAAAAGGTCTAAGAACAACTGAGTACACACTTGCAATTTGCAGGAATCAAAGCAAGGGAAATACCTTTAGCTGTAAAATGTCTACCAGAGGAACGAAATCCAAGCAATATTAGCTCATATACTGATCGACACATTCGAAAAAATGTTTGTTAGAAAAACGATATCATTGCATATGTAGCATTTGGGAGTTGGAGTAGTATCGACCCGATTTCATCTATTAACTATTATTATACCACATACTAAAAAAATGTTTATTGAGTTGCATTAAGGTACCTCACGTACCCTGTGCCCAAAAAATAAAGTGACATTGTATTTATTTTGAAAATTCTTTATTTATTTTTCCAAATCAATTTCATCCCCTTCAAAGTAATCCCCTCCCGATGCAATGCACTTATTCCAACGGATTTTCCAATCTTCGAATCACTGGTTGTAGTCACTTTCCGGGATGGCCTTTAGTTCCGTCTTTGCTGCGGATTGGATCCCCTCTATCGTATAAAAACGGTATCTCCGGAGTGAACCCCAGAAGGGGTACGGCGCCAGATCAGGTGAATACGGTGGTTGCGGAACATATGGGTTGTGTTTTTGGCGAAATGACCACGCATTACGAGGGCAGTATTGGATGGTGCATTATCGTGGTGTAAAAACCAAGAATTTTCTGTCCACAAATCCGGCCTTTTTTTGGCGGATAGCGTTACGCAAACGATGCATAACGTTCAAATAATTTTCCTTTTTGACTGTTTGCCCGGGTTGGAAGAAATTCATAATGCACAACACCACGATAATCGAAGAAAACAGTCAACATGAATTTGATTTTTGAGCGACTTTGGCGCGATTTTTTTGGCACGATATTCGCTCGATTGATCGGTTGTTTCGGGGCCGTAAGCATAGATCCAAGTCTCATCGCCAGTTATAATACTTTTCATGACACCCTGGTAGTCGGAAAGCATCGTTTAACACTACACCTTTTTTCCAAAACATTCAATGTTTTCGGTACCAGTGGAGATTTGACGCGCTTGAGGCCCAAAGCATCCTTCAAAATGGTATTGGCTGCACCTTTCGATATGCCAACTTCATCAGAAAGGTCTCTAATTGTTAATCGACGGTTTTTCAACACCAAATCTTTGATTTGTTGAACGTGAGCTTCGTCGGTTGAGGTTGATGGTCGCCCTGGACGCTCTTCGTCCTCGACCCGTTCACGGCCGGCTTAGAAATCACCAAACCACTTGTAAACATTTTTTTTAGACATAGCCTCATCACCAAAGGCTTTCTGCACCATCCCAACGTATCCACAGCAGAAAATTGATTCCGTAAACAAAATTTAATGCAAATTCTTTGCTCAACAAATTTCGACATCGCAAAAAACGAAAAGCTCAATTTTAGCAGCTCACAAAACGACACGTAACTCAAACACTATTGAATATTTTGACATGAGACTTGACATAAATGTGACTGACAGTACTATCAACCTAAAAAACAAATAATTCTCCAAATCCTTCGACGCGCGCAGTTTAAATTCAAATGTCACCTTATTTTTTGGGCACAGTAGTACAAACACCAACCATATGGGGGAAAGTGACTGTTATGAGTAAAACACGCTCTCTCATTTTAATTGATAATCATTGATAACTCACATATTCGCTAATATATGTATACGATATAAAGTCGCACGGAAGTTCGAAAATCTTTAAACTGGATATTTTATATGGGGCTCATGGAAATATTGACCCGATTCAACGGATTTTTGTTACACAGAGATACTACATATTATCAGGAAAGGAGAGACCGATATTTTCGGTTAGAAGTCAACTATAGATACTGGGGTCCACATTTTTGCTACCTAGGGGCTTGAAAAATTTTGCTTGGGTTTAGTTTAAAGGAATTATTATTGCATAGTTTCAGTGAAAGAATAAAGTGGAATTTAAAATTGTGCTATGTGGGAAGAAAGCATAGTCATAATCTGAATTCGCCCATGTCATGCGTACTAAATTTAATAGAAATCGGCGGGTGCCGAGATATGTGATTTCACCTAAAAGTGGGCGGTGCCACGCTCTCTCATACCATCTCGGTGGTAAAGTTTATTGTCTCTCGCATATTTTTTTAAATTTTAAAGCACTTTAAGTAGTTTTTAAAAGTACCGTACGATTTCATCCATTTGTATCCATTGATTATAATGGTGGAGGGATTTTACTCAGGCGAATTTATTTATTATAGCTTAAGTGGTTTAGGAGATATGTACGTTAAACCAATTAGAGGGCGAGGCGATGCACATTTTTTTCAAAATCTTTAGCCCACAAGTACCCCCTGCTACTGCGATCCCCTGTGCAAATTATCTTAATTAAGTGATTACATTTGGTACTTTATACGTTTTTGACTAATGGCGTTTTGTGGGCATGGGTACCCGTAATTTTTTGCCAAGAAACATATTTATATAGCAAGTTTCATTACGAAATCTTACTTTTTACTCAAGTTACAGCTTCAACGGACGGATAGACAGACAATCACGTGGATTTCAACTCTTCTCATCATCCTCATCATTTTTAACCCTATTTCTATTTCGATTAGTTTTAGGTTATACATACAATTGTTAGGTGAACTAACTAGACTGGTCAGACTTTAATTAGAGAAGATTTTACACCAAAATTCTGTAAGTTTGCTGCATTGAACCCGAAATTTTATAAATAATATGGACGTTCTTTAAACATTGTTCCGGTTGTTTGTCAAAATGTATTGAACTTTCATATCGAAAACAGTAGTTTACTTTGACATCTATCTTTAAGAAATTCTATACCTCTAAAAAATATTATCGAATTTAAAAAACTGTATATAATGTAATAATATATAATATATTTTCGTGTTTATATGTTAATATAAATATATTGGGGTAAAATGAAAAAATTAATAAATATTTTTGCGTAATAAATCCAGTGTACATATGTTTTTGAACAGTGTACATATTGGCTGGGACTCGGCAGCAAACTGTTCGAAGTGTTTTTCAATTTTAAGGCGATCGATCGGTAAGCTTCGGGCACAAAAACAGTAGCTATGAACGTACTGCATTTGTGAGAATGTTAGAAAGGGGAATTGAAAGGTCATTCGTAAAAAAGGTAATTGGAACAAAAATGTATGACAATACTGCAGTGGCGTAGCTACAACTTCGGGCGCCTGAGGCAAAGGATGTTCTGCAAGTTTCATGAGGTAGTTCGAACAAAAGTGAATTTTTACAAAATATCTTCGTTGTTAAGTATATAAAATTTAGGAACTAGAAGCCACGCAAATTCTGAAGTTCCAATATTCTCACAATACGAATTTTCAGGAAATTGATAGTAAATTTACAAGACATCTTATTAAAAGCCATAGAAAAACTCATTTTCGCCCTATATCTTGTACAACAATTTGTAGGAACTTTTGCCCGAATTTCTGAATGTTAACAAACAGCGAAGATCGTTTTTCCGCCTCCAAGACGTAGTACCCGGGGCGACGGCCCCCTCTGCCCCCCCTAGCTACGCCACTGCAATACTGTCTCATATATTTAAGATGTGCCTAATCTCAGACCACATTTTCCACAACTACTTTACCATAAGGTCAAAAGTATTAACAAAAGTGTTTCAGTGACAGAAACCGCAAGCACAAGCCTGCTTAAAAGGGTGTATAATAATTTAATCAGAGAAGCCTGGTCCTGGGCTGTTTGAAAGTAAGGAAGGTATCGATGTAGAGGTTCTTTAGGAAAAACTCTCTTAGTGGGGACTCTCACCAAAGGTGATGTTTTGGCCAAAAATGCCATTTATAGCACCCGTCGACATTGACGGCAGGATGCAAGCAACAATGCGCGAAATGTCTTATAAGGCGCAAAAAAGCTGGTATATGAAGGGTTCCGAGGATTAGCTTTAAGCTGTATTGTTTTTCTAGCAGACCGGCTGCTATTAAGGTAACACGTACTGCTACGATGTGCATCGACTTTCAGGGAGGTGAGGTGGACTTATATAGTAATATCATTTCCGAAATTGGCCTACAAACTCAAAATATTTTTTTTCGAATTTCGAAATTGGGCTTTTTGCAAACATCATTAATAAATATAATATGCATAAAATCGGACAATCAAATCCATTATGTTGTGTTCTAGACATGCGTCGTAGTATAGATACCAAGAGCTGAAAAGGAAAGCGGAACGAAAAATAAAAGAACAGGAAATGCGTAAGTATGAAGATCTGGAATAACTAGCCGACATATAGATAGGTAATGCTCCAAAATTCTATGGAAAGATGCAGCCACTTACAGATGGTTTAAAACCCGGATCTTACTAATTTGGGAACCAAGAATGTAATTTAGTTACCGATGCCCAGAACAGCGGAATTAATGCAGGTAACCAACCTTTAGTATGACTTTAGACCTGGTACGTCCACCACTGATCAATTATTCATCATGTTCCAAATATTGAAAAAGACCCGAGAGAAAATAATCGATGCAAATCATCTTTCCATCGATTTAAAGCTAAAGAACTAAGTCTGAAAGCCGCTCAGTCTGAATTTTGTATTTCTGTAAAACTTGTATGTACTGTTCGATACTAATGAGGCTGGGCGACTTCTTATCATGTGATTTTTTCAACCAGTCGCTGAAGGAAATAATAAGCGCCGCAGAGCTAATTAGACAAGGCGGATGTGATGGATATTTTACAACAGTGTACAATTGCTGACGTATGCCGATGATGTTGAAATTTTTGCCCTTAACAACCGCACCGTTAGTTCTAATATCTGCAGGCTATCCGAAGAAGTGAAGCGAAGTATTGGCAAACTTTTCCCGACGGATCGCAGTCAAACTCTACAAGTACTCGCGATAAAGGTTTTGAGAAAGAATTATGGTCCTTTGAGCATTGCCAACGGCGAATGCCGCAGACGATAGAACGATGAGCTGTACGAGTTATACGACGCCTTTGACACACGTTATCGGAGTAGTTGAAGGAAATTCACCTTTGAAGGTGTTCGATTGCAGTAGTAAGCAGAGAAAGGGCAATATTTCCACTCCTTTGGAAAGATCGCAACTAACTTCAAACAACCATTGACCGCAATTCACGAACAATTTGTTTTGCTTATTGTATAATACAAAATAATTGATGATGCTCTGTGTATAAATTGCAGATTCTGGCTACTGAATAGATAATACGGTTTTTTGCGCTTTCTTTCTAAGTGTTCACGTGGTCAGAAAGTCTTTCCATATGAGACTTTGCATATTTTTTGATTGATCCGGCAACTGAGTCAATTCCCAAATCGAATGCCCTGGCGGCGCATCTTTAAATTTTGATTTGGAATCGCTGGATTTGTACAATAGTGCTGGGCCTTGAGCAGCCCCAAAGTTGTATCCCACAAGTCCAAACTGGTCTGAACACCTGCTTGTAAACCAGAATTTTAATATAAGTGGATAGGGCATTGTTGGAATCTGCAAATGTCGCTGTAATACAATTGTTATCGTGTTGTAGATCGCAAGTAAAGAGTAGGTAAAGGATGGGTTCTGACACACTGCCCTGAGGAATACCAGCTTTAATTTCCTTTAAATCAGAATACATGTATCCATGTTTTATTTGAAAAAACGGTCCGAAAGGTTTTAAATTTTAAAAATATTTAGGGGTGTGTGGAATCTGATAGTTTTCGGAATCAGAATTGAAACCTATCAAAAAAAGCAGTAGGTGTCATGAATTCAGATATTATTGGTTTGATATTCGAAACAGAATTTGTATCGGTTTTGGGTGTCACAGAAATTAATTTTATCGGTTTTGCTGTCAGAAACAAATCAAGAAGATAATCGCACACAGATTTGAACTGTAAGTTAAGAAATCAAGTTATTTTATTGTTACGAATTAATTTATCTTTATTTCTATAGGAGACAACATAAGAATAAAACACGAAATGTCTTAATTATTGAGTTTTGGAAAAAAATGCGGATATATAGGAGGGGAGCCTTTTTTAGAGGCCTAAAAAAATCGTTTTAGTTTTTTTTTTGGGAGGGAAAGAAATAATTGATTAAAGCGAAATTTCTAGGCTTTATAGTTATATGTATATTTAAATATCATCCGCAAATTTTTTGGATTCGAAATCTTTAATATTCTGCCTTTGAAAAGCAATTGCCAGATGCTTCTCGCATGTGTATATGCCAGACGGCGGGCAGAATGCAGGTTGCGATTTCCCTCGTAAACAATAAAGTCAAAGAGATTCATATTTTTTAATAACTTATGTTCAAGTTAAGTTTGGAAAATTTTTAAAGAGATTTAAGCAAAAAAGTATTAAATTTTTTAAAGCTTCTAAATCAGGCTCCCCCTTAAAGATTTACAAAACGTAATAAACGTAATTAAACACCAAATGCGTCTTTATTCATTCGATAAATGTTATCTCTTAAAATCTTTCTGTAATTCGGAACTCATTAAAAGCTTAAATAAGTTTGCTTTCAAATGTATTCATTTGCAAATTTGCACATTAGTAAACAGCTGATGCGAATATTGGTTTTGCTTATATTTGAAAAGACGAAAATCCAATCAGATTCTGTGACACCATTGAAAATCAGAATTGGTTTGCAATTCTGACACCTAAGCAATTCTGTCTTGGATTCCACAACATCCCTGATTGTAATATTCCTTTGGTGAAACGGGGAAGACGGCCAAGCAAATTTTTTTTTCTTCAAAGGCATTTCCAATGACTCTAGTTTTTTTATGCACTTAGTCAATGGTGGAGTGATTTTTTCGAAAACCAAACTGGTATCAGCTTCGCCTATTCAATTATGTTCTTAAGACGCACTGCAAGCAGTTTTTCCAAAAGCTTTAAAAGTATTAGCGGGAGAGATATGGGCTGATACGAAGTAATGTCGTGCGCAGACTTTCCAGGTTTATTGAACATAATCACCTTTGCAATTTTCCAGTAAATGGATATGTTTTGTAGACTAAGTGTTCCTTATAGCAGTCATTTCACTTATAACGTTTTGAGGAAGCTGTTTTAGTATTTCGTCGGTAATAAGATCAAACCCTGCTGATTTTTTAGAGTTTTTTTTTAAATTTTTGGAAGATTTCAAGCAATGAAAATGCGCTTGTTGAGTGATAACTGAGTACGAATAGATTGTAAATAACAGCAGACCATCAAAATGTAAACAGAAAACTGATGAGAAAAACAAAAAACAGCTGATTTAATGATTATAATGGATACAAACACATTTTTCGTATGAGAAAGCACGTTACCGTATCGACACAATCTTCTATAATTCTTCGATAATAATTAAAGCGTATTATTAATACACATATTTGAAAATGCTGTTTTCTTGAAATTCTGTTGTATTTTCGATAAGAGGTTAGGTGTAGTCAGAGACATCAAATACATAACTATAACATTAAAAATATATTTTTTCTTTTGCTACAAATTATTTTATTTCGTAAAAGTAAGAACAAAACACCTTTAAAAAGAGTTTCTAATTGAATAGACAGAAATTTGGAAAATAAATATTTGTAAATTTAAATGTAATGCCTGTTTGTGTTGATCCTGTTCCAATCTTTAGTAGTATTATCTGCGAGTATTTTTAAATATCTAATAAAAACACCCTTTATAAATTAAATTATAATTTTTATTCAGCATGTATATCTTTTCATTGTTTTATCTAACGACATAACCTTTGAATATTGAAGACTTAAGTTCCTCATAGGCGCTTCAATTTTCTTTCATTCTTCCTGAGTGCCTGCACTGGCTTGATAATTCTGAATTTCGAAATAATATGTGAACAATAAGCGTTGTGCATTTTAGCTTCTGAGGCGTTTAATTTACACATTGTCAGGTGGGTAAAGTTCTATATTGTTGTGTTGCTTGATTGGTGCAAGTGCGAACAACGTTGCTGCAGCGATCTTAAAATCAACATATGGCAAAACGTGCGAATTTCACGAAATTTACGGCAATGCACACATCGAAACAATCATACAATCACTTAAAAAAACTAAAACCGTAAT
The DNA here is from genome assembly GCA_027475135.1 of Bactrocera correcta. Lineage (NCBI taxonomy): Eukaryota > Metazoa > Arthropoda > Insecta > Diptera > Tephritidae > Bactrocera > Bactrocera correcta. The sequence continues at coordinate 64,600,554 of CM050326.1, read as the reverse complement.
TAAAAATAAATTCCTATATATATGTACATATATAACTACAAGTAATTTGGTATCAGCCCATTAGCGAAAAGCTAAATAATATTAAATCGTATGTTTGATACTTAAACGCTAAGTAATTTAGAAAATTCTTTTCACATTAATGAAGAAAACAGTTTATCACTGGTTTTATGACTTTGATGTTAATAACAAAAATGATGAATAAACAAATTTTTTAACAGCTAAATTATATGACTATTTCCATGTGCTATGCCTACATTGAACCTCCGTTATGTTGTCAACCTATAGATTTGGAATAATCGATTTCGTATCCGAGCTTTACCTACGCCTGTAATCGACGCCCAATATATTGCGTGCCTATTAGAAAAAAATGGAAAACTTTAATATTTGAAAATTAAGAATTTCTAAAAACTGCAATTTACCGTTATAAAAGCTGAATTAAACGAACGTGTAAAACTATGAGTCATTCCCTCAGTTTCGGAGAGTATTGACTGTATTTGTACCGCCTCGTCCATTCGATTTCTTAGGAACTCCCAAGTGTTTGCGTGATCTGCTGAGCTGTCCTGCAGCATAAACAGTTCTGTCATCTTCATAATTGTTGCCAAGCCAATGCGACGTGTGTACCAGCCAAACTGCGGGAGTAACATATTGAACAATTAATTAATTCATACATTTATATGAATTATTTATATAATACCTATATAAACTACTTACATCTACGGACCGATCGCCGGCATAATAGCAAATATCATCGACCAGCGTCAAAACCTGAGCTAACGAGTTGGCGGCATTCTTTGGCAACGCTATCAGCGCTAAAGCCTGTGACCATTGTGCCTTGTATGGGAGAACCATTTCTAGTCGAGTGCGTACGGCACGCACCAAAAAGTCCAACGGATCGCCCACGGCCAACTTGCCGTTTTGCGTCTCTTCCTGCAAGCGGCGCACAACTTCATCATTGCATTTGCCATAAAAGTAGGCAACAAGCGCATATCCGCCATCAGGAAACATGCCATGCACCACGCTGGGGAAGCCAGCTTCCTCGGCGCCCTTTGCAATGGCATCACGCGTCCAACCCAATGTTGGTACATGTGGCAGGGCAGCTTCTAGGATTTGTGCGCGTATGGCGTTTATTTTTGCAGTTTTAGCCTCATCCTCTGTCTGCGCCTCTTCGGTTGACTTTTTCTCTTCATATTCACGCTCCCTTTGCTCTTCACGTTCGCGGAACTTGTCTATGGACTCCGTGCTGTCAAGGTTGCTGGTGGATGTGGTGGACTTGAAGCGTGTGGCATTTGTGTGAAGGAGTGAAGTGGTGGTTGTTGTGTACGAAAAATGTGTGGGAGCGGCGAGTAAGAGTGGGCCATGACTGTTACTTTGGTTTAACTGCGAATGTGAACGATGTCGCTGCGTTAGCAATGTGGAGGCATCTGCGCTGCAGGCAACAATGGAGCTGTGAGCACCTGAAGTAGGGAGCAAATTACTAAATAACTAAATTAACTAGGAAAATACTATTTTTCTCTAATCAATAAAGTTCTCGGTACGCTTTAAAGCATTAAAAGCACATCAGTTATAAAAATATACATATTAATTTTATTTTAAATTTTTTTCTAAATAAATAATACAATTACAAATAATTTCGTTAGATGACAGCGCTCTTTGACATTCGGTTCGCGCTCTCAATGCACTCAACTGTGCGTCCTAGGATGCTTCGTATCAGATCGAATGTACACAAATTTTGATTGAGTATTTCAGTTTTACGTTGACGAGTCAACTCCGTATCCAATTTTCCACTTTCAGTTGTGGCATTGGTTATCTTTATATCGAGAATTTCTAAATTTTTACGATCTGCCTCTGCTTCGGCATCTAATCCACATTCCACACGTTTCAGCTCGGCCTTATAATGTGCCACAGATATATCCAATCCTTTACGTAGTGGCACAAGGAATTGTTTCTCTATTTCGGGCATTATATCCCAGAATCCTGTGCGGTTTTGTAAATCTTTAATGGCGAAGAATCGCAAAGCGTTCAGTGAGGAAATCACCTTGTCGGCATGCTCGATAAGGTCAGTTTTTGCGCCTTGTGGTAAGCGGCATATGTATTGTAAGAAGATTGTGTGGAAATCTTTGCCAGAAAAGGATGAAGGTAACTCTTCTGCTGAAACTAGAGCATTTGCTACCAGATCTTTATACAATATAGCCAAATAGCCAGAGATGCCATGGTGCGCTACAGTTCGCAGCAGATTTTTTAAAACCAAATATTTACCCTCATCATCAAACTGTAATATATACTGACGCAAAAGTTTAACGCCGATTTGTCTTAGAAAATTTTGCGATGAATACCCAACAACGTTACAGAGCGAATTACAAAAATTCTTGTGCACGTCAAGCTGCAAGGAAATTGCAGGAATCTTTGTAGTGGAAAGTTTGTCACACAGACTCTTTGCCAGCAGAAGTGCGCGTTCATACAATGGTGGTTCTTCATGAGCCAATAATTCGTTTACATAATACAAAATTGATTCAAACATGTGAAGTGGTGAATAAATTTTTGGCACAGAGTTCAAACTAACTTCCTCAACAAACACCATATAAAAAAAAATTGCTAAAGACTCCAAAGGCAATTTTTCTTCTATTAGGAATATATTGTTTGAACTCATTTCATGTACACCCTTTTTCGCCATCTAAGCGACGTTTCCAACGAACACGCTGTTCACCCATGGGAAGTAGACGTAGTGGATCTCCTAAGCAACGAGTGGCACTTTCAGTTAATTTGCGAGCACATTGTATTGTATATGTATTTGTTCTGCGTTGATCTGCTGTTAAGTCTAATAACGCTAATGGCTTTCCAAGCATTTGTATTAGGAAACAACAAAGTACATTACGCCTATTAATACCCGTTTCGAAGAATGGTTGCTCAAGTGGACGTTGCTTTGAGAGCACATCATTTAATAGTGGTTCGTAGAAGAGATTTAATGTGATATAATGCATCAATAATTTTTCAATTTCCGCATTTTGTTCAAGTAGTCGCTCTTGTTTTTTGTCATAGCCTTCCTTCAGATATTTTGGCAGTGGTAATCCTTCAATACGCGTGTGTATAGAATTTAAACTCCATTCAAGTGCTTGCGGTTTCCTTTCACCCATTCGCAGCAAGACCTCTTGTAAGGCACGCAATGATGAAGAAAATACATATTCTGATTTCTGTTCTTCAATAAGTTCCAACAACTCAAGCAATAGTTCCTCCATCGGCCCGTATGTTGCAATTAAATATAATAATTCCTCTGCACAATTGTATAACGGAAGATGTTCTTCGTGAACTTGCGTTGTGAGATTGGGTATGCAAACATCATGGAACAGATCAATACCAATAGTCTTAAGGCAGTCCACATTACGCTCAGATTCAGTCTCGCTGGTAAATAACAAAGCAACGCCATCATATTGTTTTTCTTTAATAAGTTGTTTTACGAGCTCGACCAAATGTGTTGGCACCCATCTGAGAAGCCGTCTTGTCACTTGTCAACTGTTGGTGCTCTACCAAATAATCCATATCGCTTCTCTTTAAAACGCCTTCAATTTTGTAATTTAAAATGCTTTATGTCGAAATTATTCTCACTTTTTTAATACTGAATTTAATTGACATTTATTTAATTTATAAAAACGATTACTTTTAAATATTTCTGATTCGCAAATATAAATTTTGATAGCACAGCTGAGTGCATAAGAACTGTTCTCAGACTAATTTGACAGCGTTTGTCAATGCACGTTATGTCAACGTTGTGAAATAATTTATAAAATTTTATTTATTTAACGATTTACCGACTTGCACTACATTATGTTGATCTTCATAAAACAAATATCTACTTACTTAAGGGCATAAGCATCCTTTGCAATCTTGTTGTTTTATATAATACACTTAAATGCACCATTTTTTACAATTTACGACTAGAACTGCTCACAAAACACTGCATTCGTTCGTTCTAAATGCGCGTTTTCAACAGTTCCTATGGCGTTACCAGAAAGTTAAATTGAATATGTCACTTTAAAATTTTAAAATAAGACATAATAAATAATTCTACAAATATTTAACATAAACTGTTATGTTATGCTTGCAGTTTGCTTGACATATGTATAACTCTTTTATAACTCTTACAAGACTTTGAGTGAACAGTTTCTTTTTATGCTAATATTTTTTATATGAATAATTAAACTTACCAGTGTTCCCAATACCAAACGAAGAGACTCCATGAAATTTAAAAAAAAAAATTCTTAAATCCCCTTATAAATAATATTTATTAAAATATGTAGTAAATTATTATTACATGTGTTATATAAAAAATTATAACATCATTCATTCCAAAAATAATGAAATTTTATTGAATTAATGATGAATTTAAAATTTTAAAAAAAAATAAATATCTTTTAAAACATTTTTTATAATCTTTTTTGAATCAGCTCAGCTAAAAATGAATAAAATTTTTACATATGCAGGTTCCAAATATGTGAAATTGTCAGAGCGTAAGAAGATAAGAGGCGCCCAACAATTTAGTTGCCTCTGCTTTACTACGCCTCAATGTAATCTGTAACCTACTTTTCAGTTAAAAATTAATATTAAAAGTAAAGAAAGACTCTAAAAATGTTAGATCCTTAAAAACGCCATCCGACTTTTTACCCATTAAATTCAGAGGGAAAACCGAATCTTATAGCAAATAAATTAGGGCCATATCCCTTGTATGATAATTCCAAGTAAATCACATAGCTGTATAGTATGTTATCTGTGATTATTGAATTAAAATAGTTTTTGAACAAAAAAATGGCCTAATCTAAATATGAGTCGGATTATATTTGGTAATTGAACGTACAATTTTATATTTCGTGGACTACCCTAAACTTTGTTATCGATAAGTAATTTGAAATGAGTAACCAATATCGTATGGTGTTCGCATCTACCCGGTATCATTACATTTCTCTGTTGCTCATTTTCGTTTAAGATTTGAAAGGGCCAAGTTGTGTTTGCGCTGGTTTTCGACTAATATTCTGTTTTCATTACCATCTCCGGTCAGTAGCAGATTTTGATAATGCAATTGTAAAGTGATAAAAAGAGAAAAGTTGTTTAATAAATAAAATATTCTGAAAGAAAGTAGAGTTGCTTTGGTGTAAAGAAGTTATGCCGATAAGAATCGGTTAATTTTGCTGTGAAAGTTGGCAGATAATAGCTAAAAGTGCTTAAAGGAAATTTTCCTAACAAGAGGGTGGATTTTCACTTCTCCACTTTTCTCTTCAACTGCCTGTGTTTGTTGTATCAAAGTTCGTTGATTGAGTTTTTTGTGCGAAAAAGTAAAGTGCAAAACGCATACAAAGTGAATTAAAAGCAGATGAAATTGTGTTCTTAAAATTATGGTTAAATATCTTAGCCATTTTTAATAATATAAAAAAGTTAACAAAATGTTTAATATAAGAATTCGACACTTTTACAAGTAAATCACATTCGGTAGTGTTTAAAAACAAAGCCAAATGAAATCGGTATAGAGAAGATATAAAAATAACTAAGGAGTAAGGCATTTAAATTACAAGTTTCCGCCGCAGACGCGTTCGTCCAGTTCGAAAAGAAGTTGGATACGCCAAGCGGTTGGGCTAAACACACAAAAAAACGAAAAAGAAAAACTGCTACCAGTCAAAGCGCTTACTTAAACGGCAACAAAGACGATAACAGTTGGAAGGGCACAGAAGGCCACTAGCCTGACTGGCAACTACAGCATCAACGCAATAGCCATTAACGACAATCCCCTCCGTTGTTGCAACGCCAACATCTACTCTTTGAGTTTCCGGTAAATCCTGTTTTGCTGGCGTGCATTGCTGCGCTCCAGTTGCGCTCCACTTGACTTTCGCCGCAAAAATTCTGCACAAATTGGGTAAGATGTCGACGCGTTCCCAGTTGACGAAGGATTTAAACGGTGAGTAATCATTGCAGTTATTGAACTAAGCGCATATTCATTTCTCTTGTTTATACCGCTTATTATGCAGTACATAAATTGTTAATTCAAGCTTTTAATTATTTGTGAAGCTGCCTACAATGTGTATGTGTTGCATGTGGGTGTGCTCGTAAAAACCTTGTGTGTATGCTGTGTTTCTTCTACCGCACGTATGCTTCCACCCAAATTACACTCGTGAGCGGTGAATCGTGCTTATATGCCTCTTTCGTTTTCGGCATGTCCTCCGCATATTCGTGTTTCGTTTCCTTCGCTACCCGGCTTCTTACATCCACCCACACAATTTTGCCATCCCAATAGCTTGTTTACTCCTCTGAATTGCATTTTATATCTTACTCCTCTCAAAACGTCTACGTTACATTTCTTCATTTTCTTCAAGCATTGTGTTTGACGTTGCTTCTTTCATTATTTGTAAGATTTGTTTTGAAGTTATGTTATGAGGTACGCATTGTTCTGGTCCTTGCTTTGACACTTTTTACATCCGATTCTGAGCTTTGACATGTTCATGATAAAAGAAACTTCAGCTGGTATTTCATTATGTAAATGTATGTAGTATTATAAAAGCACAATTTAAATACATATGAATCTATTATGTGCCTAAACATTTTGTTGATCATATGAACCAATGTATGTACATATATGTATGTAAACGTTTTATAGTTCATACATACATACATATAAGGAGGGTGTGTGGAGTTAGTTTTCTTTCGTTAGCGAACCACTTAGTAACTGGATTAATAGTTAAAACAAATATATTTATCTAATTATGTACATACATATGTGGTTTATAAAGCTGTGACCAAGGCTGGGATAAGTAAGTATTCCCATGTAATATTTTTTATCTCTTCATTTTGTGGCCACCGTCGAATGAGTCATAATTTATTGTACACCTTCTACACATGTGTTTGTTGGGCCGAAAAAGGAATTACCTATGTAAGGCTGTTCACTATTCTGGATGCTATTGTTGAAATTTTAATTGCCCTGGTTTGCCTTGTAATTCTTAAAGATGTATTTACTGGCGGAACTAGGTGTAAACAAAAAGAAACACCTACTTGGTACGTATGCAGAGACGTGACGAAGCACAAAAGGATTACTTACATACAAATATGGTTGTGTTGTATTTATTGTAATGTAGATAGCATATCCCATGTAAGCATATAAAAGATTAAGAAAAATACATACATATATATGTACATATGAATCTTCATACATACGCGACTTCATAATGCCGAAATCTCTGCCAGCAGAAGGAAATGCGGTAGTGACAGCATAAAAAAGTGCAACAATAAAGCAAGCGTGTGAACGTGTGAAAACATTTCAGGCATTGAAATATAAATCCCTGCAGGAATGGATGTGCATCCTTACGAATTATGAGTATATCATATACTTAAGCACATAAATAAATGTGCATTCTCGTATGAGAAATGCCGCAGTGCACGAAAACAGGTTGTTGGCCAAAATACAGAAAAAAAGAGAAAAAGTGACCGCAAATGCAGAATGATAAAGTAACAGCAAATGTAACATTGTTGTGGTTGCTAAATTTGTTGTTTTCGAGGGAGTCGTCCGGTGAAGTCTAAAAATATTTTAATTTTATACAGAGTTAGTGAAATGTGCGAATAAAGTTTGTGGTTAAAAATAATAAATAACAAGTGAAACTGAATATTTTATACACTTGCAAGTGGCACAAATCATATCCCGGGAAATACCTTCAGACTGTATATCGTAAAATGTTGCGTAAAAATTCAACAATCAGTACTTGAAGAAATCGTGAATAAATTACAATAAAATTTGGTATCTTGACTTATTTTGAAGGATTAACTTAAACTTTTATTGCTATATTTTAGTTCGCATCAGCTAAAATTATATTAAAAACATACAACAACTGAAGAAGCTAAATGTAATATGTTGAGTTTATTTGGGAAACGTCTTCCAAGTGATCGGAATTCATTATATTAGGAACATGAGGTTTGGACCAAGATATAGACCAATTTCATTCTAATTCAGCGCTAAAAAACATAAGTTTTAAGAAAGGGTATATGGCTAATTTTTAGGCCGCTCGTTGGGCATGTATAGTTTAGCATTTACCAAAACATATAATATGCACCAGTGTTAATTTTCCATAGCTTGCTTTGCATTTAGCACTGTTTCACGAAACGAAATTAAGTGATATAATTGAGTTAGGTGTTAAATTGAGTTTTATTAGTTGCAGGACAACAACCAAGTGACAAATTATTACATATTTAGCTTCGCAAGGCTTTGTGTGCTTGCCTGACCAGTGAGCACCACCAACACCACCACACAAACTCGGACATAATCCATTTAACGCGCCGTGATTTTCCACAAATTCTTGTTGCAAGTGCTCCACAAGCCGGGCAGGTCGTTGTCCTTTAATGGCTCGACGAAATGCGGTCGTTTTCGTAATTGCTTGCATAATTGCAGGATATGATGGAATGAAAACTTACTGTCACTATTCGACTACCTGGCCATTCTAGCTGCCCGTAAACAGGATATTGTTGTCTGAGGTTAAGGAAATGCGCGCACAAATATTTATTTATGTGTGGGATTGTACTCTTACTTCAGCTGCATATTGCCTCTTTTCTTCGTAAATGTATTTGGTTTGCTCATGTGGTGTGGCATTCGTGCATTCATTAAGGCGAATGTGTTTGTGCTTCCGGCGCTCAGCAGGTGTTTGCAGGGTAAAGTAGCTGCAAAATTTTCTTGCAATTTCCGAAAGTGTTGTTGTTTGCTTGCGTAGAAATGTGCACGTCAGTGCAATACAAGTTCAGGCTGCGATTTCGTGAGAATTTCACTTCTTCGCTGCAAATAAGACTTGTCGGATGTTGATTCGTTTTGAGTTGTCAAAAATGTAAGAATTTGAGGTATTCATTCATTAATTAGGTGTTAGCGTGTTTTTTTGATGAATTAAAACCGATTCGAACAATTTCATGAAAGTCGGATTTTCGTAACCGAAACGAACATGGATTTATATCCGTCGAATAACTTTTCTCTCAGGTTTATTCGTCAAGATGTAAGATGAAAGTTTATGCCACTGCAACAACAGTAAAAACACTACACTCGACTAATCCTATGAAAGTCTGGCTACGGAATCGAAAAGTTCTCAGAAATATACACATATACATATGTATGTACATATGTATATATACAATATTTACCGTTAAGGATTTCTACCTCGAAACGGATACAGATTTATTTCCGGCTACAAAATAATCAAAGCCGCTTTACGTATGTTTATGCCACTAAAAAAAACTAAAACAACAAAAAGTACTAAAATTATTATTAGAGTCCCGAATATACATACAAAAAAATGTTAAAATTGTGAAAAAGAGTCTGAAAGTTAGCATAAATCAATTAATGTTGACAAACTCTAAATGTCTGTTTTGAGAACCCCCCTTCTGTATGTAGCAGAGCAACATTTTACTTTTTCGTAGAGCGCAACTTTTCGTTTCAGAAATTTTCGTAAAAATTTTGCTTTTCCTTTGCTGTTAAAAAAATCATACAACAACACTCGACATTTTCTAAATAAACTTAAAGCTCGTTTCTTAAACAAAACAATAAGTAAATATAAATTCTTAGTTTTTATTAAATTCGCGAACGCTTGCAACGACACAAAACATATTTCTTGAGTATAGACTGAAAAAAAAATTGAAAAAGTAATCCACAAAGCATGGCCAGCAAATTCATAACAATAATGCGCTATCTGGGCGAGTTCTCCGGCACAGCATTGTTGGTGGCGCTCCACTGTCTCGGCTGTGCAGACGGCAGCGATATATTGAAAGTTCAATATGGGCTCGTCGTCATGATCATAGTACACTGTTTCGGCTTCGTGTCGGGCGGGCATGCGAATCCTTGCATCACACTCGCCTGCTACATGATGCGTTACATTTCTTTTAAAATGGCGCTCATTTACATGTTGGCGCAGTTTTTGGGTGCGCTCACTGGTTTCTTTCTACTAACCGCCATGCTGCCGTCCGACGCCATCTCAAAGGATTTGTGTCTGGTGAAATCGAATGGTGGCCTATCGTGGGATCAAGCGTTCGTCATTGAGCTGGTGTTGACCACAACCTTAATCTTCGGTTGGTGCGCTTTGTGGGATGCCAGAAACTCGTCGTATTTGGACTCGGTGTCGTTGCGCATTGGCTTACTGGTGGCCGCCTGCTCACTAGCTGGTGTAAGTGTAGTATACCGTTTACTTTTATTCCATCGCCTTAAATATTCTTTACATTACGTCTTTGTGCAGGGTCAATGGACCGGTGCTACCATGAATCCAGCCATTGTGCTCGTACCGGCAGCTTACCACGGCAAACACGATGATACGCCCATCTTCATGGCCAGTCAATTCTCAGCTGGTATTTTCGCACCCGTGCTTTGGAAACTGTTGTTTTCGCCCCGCAGCTTCTTTAATAGTAAGCCCTGTTAGATCGTCTGTAAGCGTCAATCCATATACTGGTACTGTTCGTTAATGCGTTGGCCGAAATGAAAGTAGATTTCGTAAATCATTCGTAAATTTTATTGACTCCTTATATAATATAATTTTATTTGTCCAATTTATTTCTGCTGAATTATAAATTGAAAGTTTGTGAATAAAATTTCCCGAAATTGTGTGGTATATGCGAATATTTATTTATTTTGTACATTGTGAAGTCGTAAGTAAAAGTAAACTTAATAAATGTAAAAACAGCTGAGCAGATACAAGTGGTAAAGCAAGCAGCGAAATTCTGGAAGGCTAAAAATCTTACTCGTACATCATATTGCAGCTTGTTGCGAAAATTGTAAATAAAAAGGAAAATTTTTGTACTAAATTTTCACATTTTATATGCTAATTTGCTTAATTGATAAATTTAAACAGTCCTGCCACTGTAAAGAGATAAATAATCCAAAAATAAAATGTTTCACGAATTATTACAAACATCATTTATAGAAGATAAATATGATATATGGCCAATAAAAATCTAGTCCCTGTAAGGAATACATTGTATTTCTGAAGAATCTCACAGCTTCGGTGCAGCCTAAACTTATACCATGTTCAGACCGACACTTAATCACACGATTTCGGCTGTTGAATGGATTATCCTACTAATCTTAAAAATTTATCAAGATTTCGCCATACAAAAATGAAATCTCTCTGTGCGACTCTGATTTTGCGCAATCTACTTGGCAGCACTGGAAATCTACAAAGAGAAAAAAATGTAAACAAACCATTTTTATTTAATCATTAATTAATTTTACCTGAAAATCGACTTAACAAATGAAAAAATGCATCCATTATTTCTATCATATGAAAAATATTTGAAAAAATACGGCTTTTATTTCAAAAGACTATATGACAATCTTTTCTTTTGATAAATATTAAGCGATGTGACTTCATGAATGACAATAACAGCTGTTCTTTGATCTTTTTAACGGCAGTGAGAACACTTTTGGATTATGAAATGCTTAAATGTAATCAAATCTTTTAAATTTTCGGTCTGAACATAGTATTAGTTTGGTACAATTCATATCAATTGGAATTATTTTACCATCGTGGAGGTAGAAATATCCTCTCGACACTTGAAGTTTGGACTGTCGATGTAAAAAAAAAGGATTAATTATGATTGTCCCGTGTGACCACTGATTTGAAATGAGACAAATTTATAATTGGGCGCACGAGTAAAAACAAAATGAAAACATAACGTGACACCAATTAACATATGATGAATGTCCAACGCAGTCATCGTGTGAACTCGTTGTTAGCATAAGGAATGTATTCATGCGATGGAGGACAATTAATCAAACCACGAAAGTACTTAAGTAAATAACTTTGAATGAAGTCATCAGATTTCACATGAAATTCTGTCGTAACTATGTGTTTGTAACTATGTGTTTGTGTGAGTGTATCTATGTATGTTGTCTGTGTTAGGGATAAGCTTGTGCATTTTCCGAGTACTAAACCTTAAAGTGCGCGTAAATATTGTCAACAATTTCGGCACGCAAACTCTACAGGCGATAAACCCGCTATTTATACAATTTATAACAAAAGTCCGCACTAAAGTTCAGAGAAAACTTGAGCTGCTGATAAACAATTTCACACCTGTGAAGCAAACGGAAAAGTAAATTACAAGCAAATAAATACGAAAATCAACATAAACATAAAAATCGCGAAAATGTAACAAAGCACACTGATGAGTCAGAAAAAAAGCGCTGAAGCGTTGACTGGATAAATATAGCGCAACACAAAAGCGTTACAACCGACAGACGCTGGAAGTGAACTTGATCGTTATTTGTTTTGCGATTTCTGTAAACGCCTACGGAATTTTAAATTACTTGAACAAAAACAAAAAGGGGAGGTGAAAACGGAACAAAAATAACATAACTTGCATACACATACAAACACACATTACCACGAAGTAATGCAAATCCACACGCGCCATAGATCATGACAAGACCTTTACGCTGAATTGAATATGCGGTTTTACATAAACTTATGAATAAATACGACTGTAGATATGCAATTGATATACATATGTACATACATATGTACATACATATTTTTATCAATAAGGGGCTACATCGTATTTGCTGTACTTGCATTGAAGTCGTTAGGGCTAAATACAGTTCTCAATCATAGTGTGAGAGTGCCACCAATTTCTCTCTATGCTGTGTTTAAGAATATTTACTAATTTGTACCGACCGAGAAAAAATTTTCCTTGGCTTAAGATACTAACCTTTACTAGAATACTATGAAAGTTTCATTGAATTTCATCAAATTGTTTTTTAAGTTATTGGTCTCAAAACGACACTAAAGTGGATTTTGTGGTTTGGCCGAATAATGGTATCCAAAACAAATACACACTACTCCAAATGACAGCAGAAGGGTGTGACAAAGGTAAGGTAATCCCCTCCCAGCGGATGAAAGAATTAAGCGGTGTAAACCACTGGCTCTTCTGCCAAGGGACAGCATTACCAGAACAATACACTTCACCAAGAAGTTCCAAGTTACCCTTAGCAGCCAGGCTGAATGCAATGATTCCACTCTCGAGCTACTGTTTAGGGATAGTACAATCAAGTGGTATACCGGCGGCTCGAAAACGTCAGAGAGAATTGGTGCAGGAGTCGCAGGACCACGCACCAAACTCTCTATACCTATGGGAAGTTTCCTGAGCATTTTTCAAGCAGAATCTTTGCCATAAGTCGGTGCGTAGAGATAAACCTCCAACGCAACTATGGCAACGACCGTAAAACCAGTCAAGCGGCATTTCAACCAATCTCTGCCTATGAAATCAAATCACTGCTGGTATAGGAGTGTAGAGTACAGCTGAATAGTCAAGCGAAACGTAACCAAGGACACCTTATCTGGGCGCCCGGTCACAAAGGTATAGCCGGGAATGAACTGGCTGCATCCACTAACATGGAAGAACCTGAACCTTCATCGCGGTGGATCCTCGTACCATAAAAGAGCTGCTCCGCAAGTAAGAAGGAGTAGGCAGAATGAGGTATTGGCGGCTAACTTCAAGGCATGCGCCATGCCAAGTTGGTAATGGGGGCTTATAACCTTTGTAGGTATAAATATGTAATCAAAATCAGGCTACTTGTCACATTCTATGTTGGCCACGGCAAGCCAAAGAAGCACTTATACAGCATGAGTCTAGCTTCTTGCGCGAATTGCCGGTTCTGTGTCAACGCGCCTGAAACTCCAGAACACCTGCTAATTGATGAGAAAAATGCCCTTGATCAACTCTGGCTAACTAAATTTCGTACCAGTGCCAGTGTTGCACGCCATTCAAAAAGGCCATAAACCTTAGTAAATTTCATTCAAAAATTTTATAAATGAAAATTCTTTCCATCCTAAGGAAGTACACGAGATGTGCTAAAAAAATTATAGAAATTTTTGTTTTTTTTTTTGGAAAAAGCAATATGTAATCATTGGTCCACATTAATTTTGTAGCTTTGAAAAAATTCACCAATCAATATTAATCACTTATGCCAGCCCTTCTCCAAATCGACGAAACAATTTTCTTTATTTTTTAACCAATGAAAACCATTTCAAAACTTCAAACAGAGCGTTAAGCACCTTTTCTCTACATTCCTTAAATTTTCACATCTGTGTGACATATTTACATTTGCATATGTATATGTATGTATATATGTATAGTATAAATGTATATTATTTATATAAGATATACACGACTTACGACTCACTTTTATCTATTAAAGCGCAACTCCATCACCTTAACTTCTTGCCCAAGCGATGAGTCACACCAGCGGCCTAAAGGCACACATTTACTTGTAAATAAAATATACAACAATTGATAACAATTTCAAACCCATCCCCATTAAATAAATAAATAAATGCAAAAAAAAGTTGAGTTTGTAGTCATCGTCGTGCATCAACATTTCCAAAGAATATCTCAATTATTATTATTTTAATTTTTTTTATTATTATTTATCGGTTCTGCTTGGGTGACCACAGGCAGCGAATTGGTTGGGTAAACGCGCGGTCGACCAGCTGTGCGCCTGTGCCACTGTGTCACTGTCTGGCTGTAATATATCTAAATATTATCGTACATTTGTACACAAAAACAATTGTATATAAATACAATATACATATGTATGTATGCATATAGTCGTGTATAGTACTATATATCTGTTCACATGATGTCGTAAAGTATATACATATCTACGTACAGAAGATACTTGCAGTTTGAAATTTGAGCGAAAACGTTTTTCACTTGGAAAATACATAAAAATTTATGTTGTAAAATGCAATTTTTGAAAACCGAATAAATACCAAGATAGTTCAATAAGTATTTAGACTACATAAGAAAAATGAAGATTTTGTAAAAACCACGATTTATTTCTCGACTTATATTATGTTCAGACCGAAAATTTAAAAGATTAGATTACATTTAAGCATTTCATAATCCAAAAGTGTTCTCACTGCCGTTAGAAAGATCAAAGAACAGTTGTTATTGTCATTCATGAAGTCACATCGCTTAATATTTATCAAAAGAAAAGATTGTCATATAGTATTTTGAAATGAAAGCCGTCTTCTTTTTATATTTTCCATATAATAGAATTAATGGATGAATTTTTCGTTTGTTAAGTCGATTCTCAGGTAAAAGTAGATTCATTGCTTAAAAAAAAATTGTTTTGTTTAAATTTTTTTCACTTTGTAGTGTCTACATCAGCTGTGATAATGTAAAAGATTTCGAGTGCTGCCAAGTAGATTGCGCAAAATCAGAGTAGCGCGGAGAGATTTAGTGTGGATCATTTTCGTATGGCGAAATCTTGATAAATATTTAAGATTAGTGGGATAATCCATTCAACAGCCGAAATCGTGTGATTAAGTGTCGGTATGAACATAGTATTGACCTTATTTCAATCGAAATACTTGACTTAGCGATGCTCCAGCATCTTTAACTCGTATAAAAAATACGCTTTCTGGAGGTCTGCGGAGTAGGTCCTGCTTGGTGTTGATAACTCCCTCATTCGGGTCTCTGGTGTGTACACGAGACTCCATGTTACGCCGTCGGCTATAAAACGACGCGGAATCTCCTTCATATTAAATTACGAACGTTTGGCTTAGCGAGCATTGGACTTTGGCTGATTGTAATTAGTTGTTTGTCGTCTAAGCAGTTCCAAAAGTTGCTATGAAGTGGTCTCACAACAGCGTTTGTCGTCCGGAAAGGTTAATTGCGACACCCATCGTGCCGATACTTTCTCATGGTTGCCTGAATTTCCTCCCTTCTAAACTATCTTGCGCACCTTCTATTGATTTTCTGTTATACTATATTCTGTTATATCGTAGACTTTTGTTACGTTATTCTTCGGAGCACCTTCGTATAGCTCATCAAAAACCATTTTGCGTTGAAGCTCATTAAGCCAATCTTTTTCAGTCAACACCGAAGGAGAAGTGTCACCGTATATAACTACCAATCGATCTTTGATTTCACTGCGCGATTTGCTTTCTAAAAACAAGAATTGAGTTACCGACCACCATTGCTCTTTTTCCATTTGTCTAAAATCCACAAGTCAGCTTCCATATGCGATCAAAATAAAACTACGATATTATTAAATAATACGTACATATATTAGTTTATAAAGGGTGGGCCATGTAAAATTTATGTATTTAAAAGATTGTCTTATGAAATTTATTTGTGGAAAACAATTTCGGACAAATGACCAACACGGCTGAGTTTACAGTAGCTTATCCGATCCACCCAATTTTGGAGTAATTTTTCGATAGTTTCAGGCCTTATGTCAGCTACAGCTGCCCACAGAAAATAGTCCAACGGAGTTAAATCGCAGCTTCTGGGAGGCCAATTCACATCACCTCTTTTGCTGATTATGCGATTTTCGAAAAAAGGCGTAAAAGATTGAGTGTAGTGCTTGCTGTATGGCATGTAGCGCCGTCCTGTGCCCCAAGTGCAACAATTCTGCTTGTTAACGTAACCACCAAGGTATAAATTAGCCTCGTCCGAAAAGATGATTTTTCGGTAAAATTGACCATCCTCGGTTTTTTTTTTTTTCAATATTCGTCATTCTTCTTCTAGTAAATATCGATCCATTTCGTAAATTTTAGACTTTTTACTGAATATCTGTCACTCTCCGAATGGTATTTGACGTTTCCAATGTCGAAATATAGATAATTCCAATTTAAAACGTTAGATGGCCCACCCGTTATAAAAATTTTATGTTAAACATCCGTATGACCATTTGTATATATGTACATACATACATAAGTATGTACTTTATGACTGTATAACATTCGTGCTTTAATATAATATACATATAATATATGTGAGAAGCCGTTAAATCACCTCTACCATCGAATTGGGAAATACAGAGCACTTGTTGTATTGATGTCATGTCCCTTCACACAGGAAGTGCGCTCATTGATCTCTATTCTGCGCTCGAATGTGCGCTCTTTCATTAATACATATGTATTTATTCTTTATATACTCGTAGATCACACAGGTATGTACAGTGGCTCACAGCTTATTTGACCCACCTTATATTTTCAAAAATAAATGAGTACAACTTTTTAACTAAAAAAGGTAGCAAAAAAATAAAAACGCAGTTTTTTTAGTGAGTATTTAAGGTATAACAAAGCGCTTACGTTTTATTAAATTAACAAAAGGTTTCATATTTATTCCACTTAAGAGAAAAATACTGATTATTTCAATGTCACAGCTTATTTGACCCATTTCATAAATTAAATAAAAATTAACAAAATAACAAAGGGATAATAAAATTTTAATATTTTGTATGGCCTCCCTTCTCGTCTATGACCATCTTTAGGCGCTTTGGCATAGATTCCACCAACTTTTTTGTTGTTTCTGGAGGTATTTTAGCACACTCCTCCATCAACGCAACTTTAAGATCGTTTTTATTGGAGATCTGTCGTTTGCGGATATTGGTATCCAAAATAGACCACAGGTTTTCAATCACGTTTAGGTCGGGTGATTGTGCCGGTGGTTTCATCACATGTGGGCAATTGTAAATTAACCAAGTTTGAACGATTCCCGAAGTATGTTTGGGATCGTTGTCTTGATAAAATCTAAAATTGTCCTTTACTCCTAGATCCTCGGCGCTTTGAATCAAATTATCCTTCAGGATATTGAGATAAAGCATTTTGTCCATTGTTGACTCTATGAACTGAAGCCTTCCAACACCTGCAGCCGACATACAGGCCCACACCATTACATGGCCACCACCATGCTTTACAGTCGGCTTTAGGTGCTTATCTTGAAGCTCTGTTCACATATGAACGTCCATCGGATCCAAAAATATTGAATTTGGACTCATCAGCAAAAATTATATCATTCCAGAATCCTGCATCCTTTTTTATGTGCTCCTTTGCGAACTTCAAGCGGTTGTCTCTATTTTTTTTATTTATAAACGGCTTTTTGCGAGCAACTTGGCCATTAAAATTATGTTCTCATAAAACACGTCGGACAGTTTCTGTACAAAATGTTTTGCCGGTTATATCCTACATCTCACTGGCTAGTTTGGGGGCTGAAATCCTTGGGTCTTTTTTAATTTTTTCCACAATATAGCGTTCATCAGTTTTACTAAAAATCTTGTTTGGCGCTTTTCTTCCTTTATTTTCAATGCGGTTTTCGAAAACGAATCTGCGGATGATGGCTTTTACGGTACCATCTGGTATATTCACAATTTTTGCAATTTCTCGCCGAGAAAGTCCGTTTTTATGGTGTTTAAGGACAGATTCCCGTTGTTCGATTGTTGTGCGTCTTCCCATGGTTGAAACACGTGCTTTCTTAACAAAATCCAATCAAAAGTGAAAATTCTGTGTGCGAATATAATTAGCAAAGTGTAAAAAAAAAGCACCGTTAGGCTAAGCTTCTTGGAAGAGAAGCTGTGCACTAAATGCAGTGGGTCAAACATTGAAAAAAGGAGTAGTTTTCTTTTAGATGGAATAAATATGAAACCTTTTGTTAATTTAACAAAATTTAAGCGCTTTGTTATTCCTTAAATATCTACTAAAAAAAACTGCGTTTTTATTTTTTTGTTATCTTTTTTAGTTAAAAAGTTATACTCATTTATTTTTGAAAATACAAGGTGGGTCAAATAAGCTGTGAGCCACTGTATATGTGGGGGTCATTAAAATGTTATTGCTTTATTAAAATGTCATTCATCACTTTATAATAATAATATAATAAAGGCCGGAAAAGTTGAACTTATATCTAAAATTTGTTTCCCATTTATTAATGTCTACAGTAATTTGTCATTTTTCAACTAATTGCCTCGAAATATGCGTCAGTTGATATTGATATTAATGGCATGACAGTGCGCACTTACCATCGGTGGTTGAAAGTAGATATTTAATGTTCTCCACAAAATGTTCTATAATAGTCGAGCATTCTTTCTATTTGTTTGACCCAATTTTCGAAACACTTCATCCACTTAATTTTAAACATCGCCAGAAATTGCGTTTGTCAGCATTCGCTTCCTCTTGTGTGACCCATAATTTGCTATTTACTGGTCTCTTTTTGACCTGCTTCCACAGGCTTTAGATAAATAGAACGTCCGCAGGAATAGGTTCATCTTGGTTTATTCGATCAATCGATTTCTGTAAGCATGTGAGTTCTTTCTGGAGACGTTCCCTGTTTTCAACCACTGAAGTCGGGTTCTCTTCTTCTAAAATATGTTTATGAATGCAACCCTGTTTTTTTTTGTAAATCTACGATGAAAATTGTGCTAAATAATCACAAGCATATATTCACGGTCTTGTGAGTTTGTGGGGATATAAACACACTGAGCGATGTCAAGGTCTTACCAATTGTGTTTGTTTTGCTCAACTTAACTTTTGCTCAAAACAAAATTCAAAAATACAAAATTCTTCAGAAACTTACGATAATTGGCCTCTAATACATTCACTCGTTTTGCACCAGACACATACCGTTATATGGTTTTCACTAGCAAGAATATCTTTGTTTAGAGACAAGCTCTTTACCAAAAACGGAATGGTCGTTGATTGTCCGATTGACACAGATGAGCGGACAGAAAATTAAAGATGGAGAGAGAAGGTCACATGCATAGAATTAAGTTTAGTTGGCATCTTGCGGAGACTTTGAACTATTTTGGACGGCATTCCCATACATATTTGAAAAGTAACTATCATTTCCCTACCGAAATATGCTTCGGATGTCAATGCACATACATTCAAAGTTCTCATTAACATACGAAGAACATTAAAGCTTTCTCCTAAAAAACAAAAAGGAAAAAGAAATATAGCTTTGCAAGCTTCTTAAAATAGATGGCACTTCTTTCCGCTCGGTTAAACAATATTTTTGACAATTTCTCTGTCTCCTTTTAATAATTGCTTTCCGCACTGATTGTATTGCTTTGTTTTTGCCACTTACATTTTCAACCGTTTGTTTTCATTCTGAAATGGTGTGAGTTTGTTTTTGTGTGCACCGACTTGAATTTATTATTGGCATTTCCCACTACTTCTCACTGCCTTTTATGGGCAAATGCTGTGGTCTAAGTCGCAGAGCTCACCATAATCTGAGTATGACTTATTTTGCTTTGTTTTGTTTGCGCTAAAATAAAATGTATTAAGTCTCAAATCTGGGTCGGTAGTCAGCTTACTTTTTAGACATATTTTTATTTGTGCTGTTCTGGCGCCCATTTAACCGTTGGTCATTGACATTCTTCTGCTTTAATGCCCGTTTTTGGGAGTTATTTGTTTTTCATTTTCATTTCAGCAAATATTTCAAATGAGTTATTTAAATGTGTAGTGGAGTTAAGTGAATTCTGGCGAGTTGACTTTTTTGACCTTCTCATTGACATCACTACACATGTTTTGGTAAGGGTTGGGCGCCACTAGGTTTTGTTCTAGTTGTTGTTCCTACATTTTTATACTCTTGCAACATGTTTGAACGGAGTATAATAGTTTTCGTCATATAACGGTTGTGTGTATCACTAAAAAATACTATTAGGCAATTCACAAGCTTTGTTGTTAAGACAAACATATGTCATATTTTAATATTCTTAAAAAATACGACACTTGTGAGCACCTTTAACTGTTGTATGTCATATTTTGTCATATTTCTAGACTTAATCAGCTGATAGAATAGCGAACTCAAGAAACATACCACGCAGTGTTGTGTCAGTCATAAAAAAATATAACAATATGACGATATGACACACTATGACACCTTGTGAATACCCTATATATAAATGGTCAGGATTAGGAAACATGTTGAAATCCAGGTGGCTGTCTATCTGTATGTCCGTCCGTCCGTGCAAGTTGTTACTTGAGTAAAAAATTAGATATATTGATGAAACTTAGTATGCGCGTTGCACCTGAAGGTATTTCCTTAGCTTTAATATACTGTGTCATACCCGAACTTGGCTCTTCCTTACATGTTGTTCTCGTCTTTGATTTTTTCTCATTTCCTGGAGGTTCTGTTACTAGCTATGTAACGGTAAAATTAAAAGTGTTTATTATGTTTTTCTTAGAAAAGTAGTCGACCTGGAGCCTTGTATAACCTTCAAAATAATATATTGATAACCGTGGATTCCTATGATTTTTTAACTTCTATAATGGGAATGAATTCTTGAAAGGTTTCTTGTCAGCAAACAAGATTATACAGGGTAGGCCATTTAAAGTTGACCCATCTGGCAACGCTGTAACTTTTAACAGCGCTGACAAATCGGCTAATGTCATACCGCGTTAGAAGCGTCATTCGAAGACAATTTATACCATGGAACAGTACACTCCAAAAGAACGCGCTGAAATTGTTCAGCTTTATATTCAAAATAACTTTTCAATTGTGTTAACTCAACGTGCGTTTCGCAAAAAAAATAAAGTGAAAAGTGCTCCAGTTAAGAACACAATTAAGTCTTTATACGCAAAATTTGTGAACACCGGTAATCTCAGTAATGCCAGTCATGCATCCAGACAACGCACAAGACGTTCTGATGAAATATCGAAGCTGTACGAGCCAGTATTGAGGAGACTCCATCGACATCGAGTTATCGCCGCTCTCAGGAATTAGACATCTCTCGCACCACTCTCCGACGCATAATTCATAAAGATTTGAAGATGTTTCCATATAAAATTCAAATGGCACAAAAACTAAACCCAGCTGATTATCCGCGACGCCTTAATTTTGGCAAACAAACAAATGGGTCAACTTTAAATGGCCTACCCTGTATTAATATAATAAGATTATATTAATATTGGGTAGTCAATAAATGTTGTTGCAGTCATACTGTGCCCGTAAGGTGACATTGTATTTATTTTGAAAATTCTTTATTTATTCTTCCAAATCAATTTCATCCCCTTCAAAGTAATCCCCTCCCGATGCAATGCACTTATGCCAACGGATTTTCCAATCTTCGAAACACTGGTTGTAGTCACTTTTCGGGATGGCCTTCAGTTCTGTCTTCGCTGCGGCTTGAATCTCCTCTATCGTATAAAAGGGGTGTCCCCGGAGCGGTCTTTTGAACTTGGTGAACAACCAGAAGTCGCACGGCGCCAGATCAGGTGGATATTGTGGTTGCGGAACGATATGGGTTGAGTTTTTTGCGAAATGATCACGAATTACGAGGGCAGTATGGGATGGTGCATTATCGTGGTGTAAAACCAAGAATTGTCTTTCCACAATTCCGGCCTTTTTAGGCGGATAGCGTTACGAAAACGACGCATAACATTCAAATAATATTCCTTGTTGACTGTTTGACCGGTTGGAAGGAATTCATAATGCACAACACCACGATAATCGAAGAAAACAGTCAACATGACCTTGATTTTTGAGCAACTTTGGCGCGATTTTTTTGGTTTCGGCTCTCTTTTGGCACGATATTCGCTCGATTGATCGGTTGTTTCGGGGTCGTAAGCATAGATCCAAGTCTCATCGCCAGTTATAATGTATTTCATGACACCCTGGTAGTCGGAAAGCATCGTTTCACACACTTCAACGCGACGCCTTTTTTCCAAAAAATTCAACGTTTTCGGTACCAGGCGAGATTTGACGCGCTTGAGGCCCAAAACATCCTTCAAAATGGTATTGGCTGAGCCTTTCGACATGCCAGCTTTTTCAGCAAGGTCTCTAATTGTTAATTTTGGTTTGTTTTCAACACCAAATCTTTGATTTGTTGAACGTGAGGTTGATGGTCGCCCTGGACGCTCTTCGTCTTCGACACATTCACGGCTGGCTTGGAACTCACAATACCACTTGTAAACATTTTTTTTAGACATAGCCTCATCACTAAAGGCTTTCTGCACCATCCTCAACGTATCCGCAGCAGAAAATTGATTCCGTACACAAAATTTAATGCAAATTCTTTGCCCAACAAATTTCGACGTCGCAAAAACCGAAAAACTTACTTTTAGCAGCTCACAAAACGCCACGTATCTCAAACACTAATAAATATTTTGACATGAGACTTGACGTAAATGTGACTGACAGTACTACCAACCTAAAAAAAATACTCCAAATCCTTCGACGCGCGCAATTTAAATTCAAATGTCACCTTATTTTTTGGGCCCCTTATGTTTTGGGTATATCTCCAGTGCTACCAATCAAATTGTGTCATACCATATAGTGTTGCAAAGAGAAATTGTTAGACTTCATTTAACCAAACAAATGAAAATAAATTCGGGAAAATTGAAAAAAGTTACTGCTGTTCAAAAATGAGTAAAAACAATGAAGAAATTCGCTATATTTTGAAATTTTTGGAAAGAATGCCACGCAAGCACCAATCAAAGTAGTGAAAATTACAGTGACGACGCTGTATCAGTTCGTGTAGTAGTTATAGGAATAATGTTTCTAGAGGAATATTGGCGAAAAGTGATCGACTAAAATGGTACATTTTTGTTTATTTATTTATTATTATAAATGTAAAAAAAATAAGTTGAAGTTTGATTAAAAATACGAAAATACTTTTTCGACCACACAATATTTTACTGAGCATATAAGTATACAGTTTATACCATAAGCGATGAATAGTAAAATAACAAGTTTGGGATGTAGGTAGTTTACTTCCAAAGTAGACAAAACCTTTTTGGTGAAACATTGTGGAACTTACAATCGAAAGTCCTCTATAAATCTTCTACATATAATGTTAAATATTTCCATTGTTTACAAATTATAAAGGAAAACCTTGGCATAAATTAATTAAGTAATTAAAATATGTAAGTATTCCTAACGGATACATGAAATATGGCTCACCATATTTAGAAAAGCTGCAAAAGAGCTCCTTCCTCAGCTGTTGTTTTAAATAAATATTGATAAAAGTCAGACACAAACTCTACATTACGACACCCTTCCCAATCTTTCCACATATTTGTGCTTACATACCCGTTTTTGTATGCACACATCTATTCCTAGTATAAGCTTGAGCTCATAGGAGTGTATATGGTTTTCGAATGCAAGTTTCCCCCAGTGCAGCGGGCTGCCGTCATCAATAATGCAGCGAAATGTGGGTCAGTGTAATAGAACCAGTCGCGCCAACACAACTGCTGGACGGAGGCTGCATGCATATACACGACTGGCCGCGACTTCTGAAAGCAGCCAGAGCACGCAGCGTCGCCAGCATTGGTTGCAGCTGACAACAGTTCACTGCCTCTTTGACGACGCAACGTGCTGTCGCTCGGTGCCGCGTTTATTTATGAGACCACTTGTTTATTACGCTCGCCCTGTGCTGCGCTCCCTGTCCCGCGCGCAGTTTCTTTTACACACTGCATTCTCAAAAGCCGCTGAAACCCGCACCAATAATATCTGTCGCCCGTAAAGTAAAATTTATTTTTGTTTTTAAAGAGCAAAAAAAAAATAGAAAAGTGACAAGCCGTCTAGTAGCCAATTAGGCGATTAGGAAATGTATTAAAAGCTTGTTTCCATTTCAGGTGGCAGTGCAGAGCGAATTCTCGGAATTCTTGTCGAGCATACTTTATGGGCTGCTGTCGCTGCATCGCGTGGGTGTTGTCAAAAATTTGTTTCGATTAGTTTACAGCTGCGTGACGCGTGTCCCAGCATAAGTGTAGTTATGGCTCGCACAACTCATGTTGATGTTGATGGATTTATGCTTTAATTTTGCTGTTACTTTGGCGTTAATTTTTCTGTCACGATAAATTTGTAGTTTGAAGATTTGCTTGGAAAGTTGTTTATGTTTATGTTTCTTTAATTAGTTTCGATGTTGAAGTTTGGGGAACTGTGGGCAAAAAAAGTAAGACTTTGTTCATAATTTTATAATTCTTAATTTATTCTTTAAAATCTATATCCTCCCCCTCAACGTAATCCCCGTTGGAGGATTTTCCAATTCTCGAAACAGTTGTTAAAGTTAATTTCCGGAAAAGTCTTCAATTCACTTTTAATGTTTTCAATTGACTCGAACTGAACAATTTCTTCGGAGATTACATTGTTGCCTTAGAAAATAATATGTACCAAATTTCGTGAATATATCTTGTCAAATGTGAAAGTTTTCCATACAAGCCCTTGACTCCGATCGCTCAGTTTGTATGGTAGCTATATGCTATAGTTAACCGATCTCAACAATTTTCTTGGAGATTACATTTTTGCCCTAGAAAATATTCTATGCCAAATTTGGTGAAGATACATTGTCAAATGTGAAAGTTTTCCATATAAGAACTTGATTCCTATCGTTTAGTTTGATATCGGCCGTTCTGACAAATGAGTAGCTTCTTGAAGAGAAAATGAGGTTTGCAAAATTTCAAAAAGATATCTTAAAAACTGAGGGACTAGTTCGTATATATACAGACAGACAGACAGACGGTCGGACAGACTCACGGACATGGCTAAATCGACTCAGCTCAACATACTGATCATTTATATATATACTTTATAAGGTCTCCGACGCTTCCTTCTGGGTGTTACAAACATCGGAACAAACTTAATATACCCTGTTCAGGGTGCGATGATGCATTATCGGGGTGGTCAAAACTTGTGGGCCCATAATTTCGGATTCTTTTTACGAAGAGCTTCGCGCAAATGACGCTTAATATAATAGTTATTCTTTGTTTACAGTTTGCTTAGTCGGAAGGTATGCGGAGTGCACCACACCTTGATAATCGAAGTAAACTGTCAACATAACCTCGATTTTTGAGTGCTTTGTCGTGATTTTTTCGGTTTACCGGCATATATCCAAGACTCATCGCTAGTAATAATACGTTTCATCACATTTTAGTAGTCGAAAGCATTGTTTCACGGAAGTCAAAACGACGTTTTATTCGAAAAAATTTAGTAATTTTGGAACCAAACGTGTTTTCACTTAGGCCCAAATAGTTCAAAATGGTTTTCGCTGATCCTTTGGATTTTCCAACGATGCCAGTAAGATCTCTGACTATTTAACGTGGATTCTCAAGCACCAATTCCTTCATTTTATTGACAGTTGAAGTTAATGGCCTGCCTGGACGTGGTTCGACGGCAACGCCTTCTCGACCTTGTTTGAATAACTTTTACCAATCAAAAGCACTTTCTTTCGATAAACAATTAACACCGAAGGTTTTTTCAACATTCTGAACGTTTCGGCACCATAAATTTGATTTCGCATAAAAGTTTAATGGATCTTCGTTGTTAAATAATTTCACTTACCGTAAAAATCGTCGAATGCACTTTATGTTCTTCAGAAAGACACTTCAACACTAACTATCAGTGATACCAATCTAAAAAGAATATATTTCCACGAATGCATTTAAGGGGATATTCTAGTCTAGAAGCATGAATTTTAGGTAACTTTTAAAGTGTCGTAAAAAGGCAATTAATATTTTTACTATCCATTTTTTTATTAGTTATTTGTTAATTTTAGAAGAAAAAAAATTAAAAACTAAAAAAAGTAAAAAATTTCAAAAATTATGAGCTAACGAAATGGGGGGTCACTAAATGTTTCCACGTGACCATGCCCATAATTTCAACCCTCCTAGTTATCTGAAACCAAAAAGAAAAAAAGATTATTAATCTAGAATAATGTCGCAATGGTCGGAACTACGGAAATGTGGGAAAAAATTTTCACAAAATGGCGACTGCCTGAAAAAAAAGTTTTTTTGGATCACTTTTTCTGACTATTTCGAATTTTTTAAAAATAATAAAAATAAAAATTTGGGGATGGGGCTAGATCCAACCAAAGACAAGAATATAAAGGAGACTCTATAAAATTTCAAGTAATTCGGTCCAGTAAAACCTGAGAAACCGTGTGTATCGTTCCGAAAAAGTCAGTTTTGAGAAAAACGCGTTTAAAGTTTCGCGTTCCGAACCAGTTTGGATGTCGGGTAAGAAAAATGCCTATAACTCCGAAAATAATTTGAATTTTAAAAAATCTTCTTGCACACATTTTCTTGAATAGCTAAAAAAAATAAAATAATAAAAAATAAAATAAAAATATAAAAAAAAATTTCGATTTTTTTTAATTTCTAGACTAGAATACCCCCTTAAATTTAAAAGTCTTACTATTTTTTGCCCTCAGTAGTTTATATAATATAATAGGTTGTCAAAAAAGTCTTGCGGTATTTTTATTGAATCCATTCGTGTGGCATCGAGCTTTTTAGTGACTCCAAGCTTCTTCAAATGGCTTAAAGCGGTTTGATGACAACGTAATATATTATATATTTATACAATCTCCAATCATATTGCTCAGACCGGAGTACTATAACATATAACTGCTATACAACTTGACCGATCAAAGTATTCAATAAGAAATTCACGTATGAAGGGTATTATAGCTTCGATGCAGTCGACGTTATTTCTTTTTCTATTATATAGTCCAAATAATATAAAAATTAAAAAAAGCTGTTCAAAATACAAATTCCAAAAGATTTTCCGAACAATTTGCTTGCCCATATCTAATTTGTTTGTCAGCAAAATTCATTGGTCAGTTTCAAAATAATTAACTTATCAGCTATAAATATTCATTATCAATTTTCCAGGAAAATAGGCACAAAGCCTAAATCCCCCTACTCGCACAGGCGACATTGCAGTTGTAAACGTAAATAAACAAGCGTAAAACAAAGCTAAAGATAAAGATATTCAATGATATTTACCAGCTATTAAAATGTTGACATATTATCATATAGATACATGCTTTGTTCTCTTAGCACATTAATAAAGCGCTTATGATCGTTTCTACAAGTACATGACAAATTACATATGTTTATGTATATGTACATGGGTGTACAACAACTCAATTTGTCCGATAAGCAAAAATTCAGAAACGACAAAAAGTTTTGAAGAGAGAAACGAAATATATATTCTAATTTATATATTTACTTCTGGAATTATTTCCACTCGTACAAGGTTTTCCAATAAGAGTAATGTGATTTCTTAAAAAAAAATCAAATTTGTTAAAGAAATTCAAGTTTTTTTATTTAATGTGAAGTACTATACAATCGATGGAATTAAGTTTCGAATTTATGTTCAAATGACCTCCACGACTTCTTTCGCAGGAACGAATTCGATGAACCCAATTTTCGAGTACTTTTTTCACTAACTCAAGTCGTATGTCATTAATACCACGTTCAATGTTGACTACTAAAGTTTGAAGAGAGTCTGGTTTACTGCTAGAAACCAATGACTTTAAATAACTTTACAAGAAGTAGTCTAATGCTAATGAAGAGAACTTTCCAAGTTTCTTGAAATAATCGAATCTCCAAACTTTTCTCGCAAGAATTTGATTATTGCACGTGTTGTGTGGATCAACTTCTTCCAATTGCGGCCATAAAAAATTGGTTATCTAAACCGAACTCCATTGACAGTAACCCTGTCACCAGCTTCATTTCGAAAGAAGTACAAATCGATGATTCCACCAGACCAAGAACAACACAAAATTGTCAATTTAGGTGAATATAATGACTGTTCGTGAATAAATTGTGGATTTTCTTCGCACCAAAATCGACAGTTTTGCTTATTTACCGCACCACACAGATGAAAGTGAGCCTCATTGGAGAAGATGATTTTCCTAAAAAAATCGTTGTCGTCTTCAAGTTATTCCAAGGCAAATTCACGACGTTCACGTTCAATGGTTTCGTCGAAAAAAGGCCTTTTTTCATTAATTTTTTTAGAAATTATTGCTGTAGTTTTATTTTATTTAGTATTATATGAAAGTACAACATTTGAGGGATACTTAAAAAAAGTTTTATCGAAAAATAGCGAGGAATAACGGATTTATCGTCGATCTCTGCAGGCACCTCGAAAAGAAGTTTTTGGTCGGTGACCCGCCTACAGCATCACTGGATCATCTGAAACCAAAAAATCAAAATCCTTTCTTTAGTTTATCTTTCAATTGAAGTCGAGTTTTTTTTAATTTTTCAATTTTTGGTACCATTTTCAAGCCAAAATGACGATTTTAGACGAAAAAATCGACCTATTTGTTATTGTGAAATTGTTAGTAATTACTTTAAAAATGACATATTTGGGAAAATCGATTCAAAATTTTGTACACTCAGCGCAGGTAGCTGGAAGGCGCGCAAACCTAAGTACCGTTATTCAACCTGCTGTAACTTCGTTAATTTTTATCCGAATGACCTAAAACCTTAACACAATATTCTTGAGATGTTGATGCTTCAGAAAAAAAATTAAAAAGAGTGGGAAAAAAGTTGTTAAACCTTACCCACTATTTGGCGCAAGACTGTATTGCATATTTACATTTTACTTTACATTCACATACAACGAATTGAGAATTCCTAACTTCAACAACGTTCTTAATGCGGGCCTATTTACTCACACATATGCCATAGAATTGGCTGTAAACATTTCGTTGCGCGTACTCAACTACTGATAACACCTTAGCACCTTAGTATTTGGCTAATGAGAACAGTAGGTAGATCGCGAGACAGTGTCGCATAATGTAATATTTATTACTTACATTTATTATTCGGTGTGCGGAAATTGGAGAGATGTAAAGCTCCTTTTTGGATCATAGTAACCGTCCGTGTAGATGAAGTCATACTCGTTTTCTTCTAATCGAACTCAGTCAGAAAATCTGATATTTATTTTTGTCAACATTTTTTTTTTCTGCATATGAGATCCTTTATAAGTTCCGGATAAGCTTGCTTCCTCAGACTTAAACCAATGATTCTTTGTTGCAAATTTTAGACTTTTTATTCCATACAAGAACCAGAAGAACCTATGCCACTTATGAATATAACTCAAAACGAAATTTGAAATATAATCCATAGATTATATTTTGATTAAACTCAAAACACTGTGCCACGTTCCGTCTGTCAATTCCACCTGATATCGGTGTACTTGTGTTGGCTAGATAAAGCTGCCTTACTCAAGCGCTAATGGAGTACGACAATATTGAGTCATTCGCGTACAGTTACTGGAGACGTGCAGCGGACTGCAGCGAAACGCTCAACAATACAAAAACAACGCAACGACGCGTACATAAAATATTTAATTTAATGTTTTGCGAGGTCGACGTGGAATATTCGCCAGTGAAAAGCGTGTTAAAATGTAAAATAAGTGAGAAATCAGTATTTGCAATAGCGGCATAGTGATTTGACTTTCCAAAAAGCAAAAATACGATTCGTAATAATTTGGAAACGTAAAAATAAAAATAAAAAAGTGTTCAAAATTATATAAAACGTATTTTAGTAAATTCTTAAAGACGTAGTAAATGCGCTAGTGTCTGTGTTAAAAAGAGTAAATATTTTAACTACAAGAGCATTTACATACACATACATAAATGATAAAGTTTTTTACAAAATCAAAAATGTATACTTCAGAGCTAATGGAACATATTGGTGATTACCTAAGTAACATCATACACTTACAAGTAATGGATATGGCCAAAGGCCAAAACCAAGGTAAGTTTGGTATAAAAAGGTGTTGCTAAATAACGGAAAGTACGAACTCACCCTATATATACTAACTTAAGAACGTAATTTAGTCAATACTCTGCCGAAAAACAGTGAGATTGATGCTTACAAATGCGTAGATATGGAATCTAGTACACCTTTCAATAAAATACCAGCACATAAAGTAAACAAAAACCACGTTGACTTTAAAAAATAAACAAAGAAGTTAAAACTATTGTGAAAAAGAAGTAAATGAAAAAAATTAGGTACTTTAATATAATTACAGTGAAGGCTAAACCGGTATCAATGATTTATTTTGAATTGTTCTATGTAATAATTTAATAAATAGTTCAAAGAAAAAATTAAGAAATATTTCAAATTTATGTGTAATAAATTGATAAGATAGCAATATGGATTTCAAACTAAAGGCGTTTCAGAAAATTGAATTTTACCAGATTTTAGAAGTAGAAGCTTTTGAAATCAATACTATTTAGAAGTTAAATGAACTCATACAATGTGTGTATTAAACTTAAGACGACTTTGAATTGGAAATCTTTTCGAATAGGGTTGCCAACTTTTTAAGAGATTTTACTCAATTAAATTCTCACAAATCAATCAAATCATTCGATCCAACAATTAAGGGTTAGAAGGTTGGCATCTAAAAGAGAATAAGTAAAGATATTGCAGGTCCTCGTCTATCTCTTTAAAAAACATCATTTCAATGAAATTAATAAGTTAATATTAAAATATAGTCATGGAACTAAAGATGTTGATTCACTGTTCTTATTTATTTCGGTATGGTCATATGTGAAAAAAGAGACTTATTTGCTTTTTCCCGGCACTACGAGATGTGTTCAAAAAGTATCGCTAATTTAGTGTTTTTTTCAAAAATTATTTATTTATTCATGAATATCTATTTTGTCCCCTTCAAAGTAATCCCCATGAGATATTATACACTTGTGCCAACGGTTTTTCCAATTTTCGAAGCACTTCAAAAAATCATTTTTTTTTTTATATTCTTCAGCTCCTCCTTCGATGCCGTCTTTATCTCGTCAAGAGAAGCGTAACGTCGTCCTTTAGGGAACAAGGAAAAGTCACAGGGGGCCAGATCTGGGGAATACGGTGGCTGCGGCATCATTAGTGTGCTGTTTTTGGCCAAAAAGTCGCGCACAATCGTGGTGTAAAAGCCAATTTCTGTTCTTCCACAAATCCGAGCGTTTCTGGCGGATTGCTTCGCGCAAATTGCGCATAACTTGCAGGTAATATTACTTATTGACCGTTCTTTCCTGTGGCAAGAACTCATGATGCACCACGCCCCTGCAATCGAAGAGAACTGCCAGTTACGATTCGCGATACTTTTTGAACACACCTCGTATAGCAACTACCCTACCATTTGAATATGAAGCTCTCTATATGAGCACGTTACGAAGCTTTAAGCTAAAAGTAATGCACAAGCATGGAACTTGTAAAGATTCCAAAACTATGATAATTGATGTTCCTTATTGAATTCAGTTTTGCGATAAAGGAAGTTTATAGTTCTATACTAGAGAAAGCCTATGATAATAATACCTTTATGATTGAAAATCGTTTCTAATACGTCTCGCATCCTCCTTAGTAGACGTCGCATATCTGATTCGAACTTGGTTTACTTTCAACGGAATATGGTTAAAGAGAGTTAGTTAACAAAAACATATAAATTTTTCTGATAAAAAATACTCCACAGTCCCACATATTTGAAACTTTTTCAGTATGTTTCCTTATATATTATATAATTTTAAGATGCGAAGAAACAGGCTCAAACCATGAATTTCAAT
The DNA here is from genome assembly GCA_027475135.1 of Bactrocera correcta. Classification (NCBI taxonomy): domain Eukaryota; kingdom Metazoa; phylum Arthropoda; class Insecta; order Diptera; family Tephritidae; genus Bactrocera; species Bactrocera correcta. Next base: position 64,568,486 of record CM050326.1, on the reverse strand, counting down.
ACCTGCCTAAGTGGAGATAAAAATTGGATGATGGACGTGGCACTGCCCACTTTTAGGTGCAATCAACATATCTCGGTAGCCACCCGACAGATTTCAATAAAATTTGATACGTGACGTTCCTCTTACATTTCTATGTCACTGTGCGAAAATGGGCGTAATCGAGATATTTCCTATATAACACAATTTTAAATTGCATCTGATTCTTTCACTTTCCAGTTCACAAATCAAGAAGTAATCAGCTCTTTAGAGTATGTCAGTGCCTTTATTTGACCATTTACTGGGAATATCGGTGAAGTCGAGCTACATTTGACCTAGCCCCCATATAATGGACTTCCGGCTGACTTTACCATACAGGTTGGTGATAGAATGTGAGGAACCTTAATAAACCCAATGAACATTTTATGACATGTTAATAGTATGTGGTATTGGCTGAAAGAGATTAAATCGGGTCGATACTACCCCAAATCCCGTATACTAGATGTGTATAATTATTTTCGTTTCAGTGTGTGAGTTATATAGTATATCATTATATATGCTTGAGTTCCGATCCTCTGCTTGACGTTTTACACCTTAAAGTATTCTCCTGGCTTTGAGTCTTGCAAGCCATGCCCGCCTGTATATACGGGTACTAGTCTCTCAGACCTCCACTCTGTTGAGAAGAGCAGGTGAAGAGGGATCTGGTTTCGCTTAGAATTTCCAATTGGCGCCACGTGTCTCTCAGTTTTGGACTTATCGATATGAAATTTTGGACACGTTTTTTTTCTTCCCCAAAAGTTGTTATACTATTTTATTCTGAAAGCTATTCTAGCTTCGGTTCATCAGAAGTTTTTGTTCAATATTTCCAAATAAGGTTTGAGGTTCGTTTAGTTTCGAAGAACTTTGGACTACTTGCTGTTCCCCACTTTTTATAACCAATTCCGAGAAAAGCTTTCTTCGTATGCCTCATATATATTTCCATTTACACATGTCATGCACGAATGCATGTTTGCATATTCCAATTGTTGTATTTATAACCCATAAATTATAGTTCACAAATGTACAAAATAAGTGTTCAATAGACATACCTTGAATAAATCGTCGCAATTATTCAGCTGTTACATATGGAGGTATATAAACCAAATTTCGTACTCGTAGCCGATAACAACAATGTGAGCAAAAAAATTAACAAATTTGCAAAGCAAAATTTTAATGAAGGGGAAAATAATAAAAATCAGTAGGTATGTATGGTACAAAGCGATACATATTCAAGTGTACTCTCATATTAGCACAAATGTATGTATGTGTCGTGAAAGTGCAAACAGACGATATTATTCCCTGGCTCTCTTTAAAATATTTGGTGAAGCCAGCTTTGGAGCACAATTCCCAGTCTGTCGTTGTTTACGTTTTTCAAACGATATGCATAATTTTAAATACATACCAGTCACTACTAAGCGTATACGTTAACCCGATAAGTTTTGTGCTTTTATCAATAATTTTATAATTGTTTACACATGAGCTCACACATTTTTCCTTTGACTCCTTTGCCAACACAATTGATACGTTTTTGACGTTAATTTATTCTTCAATACTTATATCTATTTCACGGCGAAATCAGTGCTATCTGTATATCTACCGATGTGCTGAAACAATGGGATTTAAGATGCGCAACAGAGGAGATTCAATGGAAAAAAGAGATCATCTCTTTACTGAGAAAATAAAATATCAATAAAATAAATAATAAAAAAGAAGAACCGTTATAATTCAACAATACAGTTTGCATGTGTATCCATTAATATGATTATGTCAAACTAATACCAGTTGTATGTTCGATTCGCCACTCTTCTGATTTTGTGACTTGAAAGCAATTATTGTGTATTCTAGCGATCAAACTCAGTCGGAACTCAAAATTCGAATTGTTTGTGATACTAAAGCAGAAACCGCACTTAATCTTGCAAAAGTTTACGTGCTTGCTTGGAAAAGCGTAAATTAACACTCTGCGTGACAAAAAACTTAGTCATTATTTTTTTACGACATAATTTAGCTGTAGTGTATGAAACTCTAGAGGTCAGCTTGTTAAGGGGTATTCTACTCTAGAAATCAAATTTTGGGCAGTTTTTGAATTTTATTAAAAAAAAAAACCAAAAATATTTTTACTATCCATATTTTTGGTGTTTTTTATTGATATCTTAAAAATACAGAAAAAAAATTATACAAAAAAATATTAAAAATTAAAATAGTTAGAGGAGGGTAGAGACAGGTGTAAAAAAAATGGCGCATCCTGATGACATTGATCCTGACTCTCCTGGTGGTCTGAAAAAAAAAAATCAAAAAAATTCTTAATGCTGTTATAGTCCAAGAACACGAAAAAAAAATTTTTAAAAATGGCAACTGCCTGGAAATAAAAATCATTTTTACGCTTTTTTCTTTGAAATTCCTGAATTTTTTTAAATATTAAAAATAAAAATTTTGACACGATGCTGGTAGGAACGATAAAGGATTGTATAAAGAAGGTTCACACAATTTCAAGTAAATCGGTTGTATAGAACTTGAGATAATGCCAGTACTGTGTGGAAAAAAGTAGTTTCGCGAAAAATGCGTTTAAAGTTTAGGAGACAATTCTAGTGAACACGGAAGCCACCTCACAAAATCGGCGGTATCTCCGAAAATAAGTCGAATTTTGAAAAATCCTTCCAAGGTTATATTTTTGAAAGTCTGAACTTTAAACATATGAAAAAAAAAATCGAATTTTTCAAAATTCTAGAGTAGAATACCCGCTTAAGGAAGGGTGCGAGATGAAATGTTGGAAAGGTATATGTATAGAAACGAGAATGCCAATATGTTGGTATGAATGCATGAATTTTTCATAAATTTTTTAGCCAACTGACCAGTGACCGCTGCGGATGGCTCGAATAAATTCCAGTCGACAGCCCCGATTATCGACCCCTCTTTGCAATAATTAGGGCCGTATGTCAGCATAACGTGCTGAAATTCTCTTTCAACGCGCCAATCGTCTCGGGCTTGGTGTGTACTGTCACACGATTTTGTTTGATTTCCTGTATGGAATGTAGCGCCTTCTCGCTTCAACATTATCTATTTCAATAGCCAAAAAGTTATTAATCATGGCTCTACAGCGTTCCCCATTTACTGCAATATTATGGTCGGGTTCATTTCACCAAAAGTGAGCTTCATCGCAGAACAAATTAATCTTATGAAAATCGGAATTGGTGGCCATCTCCTTTTAGACTCATTCACTGAAAGTGCGATGTGCTTAAGTTACTCGGCTTCAATTCTTGTATGAGTAAGATTTTATAAGTCCGAAAAGCAAGATACTCCATAAAAATAGTTAACTTAACTCGAATTGCTACTAGCGATTGCGAATGGACTCATTCGAGTTTTCTTCGATACTCTGCTCCATAGCAGCAAGAGCGTAATGAATTTGCATAAATAATTTGCAAACGTTGTTCCATGTTGAGTCTGTTTATTCTGAAATGGTAAACCCAACTGACTATAAATCAAGTTAACAACATCAAAAAGTTAAAGTAATCAGTTATCATGGTGTGATAGCGGTCGCCATTGACGGTTCTGTTCTCACCGGCATATATTTTGAATAAATATAGACCGTTGATTCCACCGATCTACAAACCACACGAAACCGTTGTTTTTTTAGACGAAATGGCAACTTTTGAATCTCCTTGAATCTCTCCAGGTTGCAATTCGTTCCAAATGCTTCAATGTTGCTTGTTTACATACCCATTGAGTCAAAAATGAGCCTCTTCGCTGAACAAAATTTGGCTGGAAAACGTCGGATCTACTTGGAACCCATAGATCATCGCGAGGTCGCTTGGGAAAATGCAGCGGCTTCAGTTCTTGCACAAGCTGCATTTTGTACGCTTTCAATTTAAGATCTCGACGTAAAATGCGCCAAGTCGTTCCATACGTCAGTCCGAGTTGCTGCGAACGGCGCCGAATCGACTCTTCACGGTCTTCTCAGCTACGGCTGCTATATTTTCTTCATTGCCTGCTAGACGTGGTCTATTCGGTCGAATATTATCCAACAATGAATGCTGAGTCTCAAGATGGGTGATGATTCTGCGGACAGTATGCTCAGTAGGCCAATTATATTGACCATAAATTGAGAGAAGCGTGCGAATCACTTTCTTCACAGAACGTGAATTTTTGTAGTAAAATTGAATGATTTGTAAATGTAATGTAAACAAAAACAAGTAAGGAAGGGCTAAGTTCGAGTGTCACCGAACATTTTATACTCTCGCATGATAAAGTGATAATCGAGATTTCATTATCCGTGATTTACATTTTTTTTTATTTTGCTGTAAAATTAATTAGATTAGAACAGTTAGTCTACTTTGAGTATTAAATTGTACTTTCATTTATATGTATGTATTATACAAAGAAGTCATCAGATGGAATTCAAAATAGCGCTATATTGAAAGAAGGCGTGGTTGTGAACCGATTTCACCCATATTTCGTACGTGTCATCAGGGTGTTAAGAAAATATTATATACCGAATTTCATTGAAATCGGTCGAGTAGTTTCTGAGATATGGTTTTTGGTCCATAAGTGGGCGACGTTACGCCCATTTTCAATTTTTAAAAAAAGCCTGGGTGCAGCTTCTTTCTGCCATTTCTTCCATAAAATTTAGTGTTTGTGACGTTTTTTGTTAGTCGGTTAACGCAATTTTAGTGATTTTCAACGTAACCTTTGTATGGGAGGTGGGCGTGGTTATTTTCCGATTTCTTCCATTTTTGAACTGTATATGGAAATGCCTGAAGGAAACGACTCTATAGAGTTTGGTTGACATAGCTACAGTAGTTTCCGAGATATGCAGAAAAACTTATTAGGGGCGGGGCCACGCCCACTTTTCCAAAAAAATGACGTCCAAATATGCCCCTCCCTAATGCAATCCTTTGTGTCAAATTTCATTTTAATTTCTTTATTTACGGCTCAGTTATGACACTTTATAGGTTTTCGGTTTTCGCCATTTTGTGGGCGTGGCAGTGGGCAGATTTTGCCCATCTTCGAACTTAACCTTTTTATGGAGCCAAGAAATACGTGTACCAAGTTTCATCATGATATCTCAATTTTTACTCAAGTTACAGCTTGCACGAACGGACGGACAGACATCCGGATTTCAACTCTACTCGTCACCCTGATCATTTTGGTATATATAACCCTATATCTGACTCTTTTAGGTTTAGGACTTACAAACAACCGTTATGTGAACAAAACTATAATACTCTCCTTAGCAACTTTGTTGCGAGAGTATAATAACATCACAGTTTGACACGACTCATGTTACCATTCTAATTTACTATACAGTATGAAAACCATTTAAAAAACATTCTACATTGTTTTATATATGAATTTTACACCTGCCTTTTCACTACCGACATTATTTGCAAAATTTGTTTAAACTTCGTACAATGGAATTACATTCAAAGGTATCACTCATGAAAGAAGTAAATTAGCACAGGAAATTTATTTCCGCTATTTCGCTCTCATAATTACACCCAATTATTTGTTATACTCTTTTGACATCGATTCTGTTAGTATTTGTTGCATTCCACATCTTTATTGCATTTTGCTTATTGTTTAATATTTGAATAAGCTTAAAGCATTAAGCCAACTGATCAGTAAGCTAATAGCTAGTTTAACAGTTGGAAAGAGAGATAAGTGCTCTTAAAAGCTACCGCTGCCAAATTAATTTATGCTCGGCGGAAAGAGCACGCGAGCGGTACGCGAACACGTATATAAAAGCCAGAAGTTGATAACTGTTAAAATGTTATTTAAAAGAAATCAAAGCCAACCTGAATTAACTGAAAGCGAATGTGCGCTCGGGGTAAGGAGCTGAAAAAGAAGAATACCAGCCGCTAGTTCGTAAATTCTCGTATTTCATTGGTTTTGGGCGCGTCTGTGAAATGCCGTTTGTGATGCTAAAAAGTTGAAACGTAAATGGGTCAGTCAACCGGCCAATAGACGAGTAACGAGTATGCAGTGGCGTCACTTGACCAGCACTGGAGCTGTGCCAGTTTCCGCGAGCTTCATTAGCTTGATTAGCATAAATTCAAACATGCAAGAGTGGGCATGTTGATACTAGTTTTATAGCAGCGATATGTATGTATGTAAACGACACACCGGCAATAAAATCAGCATTCGTCACAGCTAACTGAGCAGGCGGCGGTTTTAAGCGCACATAAATTAAATTTGCTTGAGAAAATTCGCACCAAGCCAACGTTTGTGTGATTTTACGAGTACAACGCGAAGATCTGCAAAAGGCTAATGGATATACGAGTGCAGCTCGTGCCGGCGTGCCAACGTTTGAGCAGCGCTGGTCGCATGCCAATCCATTGCGAAGTACACCAAACTGAAATGGAAATGTGCGCAAACTCGCCAACACAATTAGTCCAGGCAGGCAGGCGGCCAGCGACTAAGCGTTGCCACATTATTCCCATTTTCATTTGTTACCCTTTTCATACGTAAGTTGTTCATGCATGCGAGGTTGTTGGTGTTGGTGTACACAAATATTTATCGTAACTGCATGGTGGAAATAAAGCACAAAGAAGAGTGGAAATAAATAAATAAATAAAATGGACTGGAAATTAATTAACGCAATTGATAAAATACACTCGGGCAACGCGGCATTAGCTACTGTGCGCGCTTGGCTTGGCCAAAATCCAAATACATGCGAGCAACCAGTTTAGGCCAGAAAACCATTTCACTTGTTAGCGTCGCGTTGTGAACGCAATTGGATTTTGGTGTCAAAACGTAAACAAAGCAACATTCAAAATGCAAAAAACCAGCAATTTTCCCCCAAATACGCAACGCGCATCGACAACTCTATATGTGTGTGAGTGTGTACATGTGTATGTGTTGTTGTTTGTGAAAAAAAATTCGCAGAACGTTTTCGTATTGAGGCTGCAACAGTTTCGATTTGTGGCGTGCATTTAGCAATTTGTTGCGCGACTGGTTTTAACCCACTTCCACCGTTTGGCTGCTAAGTATTCCACAGCCTTCTGCCATTTAAGTACCTGCTTGCTTGCCTGCCTGTCTGCTGAATGTTTGTTTGCTTGACTGGCTGCCCAATTGCTTTGCCTTATAGTCGGTTGGTTGCCTGCCAAGCGTTGGCTATTGAGCACAAACGTTCTTTCGCCGAAATCTCAATCGAGTGTAAACGGCGCACGTTCGCCTGGCGTATACTGGCGTATGGCTGCGAATAAAGATAGCGCAAATTACATTTAGTCGATTGTATGCTTTTTAATTTAAATGAAAATTGCTTTAAATGCGCAGTGACCAAAAATAAAGCATAGAGAAAGAACGCTGCAATTTGTTGCTACGATTAAACTCAGTAATGTTCTTTGGTTATTTGCTCACATCAAACTGAAGTTAAAAACTCAAATATTATTTACAGCAGATTTGCTGTGAGTTCCAGTGTTCCGATATATCCGAGCTGCGCCGAAACCATAACCGTCTATCGGTAGTTGGAAATGTGGGCTCAGATAAAAGCCAAAAAGCTAGAAATAGCAGTTACGACAGTTTAGATAAATTATTTTCTATAGCTGCATAGGGTACAACTGTGTAGTGTGCTTAACGTGGGATCCTGCTTTCGAAAGCTTAACTCCCTGGTGCTTAGAAGCGCAACGGATCAATACAATGCGTTGTTCAGCGCCCTGAAAACTGGGTAAGCATTTTCAGTACCATTCGGCAGTGTGGCATGGACCTTGGTAGGGTTCGAGGCCCATCTAAAACCTCTGCCATACTTTGGGTACGGCACCCGGTTGCAATGCCACTCCACATTCAAACTGACAAAGTCAGTTCTTCCCGCGATTTGCGTTTAAACCACAACCACCACGAATCTCCACAAAGAGCCAAACCCAATGAGCAGATTGGAGTTACAACCAAGGGCTAACTGCTCCCCGTGGTACCAGGTTAAAGTCTTTGGACCTTGTAACCGAAGCTACGACCAGTTGAGTTTCCACACAACTCGCCTCTTACAACAGGCATGCCTTACCACGGGGCTCCCCCCTACCCGCAGGGGGACTGCATAGGGTACAATAAGTTTGCCACGAAGTTTGTAAAATCCAGAAAGAAACGGCCATATAAAATATATATACCTACTAGTGGATCCGACCACGCGTTGGTGTGGTGTACATTTCATACTATTATTCATATAACAAACTTTTAATACGATTGAAGGCGAAAACGTTTTTGCCGTTATCAGAATCCAAGGGATTGTACTTGAGGCTTAATTTCGAATAAAAATAAATTTCATTGGAAAAAATAACGAATTTAAGGCTGCTTTTTCAATGTCTGGTTCCCAGCCTTTCTGTCCAGATAAAAGCGATGTCCGCTTAATAGAGTGTTTACAGTATTTTTTATTTACTATCCTATCTTCTAAGTTGGTTCGAACTGGACACAGTGTGCTAAATTTTACTAATATCGGTTAAGCAGTTTAAGAGTCCATCGCGGACAAATAACGTGACACCTGATTTTTATATACATATAAAGATATAAACTGGGCTCCAATCCGAGGTTTCCTGCTTTTTAGAGAAAAAGCACAGAAACTTCAAATTGTTCCCTATTAAATATTATTATTATTCCTAAGAAAATTCGTTGGTATTTATTTTTTGAAGATTGTTTCTTAAAAATGTTGGCCGCGGCAGCGTTTTACGTCGGTTCACCCGTTGAGTCCAATTTGCGATGACTCTTTCAAGCATTTCGACTGGTAACTGGCGAATGCCACGCGTTATATTTTGCTCCAAGGCCTGAATTGTTCGCATAGACTTTACATATCTCCACAGCAAAAAGTCAAAAAGTGAGATGTCACGCAATCTTGGTGTCCGGCCCAAAACGTGAAATTACCTGCTCACCGATGTGTTCTCTCAATAAATCCATTGCTTGATGCGATGTGTGGTAAGTGGCGTCGTCTTGTGAAAACCAAATGTCGCCGAAATCACGAACTTCAATTTCAGGCATCAAATAGTCGGTTATCAAGCGCGATAACGGTCGCAATTGACAATTACGTTCTCACTGCATCATTTTTGAAGAAATATAGACCGATGATTCAACCGGCCCACAAATCACGCCAAACAGCTGTTTTCTCTGGATTAAATGATGGATGAATCTCTTCAAGATACTCTTCGTCTGAAATGCGGAAATTTTACTTGTTTACATACTTATTAAGCCAGAAGTGGGCCTCATCGCTGAACAAAATTTGGCTCGAAAACGTCGAATCTTCTTGGAACTTTTCAAGAGCCTATAGAGCAAAGCGATGTCGTTTGAGAAAGTCGAGCGGCTTCAGTTCTTGCACAAGCTGTGTTTTGTACGCTTTCAATTTAAGATCTCGACGTAAAATGCGCCGAGTCGTTTCATACGCAACGAATCAACTATCCTCCTTTTTCGTCTACACTGTCAGCTACGGCTGCAATATATTCTTCACAGCGTGCTGGACGTGGTTTATCCGGTGGAATATTATCTAATAATGAATGCTGGGTCTCAAAATGGATGATGGTGTTGCGAATCGTACGCTCTGTAGGCCGATTACGTTGATCATAAGTTGAGTGAAACACATTATTTACAAAACGTGAGTTATCGTAATGAATGTGAACAATTTGTAAACGTTCTTCAGGCCCCGTTATTTATACATATGTATATAAATGTACAGATTGAAGGTCTAAATCTGTCTGTATAACCTTCTGAGGGACTAGCAGTTGTTGAGATATCGTTTTGGAATTTTGCACACATCTTTTTACCTCAAAGAAGCTGATTTTTGGTTTGGGCTACATTAAAAAAACACTGGTTCACTATAGCATAAAGCTTTCATAATAACTGAACAATCTGAATCAAGTACTTGTAAACAAAACATTTTTATTTGTGAAGGATATTCTAGTTTCGGTGCAACTGAAGTTACTGTTAGTGTTAGAACAGCATTTGACTCAGTCCAAACCATTTCGAATAATGTTTTTTTGTATCTCAAACGCGTCAAGTCTCGATTAGTGCCTCAATTACGAAAGTAGACCACGGCATACTGCATTGGGTCTTCGCGAACTTGTTTTGCCAAAAGCTCGACTCATATCGTTGTACAGCCACGGTATTCGCTGGATTTGGTCCTGGCTAGTACGTATATCGAAAATATAGTATATAAAGTTTTGAAACAGTAGTTTTTAATTTAGTGTAATTGGCTCCTTTAAACGTTTTCACGACTTTCTTAGATATATTTTTCAGGTAATGATCGAAGGAATAGCATTTTTGATAATAATTCCTATTTTTCTCGGACCACACTGAAGTGTACATTTTTTCATAAAAAACAAATTCGGAAAGCCGCCCATTTGTGTTCAATCAAAATTTTGACTAGTCCGTCTAACATTATTTATTATCATAAGTTTTGTTTTTTGGTTTGAGTCAATTTCATGCAGAAAAATCTTCATCACCGCCAAGCTGCGATAAAAATGTACATTAAATTTTTTATTGTTATTTATTTATCAAGTAAAATGCCTCTTCAAGAAGATCTACAAAAGCCACGTTTTGTTGTTGTTTGAACGTTGCCTTAAAATAAAATAAATACCTTATTTACAATTACTTTGAAATTTTGAAAGTTCATTTCCTTTAAAACATCTCTTGTCGTAAAATTTTTCATCCATAAATCTTGTGCTGTAAAAATACAAAATTTCGTGTTTAAAATATACCACTTTTGAGTCAGTACAAGCAAACTAACAATTTTCTCGGTAAGATCTTCAGGTATCTCTGAGAGTTTTAAAGTCATAATAAACCCGTGCTCGGTTCATTTAGAGTCTAAACTAAGTACTGACAACGGGTAAAAAGTGAGATGCGGCGATGAGGTTGAAGAGCGATGAGTATCCTTTGTGTTTAGCATACATACTTATACTATATACATATCTACCTTCTTTCTAAAATAATGAAAAAATTGAGTATATTCCGTATGCCTGGATGGAATCAGAAACTAGAAACATGCTACTATTAATATAAACATACTAAACATAACATAATTGGATGTGATAAGCAATGAAATGGCGTAGAACACAATAAACCGCGCATTCGTAAAATTAATTTTACAGTTCTGAGATCACGCTATAATTTTTTAACTGTAAATAATTATAATTATAATTTGAATTTGATATACATACGTACACGTCTATGTAAATATATTTCGGTTGTCTCATTATACCCCGAACAGGGATATTAAGTTTGTCACGATGTTTGTAACACCCAGAAGGAAGCGTCGGAGACCCTATAAAGTATATATATAAATGATCAGTATGTTGAGCTGAGTCGATTTAGCCATGTCCGTCTGTCTGTCCGTCCGTCTGTCCGTCCGTCTGTCTGTCTTTTTATATATACGAACTAGTCCCTCATTTTTTAAAAATATCCTTTTGAAATTTTGCAAACGTCATTCTCTCTTCAAGAAGCTGCTCATTTGTCGGAACGGCCGATATCGGAACTATAACATATAGCTGCCATATAAACTGAACGATAGGAATCAAGTTCTTATATGGAAAACTTTCACATTTGACAAGATATATTCACGAAATTTGGTATAGATTATATTTTAAGGCAACAATGTAATCTCTAAAAAACTTGTTCAGAACGGGTTACTATAGCATATAGCTTCCATACAAACTGGACCCATATGTAGTTACTAACAGAAATGCACCTGTGAAGGGTATTTAGCTTCGGTGCAACCGAAGTTAACGTTTTTTCTTGTTTTTTAACTGTAAATAATTTGAATTTGATATACATATGTACATGTGTATGTAAATATATTTCGGTTGTCTCATTTAATTTTAAAATTGTGCATTCACACTATTTTAGTTTTGATCAAATGCAATTAAATACAGATACCAGCCATATACAGCACTCAAAGCTGCCAACTCAATTGGAAAATCTGAAAATAGTTTCAAACCAATCGCAAATATAAAAGCGAAACAAAAACCAGAAGCCCAAAAGTCAATTAACTCAAATAATTGCGTAAACATGCGATTTTGAATTCTGTTATTCGTAATTTCTCATCTAAAATATGACTATTAGTATTACTTATACATTAACCTAAATTTTGCAAGTAAAATATAATGTATAGTAAAAAGAAATGCATTATTTTTGCATTAAATTATAGGTTTTATTTAGCATACTTTAAATAATCTGATTTATGCCGAATGTGAAGCGGTTTGTTCGATACCTTGTGTTAATTTTGAAGGTGATTCTTAATGCCACTCTTGTTCAGATCAACAAAAAACTGGGGCAAGCGATTTTCACAACTCTTGAAGTTAATTTTACACCAGCAAAATCATTCGGAAGAACAAATAGTAATCACTGGGTTCGATTCCTATGTCATGGTGTGAAAACGGGGGAAATCCGTCAACAATCACACCTACTTCCCAAAAACACAATAGTCAGTAGTCAGAGGCACGAAAAAATTAGAATTTTCAGTACTCTTTTTGCTATTAAATCACGTTATTTTACAAAAGCAGTAATATGGCATTATAGGATGTGTTGACTTGAAGCGACGAAAATTTAAAAAAAAAATAATTAATTTTCAAAGTTATAGTTATTGTGCTGACCCAGTTCCAAAAAAAAGGTGCTTGCGGTGACAACTGTAAGTCCTTGGCGTCATCTAAAATCAATTGGACAAAAACAAATTAGTTTTATAAATAGATAATCCTGGGCCTGTTCGAAGGATTTTATTTTTTATTTTTCAAAAATTAACAAAATGACGGCCTCACGAAATTTTTTCTTAATTTTTGGGAAAAAATCAACAGTTAATTGGTCTTAAAAAATCGAAATTTTTGAAAAACAAAAAGTCCTTGGATCAGGCCCAAGTTTATTATGTATTCTAAAAGCTGTATAAAATTCATTAAAATCTACTGAGTGGTTTTCGAGTTACAAAACGCGTTTAAAATTTCAAACTAGCACTGTGAAGTACCCGAGCTCTCTTTCTTATTTCTCGAATAACTCAAAAACTAATTATCGGATCAACGTGAAATTTTCGGAGAATATTTTTAAGATATTACACTTAACGAAAATGCAAAAACAAAAAAAAAAATTTTTTTGAAAATTCTAACTACACTTTCTAGTACACAAATCAAGAAGTAATTAATATAACGGAATAAATTTTCGCAAAAATAATTCCCTTAAAGTATGGCACCAAAAATTGTCCCAATCCAAATAAAACTGTTCAAGACCCTAGGTATCGAATATGTGGAACCCAGTATTTATAGTTGACTTTCGACCGAAAATATCGGTCGATGTGTGAGATAAACAATTGAAATTCAGGGTGAATTCAACCGAGGTCGCAGATCACTCCAAAAGGGATTTCGTGAAGCTCGTCCAAATTGTGTGCGCAAACTTATATTGCCAGAGCGCCATGTGACCTATCGTGAGATAGAGATTGTCTCTAAATAAAATGCAAAAAGCAACCTACGTATTACAGATTTGTAGTCTATTTTCCGCTTAGATTAACACTTCAAGGAAAAAACTCAATAAATTTTAATTCATTACAATTTTTCCTGGACAAAATTATAAAAACGTGCGCTTATAGAAATTTCGATAATTCAAAACATTACCATCAAACACGAAATAAAACTTTTTCAGCATCCATGATATGGATATTGTGCGATTGTGGTTTTAATCCATACGTTATTAGCTTCGTTCATAACTGTTCACAGATTTTCAGTAATATAATCTTATACTGTTTTGTAAGCCGACGAACTTGAAAGTCATGCACTAAAAATTCTGTCACAGTTTTATTTATCTGTGTTGAGACCGTGACTCATTTCCACGACACAAATTATTTTAATTTAAAAATTAATAAAGAAAGGAAGCTCATACATACAGTTATGGATAAGAGTATTTATGTGGAAGAACATACTCACGTAATCACGAATATCTATGCATATATATGTACATACAGATGTGTATGTTTTTATTATATGCCAAACTGTGCGACTGAGTAGCGCCTGTGAGTGGCGAACTGAAAATTAAAAGCTGAAAAATAATATAAAATATATATAATATAAAATGTAAGCAACCACTAAAGGCGGGCATGGCCGAACGGTAGCTGGGTTGTCCATTTGTCAGAAATAATGCGCCATAAAAATTAATTATAAATCTTTATATAAACAATACTAATTTAAACCCATAAAGACTCTTTGTTTTATTAAAATCTGTCTTAATATCTGAAATATCTACTTAAGGGGTTAGGGATAGTCAGAGGCACGAAAAAATGAGAGTTTTCAGTATTTTTTTTTGCTAGTAAATCATGTTATTTTACAAAAGCAAGAATATGGCATTATTATAGGATGTGTTGACTTGAAGTCACGAAAATTTCAAACAAAAAAAATTTAGTTTCCGAAGTTATAGTTGTTTGTGTTGACCCTGTTCCAAAAAAAGGTACTTGCGGTGACAAGCATAAGTCCTTGGAGATTCATCTAAAAAGAATCACCAAAAAAAAATTAGTTTTATAAATAGAAAATCCCGGGCCTGATCGAAGGATTTTATTTTGTTTTCAAAATTAGCAAAATGGCGGCCTCAGGAAACTTTTTTCTAAATTTTTGCGAAAAAATCAACAGTTAATTGGTCTTAAAAAATCGAAATTTTCGAAAAAATAAAAATCCTTCGATCAGGCCCAAGTTTATTATGTATTCTAAAAGCTGTATAAATTTCACTAAAATCTACTGAACGGTTTTCGAGTTACAGTTGTCACCGATTCAGTTGTCACTGATTTGTGAAAAGCGCATTTAATGTTTCACACTAGCGCTTTGAAGTGCCTGAGCTCTCTTTCTTATTTGTAGAATAACTCTAAAACTAATTATCGGATCAACGTGAAACTTTTAGGGAATATTTTTATGGTATTACACTTAACGAAAAAGCAAAAAAAAAAAAATCCTGAAAATTCTAACTTCTCCTAACCCCTTAATGTCAAGATCATAGGACTTTTTTCAATGCATTTCTTTTTTTGGTGTTTTCTAGTCATTGTTTTTTTTTCAATTTTTTTTTTTTTTTAATTTTGTTGATAATTCCTTTGAAACACACTGTTAGTGCTGTCTAAAATCAACCAAATTTATAACATTAATTAATTATATTGGATGTAATAAATATAAATGATAAATAGAACGAAATCCGATTAGATTTTTTGAGATATTCGACTCACTAACCCAATCAGAGGATTAAAATTATTTTATTGAGTATATGAGGGTTGAGGAAAAGTACTGACGATTTTAACCATTTTTTGTATCGACCTACAAAACGCTTAACGAAATGTTGCCACCAAATCTTGACGGGAAGTTTTTCATATTAGCCGATAGACACGGTTTAATGTCAAAGGATCAGGAATCCATGATACCCAGATAAGATTTATGTGATCACACTGAACGTACATATATACATATTTCAACAACTATTTCAATTTTAGCTGTGGGTAATATTCGTTGTGTTGACTAAATTATTTTACTCTGTACAACATGTTGCTAGAGCATATACCTACACATAGAGGGTTCTTGTTATAAATTGCAAGTGGCGAGCAGTCAAATGTTAAGTATATAATTAATTTGACCTCATAAAAACACTTATGTTATAGTAAAAATTGTTGTGATGAGCCAGATGAAATTGCAATGAAACAAGCGAGTGTATATATATATATAAATATGTATATCTTTCCGCCTTCTTTCAATATAGAATTATTGAGATGTTGGTTATATTCTACAAATATAGTAAATTTTTGTTATTGAACTTGAAGACTTTTGAAATGAAGAATTTATTTTTCACTTTCGCTTTTTTCGTTATTAATAACTTATCCCTTCAACTAATTGGATGTATTTTGTATACTCTCAGCGGTAAGTAATTGCCGTGCTTCCAAGCGTGCTCCAACGTGGAAACAGAAAAATAATCGCGCGAGGGATAAATAAAGTAAACACAGTCTATGTTTAAGGGTTTTTTTGGGTTAAAAATCACGCTAAAGCCATTGCATTGATTTAGGTGAAATTTAGGTTCTCTAATGTTGGCTCGTTGGATGCCCAACCCTATTGTCTTCTCTTCGTTGGCTTTAATTTCAGATCTTACAGAGCAGAAATACCGAAAGCATTTATTTATTGTTTTTTTTACAACTTATTATTATATTTATTGTTTTATTTATACATACATATGTACATATGTGTGTGGGTGCTTTTACTGATTACTTAGAATTGAAAATATGCTTCTTTGTTTTATTTAATATACATTTTCTTAGATATGCGCGGCCACAAAATTCTGCTTAACTAAAAACTTCACTTAATGGGTTTACATGTTTTGATTTTAAGGTTGATTTTTACGATCCAAGAAAAGTTAAAGCTGGGAGCAACATACATATTTGGTTAAAACTTAAAGCCATCCACTCTAGTAGTTCCAAAAAATAAATTTCAAATGTTTTTTCCATTCATAAGGTTTGTTTAATTCATTAAAAAAGTAATCTGAGGCTAAAAAAGAGAAAATATTTCAAAGAGAGTATAAGAGTGTAAAAATGTTTGTTTGTAGTTGAAATTATGCAAACGATTTATAAAACTGAATTAGGCTAAATTTTTTTCAAAGATTGATAGCAAACTTTTTAAAAACCACCTACCCGACATTTTTTTAGAAAAATCTTTGTAAATGTCATCTTGATAGAAAAAATGGTTAAAATTCTCCAAAAAAGTTGGAATTTCCTGAAAAGATAGATTAAAAGTTCAAATGGAATAATAAATAAATCAGAGTTAACCTGTTGTGATATTAATCTAATAGAAGCAATTCATAATATTACTTGCATCAGTGTTATCAAAAACAGAAATAGTATGAAATTATGTTTACAAACCATTGCCATGTGATTTCTTTGGCTTCACCTTGAAAGCGTTAATTTAAACTGAGTCTTTAATAAACTTTAAGCCTTTCTAGAACCATAATACATGTAAGGGGGTATTCTAGTCTAGAAGCTTGAATTTCAGTTAATTTTAAAGTGTCGTAAAAAAAAGTCAATTAATATATTTACTATCCATTTTTTTTATTAGTTATTTGCTAATTTTAGAAGAGTAGAGAAAAAAATTAAAAACTAAAAAAATAAAAAATTTCAAAAATTATGAGCTGACGAAGTGGGGGGTCTCTACATGTTTTCACGTGACCATACCCATGATTTAAACCCTTCTAGTTATCTGAAACCAAAAAGAAAAAAGATTATTAATCTAGAATAATGTCGCACTGGCCGGAACTACGGAAAAGTGGGAAAATTTTTTTTTTTTACACAAAATGGCGACTGCCTAAAAAAAGTTTTTTTGGATAACTTTTTCTGAGTTTTTCGAATTTTTTAAAAATAATAAAAATAAAAATTTGGGGATGGGGCTAGTTTCAACCATAGACAAGCCTATAAAGAAGACTCTATAAAAATTTCAAGTAAATCGGTTCAGTAGAACTTGAGAAATCGTGCGTATCGTTCCGAAAAAGTCATTTTTGAGAAAAACGCGTTTAAAGCTTCGCGTTCCGGCCGAACCAGTTTGGATGCCGGGTCAGAAAAATGCCTATATCTCCGAAAATAATTTGAATTTTTAAAAATCCTCTTGTATGTTCACATATTCGTGAATAGTTAAACTTTGAAAATGTAAAAAAAATCGATTTTTTTAAATTTCTAGACTAGAATACCTCCTTAATATATGTATATATAAAATAACTTTGAAAAAAAAAATCGATTTTTTTTTTAATTTCTAGACTAGAATACCCCCTTAATATATGTATACATTTATGAAATAACAAGGTAAGCTTGTTATTTGATCTTAAGTTTCACTTCCCCAGAAATTTCAGAAACTCTAGAGGCATACCAAGAATGACAGAGACAAGATTACGACACACACCGTCATAAACGAAAGCAACTGTCAAACATTCACAGTAATTGTAAACAAAGCCTGCTTCTACGTTGATTCATACCGTCACGTGTCATTATCAAACTTCTTCAAAAATAAAGAGCGACATGACGAGGCTATCGCAATCACTATTTATGCTATTCTTGAAGTTGTATGGAAAGAGAGAGATATACAGAAACACAAAAATGTTGGAAGAACACTAAAATTCCATTTATGGTTCTTCAAGTCCACCGAAGAGTCACTAACCCAGCTTCCGCTGATTAAAATGTGGCTCCAATAGCGAAGCTTAAAGTGAGAAACGACTAAAATAAAATAAAAACAAAACACCTTTAGATATACTAGAAACTCTAAAGTGAGTTAACAGTTTTATGTGCTTAATCTTGCACACCTTATGTGCAATTCACACTTGAGGTGCATTTAAGTCACGGCTCGCTCAGCTCAGAATGGCTGAGTCAAGGTGCGCGAAGTGGCAATTGTTTGCCGGATT
This sequence comes from Bactrocera correcta, assembly GCA_027475135.1. Classification (NCBI taxonomy): domain Eukaryota; kingdom Metazoa; phylum Arthropoda; class Insecta; order Diptera; family Tephritidae; genus Bactrocera; species Bactrocera correcta. The sequence continues at coordinate 64,550,135 of CM050326.1, read as the reverse complement.
GCGTGGCATTCAAGTGTTGCAAGTTGAAAGCAATTGACTTCTTTTGTTTCATCGTTGTCGCTTTCATATGGCCGCGCTTACATACATACATATATACATACATACATACATATACTAAGATGTAAGTGCATACAAAATGAATATTTATTTACTTTTATGTGTACTGAGCTATATAAAAGGTATTTGTACATACAGGTAGTTAATGGCTAACCAAGTGGCTGCAGTTGAGTTGGTTGTTTTCTTTGTTGCTGCTATTGACACAATTCCTCTACAAGTGAAACCTGCTTTTACTAAAAATAAAAACAAACAAGAAATAGGCAAAGTATTGGAGAAAATAAGAAAATGCAGAAGCAAAGGAGAATTGTTGCAGCACAACTTACACTATTTCTTATCAAAACACCTGCCTCTCTGCTGGCGTAGCCGAAGTGCCACTAAGCGCTCAGAGCGCGTGATTGTTTTTATTTACTTCATATTTTCTGCTGCTTTTCTCATTTGACATTGTTATGATTAAGTTCGGTTTGTTGCAGCTGTGACGGCGTCTTTAAATATGTGGCACAAATGCGCTTAGGTCGTAAGCATAGATCCAAGTCTCATTGCCAGTTATAATGCATTTTATGACACCCTGGCAGTCGGAAAGCATCGTTTCACACACTTCAACGCGGCGCCGTTTTTCCAAAAAATTGAATGTTTTCGGTAACAGTCGAAATTTGACGCGCCCAAAACATCCTTCAAAATGGTATTGGCTGAGCCTTTCGATATGCCAACTTCATCAGCAAAGTCTTTAATTGTTAATCGACAATTTTTCAACACCAAATCTTTGATTTGTTGAACGTGAGCTTCGTCGGTTGAGGTTGATGGTCGCCCTGGACGCTCTTCGTCTTCGACACGTTCACGGCTGGCTTGGAACTCACAATACCACTTGTAAACATTTTTTTTAGACATAGCCTCATCACCAAAGGCTTTCTGCACCATCCTCAACGTATCCGCAGCAGAAAATTGATTCCGTAAACAAAATTTAATGCAAATTCTTTGCTCAACAAATTTTGACATCGCAAAAAACGAAAAACTCACTTTTAGCAGCTCACAAAACGCTACGTATCTCAAACACTAAGGAATATTTTGACATGAAATTTGACATAATTGTGACTGACAGTACTACCAACCTAAAAAAAAATAAGTCTCCAAATCCTTCGATGCGCGCAGTTTAAATTCAAATGTAACCTTATTTTTTGGGCACATAAAATATACAGATCAAAACGCCCAAAAACATATTCGTTAACGCCTGGTTGTTCTATCAGAGGGGATTATTCTAATTTGACTTAAATTCGTCAAATATAAAATATATTCGTTGAAACAACTACATTCCAGTAACGTTCCCAACGCCTCCGACGCTCTTGTAAAAATCTTTCTAATCTACGTTTGAAGATTTAGCTAACGAATAAATATGGTCTTTATTCACTATAAATAACTCTATCATTGGGTGCTGTTGTCTTTTCTGTTCTGCATTTATAGCACGATTTTTAGGCCCTGCTAGTCAAAAAAACTTACCTCCAGAAGCAACAACAATTTATCTATGCACATATATATACATATATACCATATACTAAGTTAACGAATTTAATAGTTCTTTGTTTTTATTAATTTCCAGTGTCGATTAAAAATTTTCGAGTAGTTTGTTAAGTGTACTTTACGTTAACGAATAGCTGTTGACAATCTCGTAACGAGCCGGTAAATATCGAACACTTCCTATTGCCAAAAGCACTCGTGCAACCAAGCATGTACATATGTATTTATGCCTGTTTTAGTACTCAAATGACACTTTTACTAGCGATTCATCGAAAACAAGTGCCAGCGTGGTCACGATGTATGGTCATTACCGTTCGAGATGGCTAGGAGCACAATTTTAATTGCTCGTCATGTGCATATAAAGTGTTGTAAACACAATTACACCACTACATTCATATATGTATGTACATATGTATGTATATATGTTTTGTATACTATATATATAATACTGAAGTATAGTTGGGTTAATAGCATCAATCCATGTGGGATGTTTATGTGGTCAGCAAGTGTCTGTAAGCCCAGCTGTTTTAAGCCGAAAGAAAATTGTGAACATGACATACTTATGTATGTATGTACAAAGCCTGAATTGTAGATTTGTCCAACAAAGTTTCTTCAGTGTTATTTCAAATAAATAAATGTAGCCGGCTTAGTTCTTTTGATTTGTTTTGCTTTTTAGTTGTTGTATAGGTCACTGCTACTATTTAGCACGTTGGTCTGCTGACCAGCTGTCGATTGGGTTTGCCTTTTCACTTACTTTTTCCACTCTCTTCGCCATTTCAGCTTTGTAGCTTATAGGCTATTACAGTGTATTCGACATAGAACAAATCGCAGTTCATTGCACATTCAGTGGTTGCTTTGGATTTCTATTCTGTTACAGAAATGTATTAGTACATACATATACATATAATATATGAGGGCGGTCGAATAATTATTTAGTCTAAAAAAAAGAAACTTGTATCATAATCATATAACCTTCCATAAACATGAATCTAATCTTCGACCGATAGTCATCTACATACCCTGAACATAGGATATATTAAGACTGCCACGGAGTTTGTGCAGAGGCGTGGAAGATGACAACAACCGATGAGTCGATGTTGCGAGTTTTCGAAAGAAAAGTTCTGCGAAAGATTTATGGTCCTTTGCGCGTTGGCCACGGCAGAATATTGCATTCGATGGAACGATGAGCTGTACGAGATATACGACGACATTGACATAGTTCAGCGAATTAAAAGACAGCGGCTACGCTGGCTAGGTCATGTTGTCCGGATGGATGAAAACACTCCAGCTCTGAAAGTATTCGGAGCAGTACCCGCCGCGGGAAGAAGAGGAAGACCTCCACTCCGTTGGAAAGACCAAGTGTAGAAGGACCTGGCTTCCCTTGGAATATCCAATTGGCGCCAGGTAGCGAAGAGAAGAAAAGACTGGCGCGCTGTTGTTAACTCGGCTATAATCGCGTAAGCGGTGTCTATGCCAGAAAAGAAGAAAAGACGAAGTTTGTAACATCCAGAAGGATATGTCGGAGACCTTATAAAGTATATATACATGAGCGTTATTGATCCGCATGAGGAGCTTTGTCGATATAGCTATTCCCGTCTATCTGCATACCATGCGACTAGTCCCTCAGTTTTTGAAGTATCGATCTGAAATTCTGCTTACTTCCGTTCCCCCTTGAGTAATTGCCAAACCACCGATATCGGCCCACTATAGTTTATAGCTGTCATACAAACTGAACGATTGGAATCAAGGGCTTGTATGGAAAACTCAGTTGAGGAGTTATCTTCACGAAATTTGGCAAGAGTTATTGCCTAAGGCAATAATGCGGTCTCTGAAGAATTGTTCAGATCGGATCTCTATAACATTTAGCTGTCATACAAGCTGAACGATCGAAATCAAGGGTTTGTATTAAGACCTTGTTTTAATGGACGAAATGTGTTCCACAAATTTGGCATGGGTATTGTTTGCTGGATAAAAGTCCGAGTTCCGGTTTCTTAAACCCGACTGTCGTGGGAACGGTGATTGTCTAAGGCAACGGGGTAAACTGCGAAAAACTTGTCCATACCATATAGCATATGGCTGCCATACAAACTGACCCCAAATTAAGTTCTTTTAAGTAGTATTTTGTATTTTTGAAGGGATTTCAGCTTCGACTGCAACGGAAGTTAATTTTTTCCTCTTTTCCATGTTTCTCCAATCGGCTGGCACGACCGACCTCCACTCGCGTTCAAAGCGAAACTACGAGTCTGATTCGTCTGAGACATTAACAGTAGTTATCTGCGACATCTACAGCGTAGTAAACTTCGCTAGCGAAAGTGGCACCATCGCTTGGCAAAACTAAGACATTATCGTACTGCCCTCGTACTTGTATACCATGGTATCCATATGTTGGCGTTTTGTGACCACAAAGCATTTTCTAAAAATCTGTTTTGATATTTTTTGCTTTTATTTCTTTGATTTTATTTTTTTTTTTTTATTTTCTTTCTTCCTTTTTTATATAAACTACAGACACAAAACAGTTGGAACATAGCGTGTGCTGTAGCACTTTTGACTGTCTGCCTTCTCAACAAGCTTCCTACTTAAACGTGTAGAGTTTTTGTATTTCCTTTATTAAATTTTTGTTTCCTCTATGCTTAGCATTGCCGCGCGCTGATTTGTCACCAATTTTTCGCCACAAAAGCGCAAATACAAAGAGCAAAGCCCCGCAAATTCTTGTACTCATGAACTTAATCCTTGCAGAAAAAGTAAAAAAGCGGCAGTTAGCACATTCGGCAAAATAAATAAATGAAATGCACACCGCTGTACGAATGAATGGGTGAATAGGTGAATGAATAGTTGATGAGTAAAGCACAAAAAATCGGCAAAGCTGCTGGTTTGTTTGTGCGCAAAGCAGTGGTCCAAAGTGGGTCAACGCCGAATTCTACTTTATTCGCACATTCACCGGTTTTAGAATTTCATGCATTTCCAAATACTTACTCTATATGCCTACGCTATCTACTGCTTTGGTCATGATGGAAGTTATCTGACAACATTTTGTAAATTCGTACCTTATCTGGGGCTCTTGTGCAGCAACCGTTGCTGTTTGGCTTTCAGCTGCTGCAGCTGTTGGTGACATTGCACAAATTTTCTTTCCACTTTACACACAATAATATAATCTTTTATGTACACATGCCATATGTACATATTTATATATATGTATGTACAGTGCTTTGTTGTTGTTTTCTCTTCCTATGCTCAACATTATTTTTGCACAAGTGCAATATTTGCTCACTGGGTAATGAACTCTTACCGTGTTGATGGTGGGCTTTACGCGCTGATAATGTTTGCTTTGCCTGTGTGTGTGTGTGTTTTTATGTATTTCTAGTTCAGCAGACGAGGCTTTTAGAAAATAAAAGATATAAGAAGAGGTACATGCTGCAAGCTACATATCAGTAAACGTAAATTCTGTTTAACAACAATATCTGGATTTTATTGTGAGCAGAAATTCTATGATTATATTCTCCTCTAAGTTCTGCTCGTCGCAGTATATAGTGCGTCTTGACATTTGGTATCAACAAGTCAAGAATCATCTTACTTTCAACCAATAAAGAAGTTACTAATGTACTATATTAGTCAATATGCATTCATAGAGTATATAATTTCCTAGTGGGATAGCTGACCATCCAACTATCAAAGCAAACATATGTGTTTGCCTTTTATGTTCACTACAACATAACCAGAATACTTTTCATGCACAAAATGTCAGACAAATCGCCATCTCATTAAGTCAAAATCTTCTAATTTCAATAATTTTCTGTGGTAAACAATAAACTAATTACTTAGGTTCTTAAAGTGTGTTTTAAGGGGGTATTCTAGTCTAGAAATTTAAGAAAATTGATTTGTGTTTTTTATATTTTCAAAGTTTAACTATTCAAGAATATGTCTACAAGAGGATTTTTCAAAATTCAAATTATTTTCGGAGATATAGGCATTTTTCTGACCCGGCATTCAAACTGGTTCGGCCGGAACTAATCGAACATTAGCGAAACTTTAAACGCGTTTTTCTCAAAACTGACTTTTTCGGAACGATGCCCACGATTTCTCAGGTTCTACTGTACCGATTGACTTGAAATTTTTATAGAGTCTTATTTATAGGCTTGTCTATGGTTGGAACTAGCCCCATCCCCAAATTTTTATTTTTATTATTTTTAAAAAATTCTAAATAGTCAGAAAAAGTGATCCAAAAAAACTTTTTTTTAGGCAGTCGCCATTTTGTGAAAACTTTTTTTCCCACTTTTCCGTAGTTCCGGCATTGCGACATTATTCTAGATTAATAATATTTTTTTCTTTTTGATAGGAGGGTTGATATCATGGGTATGGTCACGTGGAAATTTTTAGAGACCCCCACTTCGTCAGCTCATAATTTTTGAAATTTTTTTATTTTTTTAATTTTTAATTTTTTTCTCTACTCTTCTAAAATTAACAAATAACTAATAAAAAATGGATAGTAAAAATATTAAATGCCTTTTTTTTACGACACTTTAAAAATTACCTGAAATTCATGCTTCTAGACTAGAATACCCCCTTAACAAATTATATACCATAAAAAACAATCCATTGGCAGATAGCGTTACCCTTTTTCACAGTTAATTTTTTATGGTATACTCTTGCAGCCTTTAATACAAGATGCTTTCCAAAGTAAACAGGACTTAAAAAATAGGACAAATGGTTTTTTCGGCAAAATCAATTCATTTTATTCAAAATAGTCTCCTTCTGCTTCAATACAGCTTTTTGCACGGTCCAAAACCATGGTGCAGGAGTGTTTCAGCTCGTTGGCCGGTATGGCCGCCAGTATGGCGGTGCAAGTTTTTTGAATGGCCTCTACGTCCGCATAACGCTTTCAAATAATCGTCCTTAGAATGTTGGATTCTGAACAATTTATGGTCGCACTCAATTTGTGCGCACACCTTTCGTAAGCCCAAATGTTTGATCAAAATGCGATAAATTGATGTTTTGCAAATGTTCAATTCCATTTCCATGAATTTTAATGATGATTTGCTGATTTTTGACGAATTCACGCACAGTTTCGATGGAATTTCCCGTGATCACGGATTTTGATTGGCCCACATGCTGATCGTCATATACATACGTCCTCACGATCACTTTGAAAACGTTGAAACCACTCGTGCACTCTGCTACCGGATAGGCAATCATCACCATAAACTTGTTTCATCAATTGAAACTGTGAAAGTTTTACTAAGTTTAAACCAAAATTTAATGTTGGCTCTTTGTTCGAAGCTCATTTTCGCATCGATAACACAAACATACTGACATTTAAAACGCAACAACTTCACTTCCAATCGATGAAATATCTTGAAATTCTCACTGGACAATCGATAAAGTTATCAGATTCTAACGCACCAGTCGACATATAGATAGCGCCACCAGGGGGCGCTAGATGCCTGTTTACTTTGGAACGAACCTTGTACTTAAAAAAAATTTGCAAAAGTCTGTATTTTATGAATCCACAAATATATGCTTGAAGGCGCCTATTTTATTTCTATCTATCCGATTTTCGATCTAGTCTTTGTTTCTATGACGCAGCACTCATCAATTTCGAAGCCCTGAGTAGACATGTGTCAGCAACTCTGTTAGCATTACAGTAAAAATCTCGTCTGTTTTATACCCGCGTTTGCGAATTTTGAGCCTCATCGAACCATAATTTTCACTGGTACTCATTTTTTTAGAGATGATTCGCCACAGATGACTTGTGGCCGTAGTTATCAAGATGTGCTAGCATTTTCTCGCACTAATACATACAGTAAAATGTGTGAATTTATGTCTGGCTTTAAAGTTTTTCACGTCTTGTCATCCTAAGGGCATTGGAATGGTAATCCACTTGCCTCATCCACCTGTCCACTCCTTCAAACATGCACAGACTTGCGCTGAATCATCTCGGCTTCCTCCTTAGCTTATCCGACTGCCTATCAGTTGGGTTTTGTGCCTGAATGTCATTTGCACACACATATCATTGTGTTCAGCTGTCTATCTCGACATCTACTCTGTGGTTTGGCTATTGTTTTTGTGTGTTTCTTTCGCCAGCCATTTCCAATTTGTAATAACTTTGCTTATATTTGTTTGTCGTTTTGTTGCATACGCATGTCTGCCGGCTGCTGCTTTTCCCCCTCGCCTCGTCGTTTCTGATTCATTGCTAGAATCGAGCGCTTTAAGTTGAAATTGTGGTCGAGCGCGTCCGTGGTCGATGGGGGCGCATGAGTAATGCATTATTTATTTATGCTCCGATAGTCGCTGACAATCCGTGCTCTTTGTTGCTGCAGCTGCTATTGCCGACGAACGGCAAAGTGGGTCAAAAGCAGAGTGAATTTCCGTATGAAATGGAGTGCTGCAATTGGCTAGTTGAAATTCTCGGAATTGAAGTAAATAAACGTTGTGTTGATTTTCATTTTTAGAGCTCTGTTAATAATTGATTTTTGATAACGTTGCAGAAATGAATCACCTGTACGCCCGGTGGGCTCGTGCCACAATAGTGAGATATGCATTTTGTGGCTGAAAGTTTAATTGGAAAAATTAAATAAGGTTTTTTTCATTGAAAGTGGAGTTCATTAGTTTGAAACTGACATTGTTGAGGCTATTTTCAATTTTTAATTATAATTTAACTTTATATTGCAAGATTTATTTCTAAATCCATTTCTTGATATTATTTAAAATTATAATTTTTTACTTCATAAGTGTTAAATGAAATATAAATTTTTCCTGGTCTTATTAAAAGTTGATGAATTAACAATGTTCTAAAAGTATTTACGGTTTCTGTCCAAAATGACTGAAATCAATTCTAGTAAAAAAATTCTTCTAGAAAATTGTGATATGTTCGCTATTTGATAACTTTAATGTAAACTATGTTTATAAAGTTAGTATATGGGCCCGTTTTAATTGTTTAACCACATAGTGTAAATTAGTTATCCACACAATTTTTTGTTCGAAAATGATTTTTATAAGGAATAACCCATAAATAAAAAAATTAACTAAACTTACATTCCATTATATTCATGATTAATTAAAATTATACAATGGAAAGTTAATTTATCAAAAAGCGACTAAATCATTTCCACCACCTACGTTAGAAAAATAGGCTTTACAATAGACTCTTCTAATAACGAGTCACGAGAATTCTTGAAGGCGTGGAATTCACTGGGACCTCAAACTTTTCTTACAACGGGACCACCTCAAACCTGTTTTAAAATCTTTATCATTTGTTTTTATACCCTGAACAGGGTATATTAAGTCTGTCACGATGTTTGTAACACCCAGAAGGAAGCGTCGGAGACCCTATATATAAATATATATATAAATGATCAGTATGTTGAGCTGAGTCGATTTGGCCATGTCCGTCTGTCTGTCCGTCCGTCTGTCTGTATATATACGAACTAGTCGCACTGTTTTTAAGCTATCCTTTTGAAATTTTGCAAACGTCATTTTCTCTTCAAGAAGCTGCTCATTTGTCGGAACGGCCGATTTCGGACCACTATAACATATAGCTGCCATATAAACTGAACGATCGGAATCAAGTTCTTATATGGAAAACTTTCACATTTGACGATGTATCTTCACCAAATTTGGTATAGATTATTTTCTAGGGCAAAAATGTAATCTCCGAGCTATAGATCGGTTAACTATAGCATATAGCTTCCATACAAATTGAACACATAGTTACTAACAAAAATGCACCTGTGAAGGGTATTTAGCTTCGATGCAACCGAAGTTAACGTTTTTTCTTGTTTATTTTTTGGCTTCTGCTTAGCAACTTCGCACTTCATTATGTGCCATAAGTGCTCAATAGAGTTTAAATAGGGCGAGTTTCCAATTCAAGGGCAATTCAGGCGTTGAACCCTTAGATCTTTAAATGTATTCTTTCTTTCTGAAGTACATAAAGTGCTTTCGGCATTTTTACGATTACCAAAATTATTCAACAAAGAAATTTTGTGTGCGGAATCAAATTTCTGTTGCCGAAATGTTCAGAATGTTGGAAAAAGACTTTGGTGATAATTGTTTGTCACGAGCAAGGGTTTTTGAACGGTACAAATTATTCCAAGAGAGCCAAGACGGTGTTGACGGTGAAGCACGTCCAGGATGACATTCAAAATCATCTGATGTTCAACAAGTCAATAAAATAAAGGAATTGGTAAAAGTAAGAGATCTTACTGGCATCGTTGGAATAATGGAAGAATCAATGAAAACCATTTTGAAAGATCATTTGGGCTTCAGAAAAGTGAAAATACGATTGGTTTCAAAATAACTAATTTTTTTTTCGAAAAATAGCGTCGAGTTAACGTCTGCGAAACCACGCTTTCCGACTATCAGAATGTCATGAATCGTATTACTATTGGCGGTGAGTCTTGGATCCAACAATAGCAAAATCAAACGATCGCTTCAATTGAAGACATTAAACGTGAATCGCTAAGCACATTGAATGACTTTAACAACTGTTTCGAGAATTGGGAAAAATGTTGGCACAATTTTATTGGGGCCAAGGGGGATTACGTTAGGGGACCACATAGATATTGAAAAATAAGCTATGAACAAAGTCTTACTATTTCTAGCAATATTGTACACTATCCATTTTAAGATTATAGCGAAGAGTTAAGCCATATTTTCATTCAAAAACTTTTGTAAAATCGTAGACAACTGAATGTCGGTGTCCAATTCTCAACATGGATTTAAAACTGAATTAAATTAAATTTAAACTAAAAGCACCTTTCTCATCTAATCAGGGTGTTATTAGTCACATATCTCTCGCTGTAGCCTGCACACACCAACTCAACGAAGGGGAAAGCTCGAGGGCTTTCATAATAATGCCCAACTGGTGCCATAAATGCCGCTTCCCCTGACATTCGTGCGTGTCAAAACGTGCTAACAGTAAATTCAATAAAATAAAATGCCGATAGACGAACTATGGGCCAACACGAAGTGGCAAACGTTGATAAAATAGAAAATTGTATTAATAAAGCAAAGTGGGTGTCATCCCAGCGGCAACTGAACCGTGTTTACATTTGTCTATTACTTTTATTTACTACTTTAACATATTTATATACACTTGTAATACATAACCTATAAATGTTTGATACGATATGTTGGTTGTAAGCACAGTTAAGTGCTCTCGTGTTCTGTGTTATCAGCAACAGTTAACAGTCGAATATGGCAAGCAGCTTAATTATAGTTTGTTGTTGCTATATATAAATTCGATTTGTCAACATGCATACATAATTACTAGAGAACCCGTAATTAATCGTCTACTCCAAGAGAGTGTAGCTCTTTACACACTTCCTTTCCACTTTTCACATTTTATTTGCATAATTGTTTATTGTCGTGTTGTTGCTGTTTGCAAGTGCAGTTCTTTATTGCTAATTAACCCTTATTTGATCTCTTTAATATTTTATTGTTATTTACTTTCGTGCCATCTTCGTCTCTTTTAGTTTCTTCACTCTCTGTGTGTAAGCTTCATTTTGATTGCATTCTCAAATATTTATTGGAGCTGCTTGTAAATTGATTTGCATCTGTTCATTAGTTGCCTCTGTCATCCATTTGTTGCACAGCGCCATACGCAATCAAATATTGATATATTTTTTATTTATTCGCATTTGTAGTTCAGTGTGTTGGTTGGACAGTTCATTTACCTCGCTGCTGCACGTCTGTATGTATGTGTTGTATGTATGCAGTTATTAATTGACAAGCTCAGTTTTCATGCGTTTACATTGATGTCAATAGATGACATCCGGCAATCTAATCTAGATTTGACGTACAATATTTGTGTGATGCAGCAGCAGTTTATTAATATTAAAATTTCCGGAAGTAAAAACTGATTTCCAAATGTTTGCTTTCTGGAAAAGTGCTGAGTTTTTTGTTGTACAAATGAAGTGCTTATGAAAATATCAATTAAAACATTATTGATTATTCTAAAAATAAAAACAATAAAAATCTCATATTGTTAAGGGGGTATTCTAGTCTAGAAGCATGAATTTCAGGTAATTTTTAAAGTGTCGTAAAAAAAGACAGTTAATATTTTTACTATCCATTTTTATTAGTTATTTATTAGTTTTTGAAGAGTACAGAAAAAAATTAAAAACTAAAAAAAGTAAAAAATTTCAAAAATTATAAGCTGACGAAGTGGGGGGTCTCTAGAAATTTCCACGTGACCATGCCCATGATTTCAACCCTACTAGTTATCTAAAACCAACAAGAAAAAAAAAGATTATTAATCTAGAATAATGTCGCAATGGTCGGAACTACGGAGAATGGGGGAAAAAAAGTTTTCACAAAATGGCGACTGCCTGAAAAAAATTTTTTGTTATCACTTTTTCTGACTATTTCGAATTTTTTAAAAATAATAAAAATAAAAATTTTGGGATGGGGCTAGTTCCAACCATAGACAAGCCTATAAAGAAGACTCTATAAAAATTTCAAGTAAATCGGTCCAGTAGAACCTAAGAAATCGTGGGTATCGTTCCGAAAATCAGTTTTGAGAAAAACGCGTTTAAAGTTTCCTTAATGTCTTTTGTTCGATTAGTTCCGGCCGAACCAGTTTGGTTGCCGGGTCAGAAAAATGCCTATATCTCCGAAAGTAATTTGAATTTTAAAAAAATCCTCTTGTACACATATTCCTGAATACGTAAACTTTGAAAATATAAAAAAAAAAATTAGATTTTTTTTAATTTCTAGACTAGAATACCCCCTAAAGCGCGTCATGGTTGATTCATTTGATTTGCCATTTGTTATGAATTAGTTTATACTTTTGATATCCTCTAATATTTCTAACGGATTTGCGAGAAATGTCGAGCTCTCAGCTCTCTTGCCATCTCTCTAAAGCTCGCCTAACGATTTTCAAGCTTCACTTCTTTAATATTTTCATCAGTTGAATAGGTCGAAGGTCGTCCAGAACGAGGCATGTCTTCAATGATCTCTCGACCGCCTTTGAAGTTTTTGTACCACTCGTAGGCTTGTGTTTTTGATAAAATTGAGTCACTGTAAGATGGCCAATTTTTAAATCTGAAAATTAAGTTTCACTCCAACACAATTACCATACTCTTCTCCATACTCTTCTCAATTTCACTTTCATTAATTTTTCCCATATTTTTTTCTGCGCTGAATTCAAGGACACTCCAACAAAGCATTTAAATTGCTAATTCTCAGTCCAACTTACATTTATGTAGATATTCAGCAAATTCAATGAACAACAAATTCACAAGTGTAAAGAAGTCGAAAAGACTGACACGCTTAAGCGGAAGCTAAATGGAAGTACATATGTGCTAGTGACGGTTGCTTTCACAAATCCGTTACATCTGCGGAATGTACAAAAAATGTTCTCTAAACAAGATGACATAATGTGGCTGTGCTATCAAGTCGTGATTTCGCATGCATGAAATAAGCATTTGGCTACAACCGGCCCGGCGCGTAACGGACGTGCCTCACTGCTGTTTACAGAGAAGCTACAAACTGTATTTTGTGCTTTATAAAGCTAAATTGTTTTATGCTTGGAAGCTTGCGAAGCATCGTGTTTGTTTCTAAAGCTGTTTACCGAATATGTGTGTGTGCCTGTGTCTAGATTTGCATGTTAGCGAATATTTATTTCACACTCGTGCCACACACATGGCACACAGCGGTGTACGAGTTTCTACATTTAGTGTCTTGCTTGCCTCCACTTTGCTTAGCTTGGCCTGCCTGCCTCCCCATCAGCACATGGGCATCTTGTTCCACTTACCATACACACACCACAGAATTTTGCTGAAATTATCGCAATAAAAATCTTATTTAATGTACTCTGCTTTTTATTTGCGCTTTCGTAGATGGTCATGTGGCATTATGGAAGACTTAAAAAGATGCTATTAGACTGATACATTTGCATATATGAATATATATTTGTACATTGGAGGAAACATATCACGCATATTTAGATAAAACCTTGGGGATTGAAAATATTTTTTTTTTATTAAATTGATTCATCTTTAACCTAAATGCTAAGATTGTTAAGTTTGCCACGAGGTCTAACAATGTCGGGGACCCTTTATTTATACATATATGAGTCGGTATATACTCGAACAAGTCCTTCAGTCTTTTTATTACATATCGGCTAGAAATTTTGCACACGCTTCTTTCTCACCAAACAGCTGCTCGTTTGTCAGAACTGGTGATATCATGCTTTTCAAATAAAGGTAGGTAGGAGTGCAGCCCTATCGGGCTCAATTAGCATTTGATGTGCCATTTTGATACACTATTCGTAAAACCTCCTGTATCTGCTATTACGTTTCACTTTCTCTCTCAAACCATTTTGAGGTTTCGATGAAACTATTTATGTCCAATATGCTTTTAGTGGAAATCCATACAAGGTTTGTTGCTTGATGGATTCCAAGTATTTTGTGTCGGATATGTGCTAGAGCTGGGCATTCGCAGAGAAAGTGGAAGATTGTTTCCTTGTTCCCTGCTAATCCGCAGCCACGGCAGATGTCGTTGTAGGGCAAACCCATTTGCCCAAATGGACAGTGCCCTGTTGTGCCAGCTGTTACTCTGTAAATATTTTTTCTTGACCTATTTAATGAGTCGTTGGTTATTTTCCTGTCATATGTTGGCCATAATTGTTTAGTTATGACGCATTTTGTAATGTTTTTCCACCTGTTATTTGCAACTTGTTGAAACTGCCTATTGATCTCTCCTTTGATCGATCCTAGCGGGCTTGGTATTAGCTACGCCTCGGATTCGTTGAGGAAAACTCCTGCCTTTGCCAACTCGTCTGCTTTTTCGTTACCGAAAATGTTTCTCTGCCCGGGAACCCAGGTGAAGTTTAGTTGGAGCTTGTCTTTTATTGAGCTTAGTGCTCTCTTGCAGTTGTGAACTACGCTGGAATTTGTCATGGGTGAAGACAAAGCCAGGAGCGCCGCCTGGCTATCCGTAAATATAATTGCTTTATTTATATTCCCGTGGTTTTCTAATAGAGCTTCGCAGGCATTTTCTATGCCTAGTACTTCCGCTTGGAAGATGCTAGCCGAGTTCGGTAGACGTATAGAGAGATATACCTAGATCAGCGGAGAATACCCCCGTGCCTACTCCGCAGTCTATTTTGGACCCGTCGGTATAGACTGAGATGGTAGCCTCCTCTCCTTTCAAATAAAAGTGCTGTAATTTCAAATTGTTAAGAAAATATAATTTTTTTTATTTAATGTGAAGTACAATCGAAACAGTTAAGTTCCGAATATGACATTATTCAAATGGCCTCCACGACTTCATTAGCAGGAACGCATTCGATGAACACAATTTCGAGTACTTTTTCCACTAAATTAAGTCGTATGTCTCGAATCGCACGTTCAATATTGACTTCTAAAGCTTTAAGGAAGTATTCTAGAAATTTAAAAAAAATTGAATTTTTTTTTATATTTTCAAAGTTTAATTATTCAAGAATATGTGTACAAGAGAATTTTTCAAAATTCAAACCATATTCGGAGATATAGGCATTTTTCTGACACGGCATCCAAATTAGTTCGGCCACAACGCGAAACTTTAAACGCGTTTTTCTCAAAACTGACTTTTTCGGAACGATGCCCACGAATTCTCAGGTTCTACCGGACCGATTTATTGAAATTTTTATAGAGACTTCTTTATAGGCTTGTCTATGGTTGGAACTAGCCCCATCCCAAAATTTTAATTTTTATTATTTTTAAAAAATTCGAAATAGTCAGAAAAAGTGATAGAACACTTTAAAAATTACCTGAAATTCATGCTTCTAGACTAGAATACCCCTTTAAGAGGCTCTGTTTTTTTTTTTAAAAACCAATAAATTCAAATAACCCCACAAAAAATAGTCTAACGGTGTTAAGTAACAACTTCTTAGATGCCATCACAATTTCTTGAAATAATCGAATCTCTAAACTTTCCTCGCAATAATTCGGTTATTCCACGTGCTATGTGGTACGTAGCAACTTCGTTTTGGAACCAGATATTGGCAAGTTCAACTTTTTTCAATTGCGGCCATAAAAAGTTGGTAATCATCGATTATACCGCTCTCCGTTGGCAGTAACAATGTCACCAGCTACATTTCGAAAGAAGTGCGCACCGATGATTCCACCAGACTAAAAACCACACCAAACTGTTAATTTGGGAGTGAATAATTTGTGGATTTTCTTCGCCCTAGAATCGACAGTTCTGTTTATTTACTGCACCACTCAGATGAAAGCGACTCGAAGAACATGATTATCTTGAAAAAAAAAAATGTCAGGTCATGATCATAATTGACCGATTAAACTCAAGTTCTTATGTGAAAAACTTTTTTTGACATGGTATCTTCACGAAATTTGGCATAAATTATTGTCCAAAATAGTCTCCGAACATATTATTCGGAGCCTCATAAGGCTGACCGTTCAAAATCAAGATAATGATAGTTTATTCCCATTTATGGAACATAAAATTATAGTTTCAGTGACGCCGAAGTTAACGTGTTTTCTGGGTTTTTTATATTATACATACATAAGTATATGTATGTTCATGATACTACATCTGGATATATAAGATTGGAAATGTCGAATTCGTGTTTTGAAAAAAAAAAAAGGGATTTTTTTGGTTTTGTACCGGGATCGCTCTTCAAGCCAAAAACTTTTCGGCTTATGTCGCATTGAACAATTTGCCCAAATTTATTATTAAATATTTGCACTGTATATGGTTAGGTACCGTTTTATTTGTTGTTACACACGAAAACTACAGTGAACAGCAGTACACAGCAGAATGTGAGTAATTCAAAAGCGACGGATGCTATTAATTTATAAATATTTCACTTAAGTGGTCAGCGGAGATTTCTCCATTTCATATTTACATTCGTATTACACATTCGTATATATGTTTGTGTGTCCCACTTCTGGTTTGTTTGTCTTTACTGTTATCTTATGATTGAAAATCATAACAATCACTTAACTTAGGCGCTTAAGTGTGCGTATCCGTAGCGCAGGGGCTCGGACAATTGAAAATTAGCGGGAGCTAAACAGAAAGCACAGCTGGAGCCAGGAACTGTGGCCAATTTACCATTGAATGCCGTGCGCCAAAAGCTACTTCCGTGATTTTGAATGGCATGCAATGCCTCAGCCAATAAAGCCGGACAGTTACAGTTATAGTAGGAAATTGTAAAATTGTCCGCGCTTTTAAAAGCACATTTCCTTAAGGGGCTATGCCAGTGTACCAGACGCATGAAAAATTAGGCGATTTTCGTGATTTTTTTTATAGAGAAAGTACTCGATTGAATATTTCGAACTTCTTTGAACGTAATAAGGTATGTTTTCAGCTGTATTTTAAGTTTTTTTTTTTTTTTATAAAAGTGTTGAAAAATAACGGAGTTATGTGCTGTCTGCGGAAGTGCCGAAAAAAAAGTGCCTCAACTGCTGGCGTGATTCCGGCCGAATGAGTAGCTGAGACAGAAAAATTTTAAAAGTTTATTAAACTTAAAGATATTTTCTATACAATGACCTATGATTTTTGAAAAATATCAAAAATTACCTAAATGGCGTAATTTTGAAAAAAAAAAAATGGTTTTTTAGGTAAAAATGGTCGTTGTTTTAAGGCCGAATTGACAATTTTCAACCAATCAAAAATATCGTAGGTCATTGTATAGTACGAGGTTTGACAATTAAGTAATGAGACTGATTTTATTGCTGCGTTTGTGGTAAACCTGTGACCTGTGTGTGCTGAAATTTCCTTTCT
This sequence comes from Bactrocera correcta, assembly GCA_027475135.1. Lineage (NCBI taxonomy): Eukaryota > Metazoa > Arthropoda > Insecta > Diptera > Tephritidae > Bactrocera > Bactrocera correcta. The sequence continues at coordinate 64,532,846 of CM050326.1, read as the reverse complement.
CTTTTTCCGGCATTCCTCCTCTCTCCATGGACATATGTACCATCGCTCTAGCTTGTCTTGTAGTGCTCGTCACGAAAATGGAAAAACGAAATCAAGAGCAACGCGTCGCGATACAATTTTGCGCCAGATTGGGCGAAACAGCTTCGGAAACGTACGCTAAAACTGTAAGAGTGTATGGTGACAGTGCTCTTAGTCTTGCCCAGGTGTTTCGATGGCACAAAGAGTTTAAGGAGGGGTGTGAAAGCGTGGAAGACGAGGCGCGGAGTGGGAGACCAGTCGAGGTGCGGACTGACGCGAATGCGGGGAAAACTGTACTATTGCCAAGTACTCGAAAGATTGCGAAAATGAGTCAACAGGGCGGGCCCAAACATCGCTCGTAACTAGATCCTTCATCACGACAACGCGCCGTGCCACACCGCCCTTAGCGTGTCCCAGTATTTGGCCTCTAAAGGGATCGCCGTGTTGCAACAGCCGCCTTATTCGCCCGATATGTCACCCTGACACTTTTTTTGTTTTCTAAAACAAAATCGGTGGTCAAAGGAACCCATTTTGAGTCGATTACGGACATCCAGGCGGTCATGACGAGGGTACTCGCAGACATCTCAGTCGAAGCGTTCCAGAAATGTTACGAAGCATGGAAAACGCGCTGGAATCGCTGTATAGCTGCCCAAGGGGACTACTTTGAAGGGGATGGCAGAGTTGTAGAATAATTTTTAAATAAACGGTTTTTATGGAATCAGTCTCATTACTTAATTGCCATACCGCGTAAATGTATTCAAAAATACTCAGTTTTCCAGCAATTTTGAAAAATGTCGTTTCAAGAAAAACGCATTTCAAATTTTCACTTATATATGTTTGCACCTCCGAAGAGTTACTCTTTAGAACGCTGCCATCCAAAAACTATTCAAGATACGACCTTTCCGAAATCTGTACTTTTATTATACGAAAGTGCATATAGCAATCTATAAAATTGTGTGCATGATTATTTCTTAACAATTCTAAAGTATTTTTAAGCAAATATAATATTCAACTCTATAATTAATCAATGAATTACACTCTTCTTATTTACAGAAAGCGTTAAATCCATACTGGGCCGTCACACAAAAATTCTGGTCAAGTATATGGTTAAATTGGAGACGAAAGGTGACAAAACCGAAAACCGTGTTTTGGTAAGTATGACCTCAATGCTAATACTCACATTCATTAACCGCACTTCTAATATAATTTCGCTTACCCCTTCTGTTGGAACTGTCTGCTGTTTCGCGTAATGTGAAAATAGAGTTGTAACCCCTGACGCGCGACCTTGCCCGCCTTGTTTGTGTGTCGACGACACTCCCAGGCGTCGGTATTTCATTGTAGGTGTCATATTCTCTTCACTTGTCTTGCAGTTGAATGCCCACATATGCGTACATAACTGTATGTTTGTATGGTACGTGCTTTAAAATCACATTCATTACCCTGTAGGGAAAATCGTAATACTGAGTAAAATAATTTTCATATATTCTTTGTTTTATTGCTACAAACATACACTATTATCAAAGAAACTCTGAAATCCATAGCGCCCGCAGGATAACTCTTGACAGGATCATTTATAGTGAAAACATCCGTGTTTTAGTTAAGGAGATATTCTAGTCTAGAAATCAAATTTTGGGCAGTTTTTTGAATTTTATTTAAAAAAAGCAAAAAAATATTTTTAGCATCCACTTTTTTATGGTCTTTTCATTGATATCTTAAGAATACAGGAAACAATTTTACAAAAAAAAAATATTAAAAATTAAAATAATTAGAGGAAGGAGAGACAGGTGTAAAAAAATTGCGCATTCTGGTGACATTGATCCTGACCCTCCTGGTGGTTTGAAAAAAAAAATCAAAAGAAATTCTTAATCAGTAAGGATGCTGTTATAGTCCCTACCTCAGGGAAATTTTTTTTTTTTTGAAAAATGGCGACTGCTTGAAAATAAAAATAATTTTTTACATTTGTCTATTATTAAAATTTTTTTTTTGAAAAATGGCGACTGCTTGAAAATAAAAATCATTTTTTACGCTTTTTTTGAAATTCCTGAATTTTTTTTAAATTTTAAAAACAAAAATTTTGACACGATGCTGGTAGGAACGATAAAGGATTATATAAAAAAAGGTTCAAACAATTTCAAGTAAATCGGCTGTATAGAACTTGAGATAATGCCGGTACCGTGTGGAAAAAAGTTGTTGCGAGAAAAACGCGTTTAAAAGATTCGGTACGACCGAACTGGGCTAGGTACTGCGTCACTAACGTAACTGTAGCTCTTAAAATAATTTTAATTTTTAAAATCCCTTGGAGGATATGTTCTTGAGGGTCTAAACTTTAAATATATGAAAAAAAAAATCTAATTTTTCAAAATTCTAGAGTAGATTAGCCCCTTAAAAACTTAGCTTAGAACTTGGATGAAGAAAAAAAATTAAAATTGAAGTTTTGGCAGACTTTTTACAAAAAATTAAAATTTTTCGCTTTTTTTTCAAAAAGCTGTAACCGAAAAAAAATTATTCGTCCAAGTCCTTAAAAATTGTATCTCAAAGACCTGTGTGAAATTTCATGAAGATCTGTTGAGTAGTTTCGAGAAATTCACTTTCAAGACTGTATGTATCTCCAAAGCTATTACTCGTACCTACATTAAAATTTAGGGCAATATTCTAGAGGTGTTGTAGAATTTAAGAAGACAATAAAAAAATCGATTTTTTGAAACCCATGTAACCTTTAGTGTTAAATCAACTTAGCTCGTCACGCTGATCATTTATACTTAAATACATTTTATAGGGTCTCCTATGTTTCCTTCTGTGTGTTACACACAGGTCACAAAATACACTAGAATGAGTGTTTCGAGAGCAAAAAAAAATGCTAATATAAATTTTCATTACCAAGAAAATTATCCATAGAAAGTGATCTTTATTGTAAATAGTCAAACATTTTTTGCTCGACTTCTTGGCAGCCACTTTAATTTCTTAAAGTACTTTATCGAATACTGTATGTAAGGGTTTTCTAATTGCTGTCTCAAAGCATCTCGTTTAAAACTGAGCTGCCTTTTGGTAACAGCACCTAACACCACTGTTTTGTTACTGCTATTTAGACGGATCCGTCTGCATACTGACTGTGCCTTATTTTCTCTCTTAGTTTCACTATTTCTCTTGGGGTCATTTCATACACATAACATATTACTTGTATTTATGACACTTCACGCAGCCAACCCACAATTAAATTGTCATTAAGATGACATAAATATGCGTTGACACATGTTGAGTTATTTGATATGTCAGTTGAAATTTTACTTGGACATTCAAACGTTAATTCTACGAGTATATGTGTATATGTATATACATTACATATATATAATTGATTGTGGGTACTGTGTCATGGTTACTTTGCGGAGGTGCCTATCCATCTGTGTGCTTGCGGTTTGGCGTGCAAAGAGTTGACTCGCCGAATGCGGTGACAAAATGAGTGCAACTGCTTCAGCAGCCATTAGCTTGAACCAGAGCGGTGTAAGAAGACAAATATATTTTTTAAATACTTGAGTGTTAATTTTGTTTAACAATTAATTATAATTTGTAACATAAAGTGCATGTTTGACCCATCTTTTAATTGCAGCGTAGGAACAATGCATTTCTACATTTTCGACAGTGAAGCATCTAAAGAATTTCTCTGTAAATAATTTAAGTAGGGTATAATAGAAGAAGTTTTTGCTATTTTTTCACTCTTGTTCCAATCTGGCAACTTACAGATTTATCGTAAAGTTTGACATTTCTGATGTTTTACTTACGGCCGATACTTGTATTGTTTACAGTAACTTCAAATATTCATATCGGCCAAAAAATGGTATTAAATCGTGAATATTTTCGCACGATTTTGTTTGACAACTTTCGACGTGGGTTAACTCAGCAGTAGTACATCAGTGAATTTAATTCAGCTCAAAATGAGTGTTATTCCGGGTACTTTTGACGCTGTGCGCAAACTGATATTGCCAGATCGGCGTGTGACCTATCGTGAGTGAGGCTTTAGAGGAACCAGCATACATTCAATATTGCATGGACATTTGACTGTAAAAAATATTTGTTCACGTTGGAGCCCACACAAGTTGTCGATCGTTCAAAAAACACTCGATGGTCGAGGAATTGTTAAAAAAATACGGTAACGGTGCTTCGAAACACATCATTGGCATCGTGACAGATGATGAATCGTTGATTTACGTGTATGAGCTCCATAAGGGGTTACATGGGTTTCCTCCGGCAAAAAATGGTCTTTTTTCAATAATTTTTTTACATATAAAAAATAAAATATTTTAATAAAACTTTTTTTTATTTAAAAGACTCATATTTAATAAACATTTTGTAAAATTTTCAAAAAAAAAAATATCAAAATGGTAGTCATTACGACGCCATTTCCGGCAGTCCCTCGGAAAAAAGGTGCATCCGCGTTGTCAGCAGAACTTCTTTCAGGATCATCTGAATTAAAAATAAAAAATACGTGTTTTAGTAAAGACAATAAACAAGGTATTGGACGAAGGAAAAAAAATGAAAATTGGATTTTCGGCAGACGTTTTATAAAAAAAAGCAAATTTCGGTGAAAATTTCTCGACATTTTTTTTTTTTTAAATAGTTGTAATAAAAAAATCCTTCGTTCAGGATCTTGTAAATGATATCTCGAAGACCTGTGTAAAATTTCATCAAGATCGGTTGAGTAGTTCGCGAGAAATCTGGACAACCGACTTTGAAAACATAGTTTTGAGAAAAACGCCTTTAAAGACGGCGCAGTTAGCCTAGCAAGCGCACAAGTTCTCAAAGGCTGTATCTCCGAAACTATTAGTCGGATCAACTTGAAAATTTAAGACAATATTCTAGAAATGTTATAGAATTTAATAAGACAAAAAATTTCGATTTTTTGAAACTGTGAAACCCAAGTAACCCCAGAATAAACAGGAGTCGACTGTGTGGGTATTTCAAAATGAGTCAAATCCAACAAAAGCTGTTCACGCACGCAGCACTTCCAAGCAAATGGTTGCCTGTTTTTTCTGAAAAAAAAAAAAAAACGGACATGTCACAACCATGCCTCTGGAACAACGCAGAACAGTAAGGTCTGAGAAGTGTATGCAACCATTTGTATGGCAGTTGTCTTTCAAGAAATCAGGAAAACCAACCGCCGAAGACGGATCACTCTTCACCACGACGATGCTAGCTCTTATATGTACATCTGAAGAAGCTGTGTATGAATTCAGAACGTATGTTTTGGAAGATACCTCAATCAGAGTGGCAAAAGTGCTTCGACAATTGATTCAAACGCACTAAAAAGTATATAGATCTTAATGGAGAATATTTTAAAACACAGTAAAGATATTTTCGATAATTAAAATTGCTTTTTTTTTCTAATCCCGAAATATAAAAGGCAACCTTCGTACAAAATCAAGGTTAACCCGAACTTGACACTTCTTTACTTGTTATGATATGATTTATTTATTTATTGAATGAGTGAAGATTTCTGAAGATAATAAGAGTTTTATTGAAAAGCGTTCAAGTTTTGATTCATTGATTCCGACGGATTCCAAGCTACGATACCATTACAATGACAACTCCTAAACACATTAATTTCTATAGCATTTTAGAGTGGATTTCCCCCGTTTTAACAAAAACTTTTTGTCTGCAGTCTCGAGCGACATTAACGATCACTCGAATGACTATTAAACATTGGAAAATGACCAGTGCCAGCGCCAGCGCGGCTGTTGACAGCGACGCACTTGAAAAATGCTGCAGCTGTCATGGTGGAATTCGAGACTTGCGCCAATGCACCAATACAGCGCAGGCACCATGCCTGCAGACGATCACAGCCAATAAAGCGCGCTCAACAGCACAAATAACAAAGGCCCCCTGACAGGGCGCAGCCATCAGGGGAAACGGAGCAGACGAAATTCATTCAAAGCGTCACATGCGCACATGTATGTACAAACACTAGTGCATACTTACATACATATATATATGCACAGTGCAAGACAAACATATTATTGCTTTCAAAAAGCGTGTATGTTGTAATTTTATTACCCGATTGGTTACCATCTTTACCGGTTATTGGGAGCGTGCTTGCATGTCGACGGCAATTGTGTTTGGATTGCATTGCAGTGCGTCAACAACAGACAATAACCGCGTAAAAAAGATCGAGGCACATAAACAGAAAATAAATTTTTATGTAAATTAAAAACAATTATGTGATGTGTAAGTATGTGTGCAACATATTTGTTTTGCGGAAAAGTTCGCTTTTGTCATTGTCATGGACAGTCAACTCTTTTGATCACATGAATTACATATGCATACAAATAGTACACCATATAAGTATGTACGTCATATATAGTATATATTTTTATATGAGTAACAAGCATTTATGGTTCAATATTACAATACAATAATACTGAACACCTTGTATGTTTTTAGTGTACTCAATATGATTTCTGTTGACTTTTATTGATGGGATTGAGTTGGTGTACAATCGAACAATAGATAGCGTTATAGTTAACCTAAGGTGTGAACAAATGTCTAAAAACTTTTTAATAGAATTTATTGCATAGTTTAATTTTCATAAGTTTGGTATGCTAATGAGTCACGCATAGACCAGGTTAGGTCCTTAGCGATGTCAGTTGAAATGCGGTGACATAGTTCATGAGAAATAATCATTCTTCAAAATGCCAGCGCTTTACGCGAATTTCAATAGGTTCTTCGTATCGGCTATTGACACCTCTTCCATTCATATCGTGGGGCACACCAATACTTGAAGCGTTGCATTGCTAATGCGGGTACACGAAAATGGTCCATTGTTTGCTTGGTGCCTTGTTTTTGACATATCCTGCAGTCATCTCGATGGGTGACAACACCTTCTGCAGGCGTGTACCGCCACCGGACTGTGACCAGGGAGTATTCCATTTACTAATTTTCTTTCAGGAGTGAGTAGGAACTTTGCGTATTTCTGACCTACCCTCTGCTTGAAATACACTGTAGTAATCCGTTAGCTTAAAAGGTTGCCTTATGTCGAGTTTCGGACAGTACTCGTATTTTTCCGCACCAGCACCGTCAGCTTTTCCCGAGCCGTCAATAAAAATATTTATTGTGTTGGGTGGCATAGACCAACTATCTCTGCCTAAGTTTATTAGTGGTATCATGTAGTCGGTGTCTACTAAACCGCCAAAGTTCTATATCGTTAGCTAAAATGCAAACGGCCCTATCTAACAAAAAAATCAAAATGGGCTTTTTGATTGATTATAATATATTTATTCAAACTACATATTCATACAAAATTACAAAGTCATACGATTAAAAATAGTTGTTTTATTAACGAAATACAAAAGGCCCTTACTACAAAGTGTTCGTTTTGATAAATGCAAAGAGCCCTAACTACACACAACTACAAACACGGCACAATACAAACACGGCCTTGTCCCGTTACACCGTTTTGCTTTGTAGTAGACAGCACAGTAAACACAATTAAAGTTTTTAGTAAACAGTACACTTGTTTTTCAGTGATCTCAGTGTTTAACTATAATTGAATTGTTCAAACTTTAAGAAAATAAATTACATATCATTAATATGAATTCGGGTAGTGAAAATATGTCGGAAAATAATTTAGCAAGTGGTACAACCAGAAATGCGAGTAATACTACAAAAAATGTGAGAGTTAATAACCAGCAAAAACGTATGGCAGGACAGAAATATCAAGGTTTATCTAAAGGAAATATAAGCTATAGAATGCCCAGAGAAATGAAAGGTGCGTGTAAGTCGAAGTTCTGTGAGAAAAGTTCCATTCGATTTTGCTCCCATTTTACAGAAGATACTCGTAAATAAATTTTTGACTCGTTCTGGATAATGTCGTGGGATGAAAAAAAATTATATGTAACAAACCTCATTGAATGTTCCAAAACACAACGTGTAACTGTTGAAAATTCCAAACGCTCCAACACTAAATATTATTTTCTAAAGCACAATACAAATCGAATGCAAGTTTGTCGGCAAATGTTTCTATCAACTTTGGGCTTATCAGAAAAAATGGTACGTTGTTGGACCCAATTCAGTGGCTTACATTGCTTACTTACAAAACTGGTTAGAAGATTTACCAAAGTTGGAGTCGCACTATCGTCGCAAATATACAAAAAAAAATATATATTTTGAAGCAGATTTCAAAACATACAGACAGATTTACATATGAACTTTATTCTCAATCATGCGAAGAACATAAAAACAATGATATTGCTCGAGTATCATTTTCAATTATTATGAATGTTTTTAAATCAAGCAATTACTCGTTATTTAAACCACGAAATGACCAAAGTGACTTATGTTTATCTTTTAAATCAAACAACTTGTCACAGGATATATTTGACATTCACCGAAATAAAATTGAAAGGATGCTAAATGAGAAGCAAAATGATGTCGTAAATGCCAAATTAGGTGCATTTCTACTATTTTGCATAGATATGGAGGCAGTTAAACTTATACCACAGTCCAACGCCAGCTCCTCTTATTTTAAAATGAAACTACAAGTTCAAAACTTCACTATATACAATGTTGTAAGTCACGAGTCTGATAATTACGTTTGGGATGAAACCGAAGGAACTCTTGTCTCATCAACGTTTACAACAATTGTTTTAAAACATTTAAAAACCCAACTTTTGAACATCCTCACATTCACCACATAGTTATGTACTCTGATGGTTGTTCTTACCAAAACAGAAATGTTGTCCTTTCTAATGCGTTGCTCTCTTTATGTGTGGAAAAAGACATTACCATAGAACACAAATACTTAGTAGTAGGTCACACAAATGGAATGCGATTCCACTCATTCTCTTATTGAGAGACGAATCAAAAATAAACAAATACATTTGCCATTTCAACTAGTAGAATCAATAAGAGCAGCCCGGAAAAATCCTATGCCTCAAATATTTCCTCGATTACGAGTCTGTTCCAATGAGGTATTCATCTGTTAGACCAGGTAAGGCACACTTTTAATTTCTAAGAAATTTTCCAAAACTTTATTGCTTATTAAATTTTTAGGAAGAAAAACAGGAGACCCTACTGTCAATAAGGTACGTGCATTGTCATACGAGCAGACTGGAATTATTTATTTTAGAACTGATATAAATGACGATTATGCCCAGCTACCTCAAAGAACTTCAAAACAATTCACAGTTGTCGAACCTTCCCAATTGCATCTAGCAATTTCTAATAAGAAATGGCAGCATCTGCAGGAGCTGAAAAAAGTACTACCAGCAGACTGTCATTATTTTTATGACAATATACCCTATGAAAATTAATTATTTTACGAGAGTTGTTAATATACACGCTGATAAAGTATAATTTACCGTTACCTCTGAACTGTACTACATATTTATTTAATCTTCTTGAATTAATTTTATTTTCATATACTTATTAATTTAATATATAATGCCTTAAAAAAAATTGGCAACCATGCTTAAATAAATTTTTCTTTATTTTGTTTTAAATATAATTTTTAGCATCTACTCATTGTTATTACAGCGATATATTACTTCATTGAAAATGTATTGACAAGTTACTGACAAATAACTAAAAAAATTTAATTGTAGTTAGGGCTTTTTGTTTCAGAAAATCAGGCGTCAAAAGGACGTAAGTAACATAACTTTTAAAATATTTAAAAAAAAAAACATTATTTTCTTTCAAATTTAAATTTGTAGTTGTTTTACAAGTTACATTGAAAAAAATTGCTTTAAACACATTAATATATATAGTTTTATACAGTTTTTTGTTTCTCCTGTAAAGTAATGAAAATGTTAGATAGGGCCGTTTGCATTTTAGCTAACGATATGTCAATTCTTCTGCCGCCAGTAGCTGTCCAGCCGATTTTGTCGCTCAGTTCTACCAACCGCCGTTGGGGTGGCTTTTAGAGCGCTGCCTATGGTCAGTATTCAGTTCATCAATACTTCTCAAACCTTTGAAATGCTTACATCGGAAAAGTATTGTTTTCTTAAATGCAGGTGAATCACAAAGAAATGGGCTTCCATACTATATAAGAGGCTTCGCAAAAGAGTATTCGAAGTGGTTTCTACAGTGTTGTATTGTTTGTCAATCTTTAATATCATTTTTGTTTTGGAACTTCTTTGTGCAGTTTTTGATTGCAAAAAATTAAATTAGTTGGTAAATAAATTCGAAGAATAAGCGGAGGTTATACCAAGTTATTTGGCGAAGGTAGAATTCAGAAAGTTCTGTGGCGTTTCCGAACGGTGAAAATTATCCAGAAAACCTGTTTGATCCTCTACATTCTGAACCTGTCGCATATAATTTAAAGGTTACTTTATCAAACTAGTGGTTACGCTAATTAGGATATGTCACAAAGAATAAAAAAAATTTCTCTTGAGAATAAGAATAAGAAATGAAACGACTTGCTTTCGGTATCGTCCATAGTATACGAGTATTAAGGGGTATTCTACTCTAGAAACCAAATTTTGGGCAGTTTTTTGAATTTTATTTATAGGAACGATAACGAGATTGTATAAAGAAGGTTCACACAAAATTTCAAATAAATCGGTTGTATAGAACTTGAGATAATGCCGGTACCGTGTGGAAAAAAGTAGTTTCGAGAAAAACGCGTTTAAAGTTTAGGAGACAATTCTAGTGAACACGGACGCCACCTCACAAAATCGGCTGTATCTCCAAAAATAAGTCGAATTTTGAAAAATCCTTCCAAGGTCATATTTTTGAAAGTCTAAACTTTAAATATATGAAAAAAAAATCGAATTTTTCAAAATTCTAGAGTAGAATACCCCCTTAATGTTTCTTCTTGCAGAAGGTCCTGCATTTGACTCATAGCCACAGTTCTGTGGAAATTTCCAACTAGTTACATAGTTTGTATTTTGCGGCTCTCCTCTACTTTAATGCTGCTTCAACATTATTGTCGCTCGAGACGAACATTGAATACGAATTCGAGTGAATGAATCATCCGCATTCCCATCAGCGCCAATGTCATCAAGTCATTTCTTATTGTTCTTTCAGCTACCTGGTTTATAATTTTACCACAAGGGTATTTTTTCAAAGGTTAAATATTTTCCGGTTCAGTGCGCACTTGACGATTAGTGCTTGAAATTTGATTCTAACCTTTTTTTTACGTATATCCATTGTGTAAGTATTTGCAGTCAAGCGAACTGCTGGGCTTTTCATCGAAATTTATTAAGCTCTTTATTGGGTGATCTGATCGGTTGATAAGCTTTGCTTTGTTTTCTTTGTTCGCTTTTTGACAAATTAATTTTTACCATAATAACTCAATAAAAGCAATGAACGAAAAACAAAATTGTAGGAAACATATTTTTTCAATGACATGTGAAATTTAAAGAAGATTAAAGATTTAAAAGCTTTCGCGACTTTATCATTTACAAGCATTCATAAAATATTTATCTACACGCATTCAAATGAATGAACGATACTTAATATTCAAGTGCTTTAATACGCTCGTATATCATCAATTGCTCCGCGATATGAAATCGAAGCTCTCATTTTATTTTAATGATACATGCACTGTTGGCGCGCATGTAATTTCTTTTTTTTTACTGGCTTACGCGATTATCGCCGAGTTAAAACAACGCGGCAGGCCGTTCTTCTTTTCGCTATTTGGCGCCAATTCGAGATACCAAGTGCAGCCAGGTACGAATCGAAAACCTTCAAATCTAGATTGCTATATTTCATCCGGAAAACATGAGCTAGCCACCTCATAAAGCTGATCGTTCCAGCAACTGTGGTATTCGCCGTTGCAAAGTACCATAAATTTTCCGCAAAACCTTCCGGAAATAATGAGAGACTTTTTGGATTTGGTCTTTCGCCGAAAGAGGACTTTACTCTTCAGTTACCTACTCAGTCCAAAGAAGCACCTGTTGACAAGAGTTACCCTGCGTTTGATTTCAAGGCTGAAATTTTTGTTAGTGTTAAATCTGATTCTATGATAGACGAAATTATCTACGACTTTAAAGTTTTGACTGTCAACAGCGAAGTACGAGCCAAGTCGCGAATGCGATGACAGTTTGTTTGATCACAAGACATAAATATGTCGTCTTTTCCTCGTTCACAACCAGACCCATACGCCTCGCTTCCTACTACTACTAACTAACGGCGCAGTTCTTGAGGCCAATGATATCAATATTTTCGGCGTACGCCAGCAACTGTACACTTTTTTGGAATATTGTATCCTCTCTATTTACTCTCCAGCTCGTATTATTTTTTCCAGCAACAGATTGAAGAAGTCAAACAGTATCATTGTGGGAAACCACGCTTAGTATCGAACAGCTCAATCGATTATGACCTAAGGGCTTACTAGAATCAGAAAATGAATGAATGAATTAAATATTGACAAAGTTTATCGGGAAAAAGTTAGCGATAGACTCTGGGGTTCCCATATTCGGCATATGGGGGCTCAAACAGTTTTGGTCCGATTTTGACAGTTTTTAAACTCGAGAAAACATTATTTGTGAAAAGTTGTGTCCTGATATATTCGTTGGTATTTGATTAGTGTGTTGAAAGAATTAGAAGAAATACAAAGTTGTGTTATATGATAACTGGGTGTGGTTGTGATCCTATTTCCATCATTTTCACATTGTGATATGGGAATTGTCATGTACCGAATTTGGTTGATATTCATAAGGTATGTTCTGAGATATGTGATATCGCCTAAAGGTGGGCGGTGCACCGCTCTTATGAAACTCCGAAGTATCATACGGTTGTTGATCAATTGTATTCTTGGCATTTTTGACTTTGAATTCGGTCACAATCGTGGCTCGATGCGATGGTGCATTGGCATCGTTTAAGTCCATGAATTGTTCTTCCGACCGTTTTCGACGTATACTCTCAAGCAAACAGCTCAATAAAGCCAAATAGAATTCCTTATTGACCATCTGTCCCTTCGGAACAAATTCATGGCGCTCCAAACACGAATATAGAAAATCAAATGTGCATCACCTTAATTTTTGAACGGCTTTGGCTTTGTTTTTTGGATTTGGCTTGTGCTTTTTTTTACCTGAATCACGGTAAGCCTTTTCTAACATTTGCAACGATTCCGCACACGAAATTTGGTAAGAAGGTCTACCGACTTAAGCTCATATTTGTCGAGACCAATGGTGCTTGGCGAAGCCCCCATGTGCTTACATACATTTGTATCTATATTTACAATATATGTAGATACATTTTTGAAATTTCTTACCTCTCGATTTGGTTTGGGCATACTCTGAACTATCTGAAAAAGAAAACTTGTATGCGGCTTTCAAAATGAAATACAACGCATTCCTTTTCGTTCATTTTTTGATTTATTTAGGAGCATATGAATATTTTTGAGTGATTTTTCAATTGATTTTATGATGATGGGTCCTGAGGAATACAAAATAAACATACTTAATCAATTTTCGAATGCTATTGACAAACTGGATTTGAACATTTAGAACAGAAAAATCGAGTTTTACGACGCAATTTATCGCTTTCTTGCAAACAAAGTGTGCAATCTCTCCTTCCTTTGAGTGTGTCAGCACCTTTTGATGTTGAAGCTACTAATCATGATGGGATGTTGAGTGAACGACCGAAAAAGGATTCAAAAGCCAAACGACAAGATAGATGTTTGATGACATTGGGATTGTTCATACGATTTTCGATATTAGGCGTTGCCAATGTTCTCGATAAATTGTAAAAAAAAAGTGCATCGTGCATATTTTTTATCTAGATGGTCGATTTCTTTGCAAACTACGACAGCAGCCAATCCCATCACATCCAAGAAGTTGCGAAAAAAGGCAAAGTCCATCGTTTCGTTGGCCGTTTTGTAGTCTAATGGGTAACCATCTGATCCATGCAGTCAACGCCGGCCTTTGTTGAATTATAAAATAAAATTGCTTCCGGTTTTTTGGCTTTACCTTCACAATCCTTTGTGTAGTGTAGGGTTGAAATCAAATTGACTGCCTTGTTCTTTTTCGGAACATGACTACAAATCGAAACGAGATTATCGTGAAAACCGAAAAGAGTACAAAGCAACGGACGAGACGGATTTTTTGTTTTCAATTCTTCGGGTAAACACTTCTTATTGGCGCGAATAGTACCGACGAAAGCAAGTCCAATGGTAGCCAATCGTTTGGCTCCTGTCAATTAGCAGCTGGAGTTTCACGCTCTTTTTCTTCTACACCATCGATTACTTGCTCTTCGCCGCTATCTAATATTTCATTCGGCTCGATTTCGATTTCATTTTCAATATCCGATGCATCTTCAAATGGCACATAATCGACATCTGTATCATCGTCATCTCTTTCGAATGGATCCACTTCTTCACGCACAACATCATTATTTTCATTTTGAATGCCATTTATCAATGCTGATGTTAAGCGATCATAAAAATCTGTACTGATGTTTCTAGAACGTAATCGTGTATTATACACATATTCCACTTCATCACTCATTATTACGAGTATAACCAAAGCGAACAGAATAATAAAAAAACAAGATGAGAACTGGCGCCAAGCACCATTGGTCTCGACTAAGGTGTAATATTATAAAATCCTTTTTTCGTCCTTTTCGATACGTTATCCTTGAATTTTTTTTTCTGAATTCTATAAACAAAAAAATTCTAGGAAGATACCTGGAAGCGCAAGTCGTTTGCTACACTCTAAATATATTTAAATAACATTTAAAACAAAATATGCCTGGCCAGACCCGTTGGTCTCGATGAGGGTTATGCTTGTGTCCTACAGAGTCGACCAATAACCAAACTATCTCACCAGTGAGCACAAAATTCTTTTAGCTTTTGAGCGTCGAAGCCTACTTTTCTATAGATGCAGAGCTAACGAGCTATAATCAATGACAAATTGATTTAATTTTCAAAAATGTCGACGAAGACTACGAAAAAAATTAATAATATGCGGTAATATATGTATGCATAAATATATATATTTTCATATAACCTTAAAAGTAACTGATAAAAATCTTTAAATGCCGGTTATCCGCAATTGAAATGTTAAATGAGAAAAATTAAGTATGCCACATGCATATGGACATGCCAAAACAAAAACACATTTTCGGGTTTGCTTTGAAAAAGTCAGTCTCGAGCGCACAAACTCATGCGGAGAAGCTGATACCCTAACTTTTGGCCAGCTGCCTGCTTTGCTGGCAGACATGCGCTTGTTTTGGACGACCAGCGGGCGCAAGAGAAATTAATTTTTTTCAACTCTGTGCCATAACATGAAAAGAGCGTTTGAATTTGCAGTGATTTTTGGACTTGTAAATTTTTAGCGACTGGCAATGAAATACGGAAGTTGTCAAACCGCTGGCAGTCAGCAATTCTTAGCATTTTTCACTTTGAAATGATATAATTTGTGCAAAATAAATGCACAAGGAAATGTTTTCGTCTCTGATAATTTGTGCGCTTAAGTAAAAGAAAACGAAGTAAAACGAAATAAAAATAGCGGTATTGCTCTTACTTCGAGCAAATATAATTGTTTAAGTAAATGTTGGAAAAGTGAAATTTAATCAGCGGCAAGTGTAGGCGAAGCGAAAACGTAAATAAAAAATTCAATTTGCGCCTGAAAGCACAGAAGCATTGTTTGTCTTCACGTTGCATGGCGCAGAATTAAGTAGAGAGAGAGTAGCAGCGCTGTCGTTATGCCTCATGCATAATTTAAGGCGCAAAAGCGCTGTGAGCGACTGTTGACTGCTGTTCTGCGCGGGCCCCACTACAAAGTGTCAACATTTGTGTTCATTCAAAATTCATAAAGTTTTAAGAACGTTGCTTACAACAAGTGTTGTCCTCGCGTCGCTTGCAGTGACGAAAATGGGCAGTGCCATTGATTGTGAGGCAGGTGCTTGAAGAGACGGGCAACTCACTGTCTAGCAAGTAGTTGGCGTTGATGCGCTGAAAGAACTCTTTTTCAAGCAGATAACAGCTTTCAAAATTCATTAACAACATCGACTGCAACGGAATGATGTCAAGTATGAAAGTGAACTAAATAAGATAAATAATTTTCTTCTAGTTTAGTGAATAGAATACAGCACAAACATATGCATACATTTCAAGTATGAAAATACAAACAGTAAGTGTCTACAAACCACTTTACATTTACGAGTTTTTGTTCAGAAAGTATGGCGACTCTTCAAGTTTCAAGGCTCTGTTCATTCTAAATTCAAAACTTTGTTGTTGCTTACAAATATCACTGCTCGCAGCGTTTTAGAAAGAACTGAGTTTATTCATGCACTCACAGCTATAATCTCTTTGAGTAATATCAAACAAAACGGTACTTCTAATTAAAATCAAGTACGAAGAAACAAATTTTGAATACTCATTGACGGTGTAATGAAGAAGTAGTTACTTTTTCGCACAAATCTCCTTTGCAAAGTGCTTTCGATTTGTAACAACGTAAAGTGACAGCTCACTTTAAGGTGTAGAAGAGTGCGTTGTTGTTTTCATTATTGATTCTTAATGATTTAGTTATCCTTTGACAAGTTAAGTGAACCGAAGAAAATCAAAATGTCATTACGTCGGAGGAGGGCACATGAAAGGTATGCGCTCTCAATATGAGCACGACTATGCGGGAATGGGATATCATCCGTTCCCACGACAGTTCGGTCTAAGTAACCAGAACGGACCCGGACTTTTATTTGGCCAAGGACTGTCAACTCGACACCATGCCTCGAACTTAAGGAATGTTTTCTGCCGCTACAACAACAACAATGCATCTCATTGTTATTTTTATCTTTGCTGTTTTATGTTTTTACATACAATGTATTTGTTAGAAACCCGCTTTTTAGCAAATTTTGCATCGTAGGTACCCAAAGTGACAGCAGCACATTTCATATCAATTGGAGGATACTAATTTTACGAGATTTATTTTTCATATCAAAATGAGGGTTTAAAGTTTTATTGCCTATACTCTCGTAACAGATTATAATGGGTTTGTTCATCTAACTGTTGTTTGTGACACCTAAAACTAAGCGAGACAGTGGTTCCAAGCCATACTCGGACACCATTGTAGAAAGTTTTTTCGTAAGAAATATTTTAACCAAGGAATTTGAATAAAAATTGATACGCCTTTGTTTTTCCGTCTACTAAACCATTTGAAATTTTAAACTTAAATAAAAACCCGTGCTTAAAATAAAATAATACCCCAATTATAAGCAAGCTAAACTCGGACAATATGAGTTACTACTGTGCCCAAAAAAATAAGGTGACTTTGTGTTTATTATGAAAATTCTTTATTTATTCTTCCAAATCACTTTCATCCCCTACAAAGTAATCCCCTCCCGATGCAATGCACTTATGTCAACGGATTTTCCAATCTTCGAAACACTGGTTGTAGTCACTTTCCGGGATGGCCTTCAGTTCCGTCTTCGCTGCGGCTTGAATCTCCTCTATCGTATAAAAACGGTGTCCCCGGAGCGGTCTTTTGAGCTTGGTAAATAGCCAGAAGTCGCACGGCGCCAGATCAGGTGAATACGGTGATTGCGGAACGATATGGGTTGAGTTTTTGGCGAAATGATCACGAATTACGAGCGAAGTATGGGATGGTGCATTATCGTAGTGTAAAAACCAATAATTGTCTTTCCACAATTCCGGCCTTTTTAGGTAGATAGCGTTACGCAGTCGACGCATAACGTTCAAATAATATTCCTTGTTGACTGTTTGACCGGAATTCATAACGCACAACACCACGATAATCGAAGAAAACAGTCAACATGACCTTGATTTTTGAGCGACTTTGGCGCGATTTCTTTGGCACGATATTCGCTCGACTGATCAGGTGTTTCGGGGTTGTAAGCATAGATCCAAATCTCATCGCCAATTATAATGCATTTCATTAAACCTTGGTAGACGAAAAGCATCGTTTCACACACTTCAACGCGATGCCTTTTTTTTCCAAAAAATTTAATGTTTTCGGTATCAGTCGTGATTTGACGCGCTTGAGGCCCAAAGCATCATTCAAAATGGTATTGGCTGAGCCTTTCGATATGCCACCTTCATCAGCAAGGTCTTTAATTGTTAATCGACGATTTTTCAACACCAAATCTTTGATTTGTTGAATGTAACTTTCGTCGGTTGAGGTTGATGGTCGCCCTGGACGCTCTTCGTCTTCGACAAGTTCACGGCCGGCTTGGAACTCACTATACCATTTATAAACATTTTTTTTAGACGTAGCCTTATCACCAAAGGCTTTCTGCACCATCCTCAACGTATCCGCAGCAGAAAAATGATTCCGTAAACAAAATTTAATGCAAATTCTTTGCTCAACAAATTTCGACATCGCAAAAAACGAAAAGCTCACTTTTAGCTGCTCACAAAACGACACGTATCTCAAACACTAATGAATATTTTAACATGAAATTTGACATAAATGTGACTGACAGTACTACCAACTTAAAAAAAAACTCAATTCAAATATCACCTTGTTTTTTGGACACAGTAGTATATTTTAATTAAATGCAACCCTGCTAACTAACTGGACTTTCCTGGACAGTCCTTCTGAGCCTCTTTTCATGACCGAATTTGAAGCCAATGAATACCATCGATCACCCACCATATCCACCAGATTCGGCTCCGTGTAATTTTTTCTTGTTCTACGGAATGAAATTTCCGCTTCATATGACCCGTTTTCAGTCGATCGAAGATATAAAACAAAATTTGCTTAAGAAGCAGAAGGCCGCCCCAAAATGTGCAGTTCATTCTCTATCTAATTTAGATTGACCATTTTTGAGGCAGAAAGCTTCGGTTGTTTCCGACTTTAGCTTGAAGCCACTGTAATTAAATTATATCATATTTGTATGGACGATGGTACAAGAGATTCAATCAAATCGTGTTTAATTAAGTCGTCGCTACATTCTGCAAAAAATACATTACAATACATACACATATATCTATCCACTGTTAGATGAACAAAGACATAATATATGCAGCAAGCTGCAAAGCAATTAGCTAGGCTTTTAGTAGAAAAAATGACCAGAAAAATGGTGCAACATTCTTTTACACTTCTTTGTTTTATTCCTACTTAATAAGTTTAAATTCGAATTAATCTCATTACGATGAAAAAGCAGTAATAGAAAGTAAAGTGAGGTATGAAAAAACTGGAAGTGTAACTGTGACAGACAAATACAAAATGATTAACAGTTAATAACCAGCTAACAGAATCGCATACCCTCGAATATACTTATTTCCTTATAGGCTGCGGAGGAAACCTTGAAAAATTTAGCGGAGTTCAGGGTGCGTCCAACTAAACTACAAAGTGTAGCTATGTAAGACTTATTTGTCTCGACCAAAGGTAACTGATACCTTCCTTCAGGACATGAAAAAACAGCAAGTTGCTAGCAAATCAAGCGTTAAATACTTTAATCTCTTGCTGCCGCACACACATCGCTTCAATGCCAGGAGTAG
Organism: Bactrocera correcta; assembly: GCA_027475135.1. Classification (NCBI taxonomy): domain Eukaryota; kingdom Metazoa; phylum Arthropoda; class Insecta; order Diptera; family Tephritidae; genus Bactrocera; species Bactrocera correcta. The sequence continues at coordinate 64,513,435 of CM050326.1, read as the reverse complement.
AGACATGTAAACTAAAAAGGGTTAGTCTGAGTGGCCGCATGTGTACGGTCGAATGTACAAGCATTTAATAAAATTTCAATAGTAGTAGCAGAAAATTACGCCATTAAGCAGAAAATGGTTATAGGTATTGGATTTCTGCCAGAGAGGATAAAATAGTTGTTGCGTGCTATTAAATGGATTAAGTGTCGTCCCGCGCAAATGCAAGCTTTAAGTACTAAATTCCATGGAGTTTATAAAAAATGATTATATAATATTATTTTCACTTCTATGTACCATATCTAGATTATGTTTACACATGAATTTTTAAGTTTGGTGCTATATATGTAGTTACCTTACGAAAGTTTTGTTATCGGTTCTATAAAGAGGAACCTTTGTTGTATTGTTATAACTTGGGATATCGCCAGGGGCGGATTTACCGAACAGGCAACATAGGCAGCTGCCTAGGGCGGCAAATTTTTAGGGGCGGCAAATTCTGACCGTTTACACTAGATAAAATGCTACTTTCAAATGAAAACCATAAGATTTTTACCCAAAAGTGTACAAGTCTACCATATTGTTGAATTTACTTTTCTAACATTCTTGTCAAATGAAATTTAGCCTCTTTATTGTATTCTCACAAATGCGCAGTTCAAATTCGAATACATGCAGGGCTACCACAATCGGGCAACCACAGTTACTATAAAATCGATAACTCTCGAAACGTTGATTCGATACATGGCTGCCACCGCGATTGGAGTTAATGAATTGTTGACAATGTACCGAAAATTTATTTTGAGTATTAAAGTATTCTAACTGGAAGATTTATATACATTAACTGGAGCGTCATTTTTTTCAATAAAATGAGTGACGGGCGGAATCGATTGAGCGGTTCTGAATATCGCAAGCAAGCTGCGAAGAGAAAAATCAAAGATGACGAGGTTATGGCAAAAACAAAAAAACTCTCTTCTTATTTTGTGCTTCAAGAAAATCAAAGTGACACGGGTAATCCATCAGTTACCGAAAAAAGCGAAATTTCTGGAGAAACAATAGACTTCGCAGGTAAAGACTGAATTTCATGTATTTTCGTTTTTTTCTAACCTACTATTTTTTTATCTTTTGCTCATGATAATCAAATTAAGATGATTCTCAAATTTTCTATATTTTTTGTTTCGAAAATTTGTACACATATTTACAAGAATATGAAATTCAGGTATAAAATTTTTTTACAGAATCTATGAAACAAATAGAGTCAAACATATCCGACAACTTCAATTTCGCGATCAGTGACGACCCTGCGGAATGGCTCATAAATGACGCATTACGTGATTATATCGCTACACATAATTATAAAAGAAATGACCATCTTGATTTTTCGCAGTCAAAAAGAGTGCATAATATTTCAAGCCGGTATTTGAATTCATCTACGTTCGAAAGAAAACTTTTAAATGGTGAAAAAACTCCCCGTGTTTGGTTAGTATATTCTCTGAGCAAAGGATCGGTATATTGTGCTCCATGCCTTCTTTTTGGCGGCGATTCTGCTTTTTCTGAAAAAGATGGCTATAGTGATTGAAAAAATGCGGCAATAAAAATGAATCAGCATGAAAATTCTGAAAAGCATCAAAGTTGCTTGAAACTTCTAAAAGATGGAGCCAGTGCCTTTGGTCGAATCGACAAAACTTTGCTTGCTGAATATGACAAAGAAGTAGTTTACTGGAAAAATGTTTTAAAACGAGTCGTCGCTGTCATTAAGAGTTTAGCTTCACGTGGACTGCCTTTTAGAGGGCATGATGAAAAGTTAGGTTCTTTTCACAACGGAAACTATTTGATGCTTTTTGAATTGATATCTGAATTTGATCCATTTTTAGCTGAGCATATTTCGAAATTCGGAAATAAAGGTATCGGTAGTACCAGTTATCTGTCAAAAACGATTTGCGAAGAGTTTATTCAAATACTAGCTGATAAAGTATTACAGGTTATTATTCAAGAAGTCAAAAGTACAAAATATTATTCTATCATTGTTGATTCCACACCTGACATTTCACATGTAGATCAGCTGTGTTTTTTACTGCGATACGTGAAGAAAGACGGTATGCCGGTAGAGCGTTTTGTGAAATTTCTACCAAATGCAGGCCACAAGGCTGTAGAAATGGATAACGTTGTAGTTTCTACCTTAGGCGATTTACAAGTTGACATTAAAAATCGTAATGAATACGCTGAATACGTGCCTTGTGCAGCTCATTCTCTCAATTTAGTAGGAAATCACGCAGTTGAAAGCAGTTCAACAGCAGCTGCTTTTTGTTTAATGATCTTCAAAGTTTGTATAACTTTTTCTCAGCATCTACGAGTCGTTGGGATATTCTACAATCTTACTGCAAGAAATCTGAGAAAATTACTGTAAAATCCCTTTCACTAAGACGCTGGTCAGCTCGCAACGATGCCGTTTGCACTCGTGATCAGTATTACACTGAAATACTACAAGTTTTGTATTGCATAGAACACGATCTTTCACAAAAAGCTGTCACACAAAGTGAAGCCAAAGGTATTCGAAAACGTTTTGAATTACTAGAAACAGCTTTTATGCAATCTTTGTGGAGTTTTTTACTTTCGAAATTCAATGCTGTAAGTAAAAAATTACAATCAAAGCAGACTAACCTGAATGAAGTAGTTCAATTGTATCAAAGTCTTATAAAAGTTGTGGGTGATGCACGTGAAGATTTTGACTTTTTTGAAGGTAGAGCATTCGATTTGTCTGTCAACCAAGAATACAAAACAATTCAGGGTAGGGTAAAGCGTCGGAAAATTTATCACGATGAAACGAAAACAGAGAAGGTAACATTGCTTGGGAAAGATGACTTCAGAGTCAACACATACAATGTTATCTTTGATAATCTATTACTTGAATTACGGGAAAGGTGCCGAAAATATGAAGAAATTAACGAAAAATTCTCTGTTTTTATTGATTTGGGGAACTTGAATAATGCTGACATCCGGGAAAAAGCAAAAATTTTGCAAAAAGCATTTAATGAAGATTTGGAGAGTTCATTAGATGATGAATTGATTCATTTCAAAGCATATCTTGAATGTGATCAGAAGCCTATTGAAACTTTCAAGTTTTTCAGAAGTGAAGATCTTAACGCAGTTTTTCCAAATGTTGACATTGCTTACAGAATTTTCCTTTCCTTAGCTGTCACAAACTGCAGCGGTGAGAGATCGTTTTCTTGTTTGAAACGAGTTAAAAATTATTTTAGATCAACTATCGGACAAAATCGCTTGAATTCTTTGGCTTTGTTGACTATAGAAGCGGTAATTTTACGTGACATAGAGTGCGATGAAATCATTCGTGATTTTGCGATTCGTAAAGCACTACGTAAGAATATGTGAACATGAACCGACTACCATTTAGGCAACAGACAAACGCACTGATCTACAAAAGTATTATGTACAACTGTCAATAAATATTATGAAAAATGATAGAATTGACATATCCTAATTTATCACTCCCAACTTTTTTAATTGTACATATTTTTCTAATGTACAAATTCATGAACGCATTCAAAAAACTCGAGGTCAGTGCAGTCAGTGCATCAATAACTGAAATGGCAAAAATTAGGCTGCTGTCTGGGGCGGCAAAATTGTAACTGCCTAGGGCGGCAAATTGCCTTAATCCGCCCCTGGATATCGGTTTTCAAAAATATTATCTAACTTCTTTTCCACCAAAGATTAAACTTTATTTATACTCAATAAATAAATCACAATCCTTATTTTTAATGGATTTGCCATCAAGATTCTTATTTTGGTATCCAGAAGCATAATGATCGGTCTACGTAACAAATTAATAGCAAATTTAAATGGTTTTATTTAATCGACGTCAAGAAAAGTCAGAGTACATAAAACCTCCGTAACTGACAAAGTTACTTTAATAGCTATTTTACATAAATATAAAACAAGGAGATTCAGAAAAGAAAATTTAAATTTATATTATATTGAATATTCAGAAGTGAACATCTCCGATAAGTTTAATCTTCAATCGATTTTATACGTATAGAATTGGCACTTGCAAACGCATAATTAATGTACCAAAAATTTGGACGCGCTCCTTACGGAGTTACAAAACTATAGAATGTTAATATGCCCTGCCCCATAAAGTATATATAGTATATAAACGATCAAGCTGCATCGATTTAACCATGTCCGTTCGGTTGTCTGTCAGTCCGTTCGTATACATAAGTTGCCTTAAACATAAGTTGTCTTTCTGAAGTTGGCAACCCCAGTGTTGCAATGACAACTTTGTCGTAAAGTTTGACATTTTTTATGTTATATATACTCACAGTTTACAAATATTCATCTCAGTCCAAAAATAAAATTAAACTGCGAAAATTTTTTCGTGATTCTTGTGGCATTGTGAATCCGATCGCGGCCGTAAATCACTCCAAGACGAATTTCGTGGTGGTCGTCTAAAATCAGTTCTTGTTCTGGAAACTATTGATGCTGTGCGCAAACTGATACTGCAAGATCGTCATGCGACTTGTCGTGGGATCGAGACAATTAGTAGGGCTAGCGCACATTCAATATTGCATGAACATTTGATTGTAGAAAAAAATGTACACGGGATCCCACCTATTTCTGGATCGCTCAAAAGAGGCGCGTGTCGGTTGATCGAGAGAAATGTTAAAAAAATACTATAACTGTGTTTCGAAAAATGTCTATAACAACGTGACGTGATGTTGAATTATGGATTTATAAGAATAAGCCCGAAAGTAAACCACAGCCGACTGTATGGAATATGTTTCAAAGTTAGCCAAATCTAACAAAAGCAAGCTAAATGTCGCAACCATACCACTAGAACAACGCAGAACATTCTGAGGGGTGAACAATAAATTCTTAACCATTTGTTTGCCAATTATTTTTCAAGAAATCAGGAAAACTAACTACTAAAAATGGATCACAACTTCTTTTTAAGCACTTAAAACATTTGATGAGTAATCCTCCTTGGAGATACCTCAATAAGAGTGGCGAAAGTGCTTTGAGAATTGGTTTAAACGCATGCAAAAGTGTATAGATCTTAATAGAGAATATTTTGAAAAATAAAGCAATTTTCGATGATTGATATTTGCTTTTGTTCTCTAATTTTGAAATATAAAAGGCAACTTATCTCTGCGCAAACCAGTCCCACAGTATTTAACATATACACTCGTGGTCACGCAAACCTTACCACTCAAAATTTTCAAATATTGTGCATATTTGACTACACTTTATAGCGGTACTTTTTGCGGTATAGAAATTTTTTATTTAGAAATAAGTTAATGACGTGTTATTAATCAAAAATATTAAAAACTCAGCTATAGAAAAATCAATTGAAAGATAGCGAGTTTTACAAGATGAGCTCGAAATGTAAGAGACTGAAATGCAATGAAAAAAATATATTTTTTATTTTTATATGATCAGAATCAAATGCTTGCATGGAAAACTTCCTCATTTAATGATATATCTTCACGAAATTTGACTTGGATTGCTGCTTAAGGTAATAAAATATAATCTCCGAAAAAATTGTTCAGATCGGATTACTATAGCATATAGCTTCCATACAAGCTGAACACATAATTACTAAAAGAAATGCACCTGTGAAGGGTATATTAGCTTCGGTCTGCCGAAGTTAACGTTTTTTCTTGTTTTAATTTAATTTAATTTACACTATAATTGAAATTAATATATTATTCTATTTTTTTTTTTAAGTTGAAACACGAAGTTTAGTCGGTGTATCACTTTAAAAACAATAAAATCGGCCGCTTTTGTATGAGCATAGAAAAGCTAATTTGTGTTTTACTCATTAAGCTTAATAAATTAAAAACTCTTATTATAATTTTATGCTTGCTAAAAACAAAAAAAAAATTAAATTGAAAAAAATCCCAAACGCACGAAAAAGTCCGAAAAAAATTTAAGAAAGTGGTAAGGTTTGCGTGGCCACGAGTGTAGATCTGAAATTTTGCACACGTTCTTTTCTCGTTAAGAGGTATTAATTCCGATATCGGATCATTATAGGATAAGCTGCCATAAACATACAAACTGATCGGTCAAACAAAAGTTCTTCTATCGAAATCTTTTTTATTTGAATTGATAGAATATTATTGAAGGCAACGGTATAATCTATAAACAAATTGTTCAGACCGGATTACTATAGCATATGTATATGTACTTGTATATACTTTATAAACTGAAGGATTAGAATGACACCCTTGCATGGAAAACGCTTTTAATTTACAATTGTTATGAAGGGTATTATAGCTTCGGTACAACCGAAGTTAAAGTTTTTCTTTGCTTTTTTATGCCTAGAAGGTGCCATAAAAATAAATTTATAAGGCGCAAACCATATTTCTTATTATTGTTATAACAGTGCATGTTTCACAAAATAATTTTTTTTTTTACTTTTCGTCGGCATTTAAAAACAAAACAAAAAAAAATGTCTTTGCTCCAGAATCAATATTTGAGGACTGCAAAGACGTAGACGTACCATAAATCACCTGCACAGTCACCATTTTATTTTTTACTTCTCAGAAAAAAATTAAATAAATTGAATATTGTATGCAGATAATAAAGTTTAGGATTTTAAAATGGTTGTTTGTTTATTATTTTTATTATTTTTCGATGCTCTTAACTGGGTTTCAACCACTTTTATTACCTTTAAAAATAATTACGACTAAAATTTGCTTATTTCAAAAATAATCTTCGTTGAAAAAATTCAACAATACACTGCTAAAGCTTTGAATGAAATTACCCTCTTAATTTTTCTTAGACATTTAGCGAAGAATTTGCAGCATTATTTTTAAGATAATTGTCTTCAGTAGATAATTTAAAGAAAAATTGTTTCTTTTTTCTGCGTAAAGTTCAAGTTCGAAGCCTCTTAGAAATTGGGATTCACTAGCTTAGTACGTCTTAATCGAAATTCCACAACTCATTTAAAGATTTTAAGTTTTTACTGATATCAACAAATACCATATATCGAAGCAATTAACAACGTCTCTCTTTTTCTACTTTGTTGCAGGTTTTCACGCCAGTTCGTATTTATTTGCTAATCGCAAAGGTGCCCACAAAGGTAAGCAACTGTCAAATATAATACTTTATTTTAAGTAAACTTCCCAATTTGTATTTCCAACGTCATTTGAGTGAATTTACGAGCATTTAACTTTGCTTACCGTTTACTTCAGATCGAATGTCACTTTCACTACTTGGACATACAGGCAGTGGAAAGCAAAAAGTCAACACACTTCTCGATCATCACAAATGATCGTCCGTATTCATTTGCAACGAGCTTCGATGCGGGGAGCTTCAGTGCGGTAAGTACAGCTAATAGCCGAGTTCAGCTAGAGTATACTCAATTGAAGATTGACTTTTCAATTTGCATTTTTAATTACAGAACGCTGACGTTATACTCACCGATTTGGCATCGGCAATTAAGCACATTTTCCCAACAGTTCCTCTCAAGTACATCATAAGAAAAGTAAGTAAGCGATATAAATACATACATATATGCATGAACTTAAATGTAGGAAACTAAGAAATAAGTTTTTGATTCTATACTTACATACATATGTGCACATATATACATACGTGTGAGTTGGAGCATGAAGCTTGTGGTGCCCACTCATAAACTGTTAATTGATGTATAAAAATTAGGTCAAATGACTTTGAAGTGCCGGGTGCAAATGCGTGGAGAAATGTGCATTTATGTAAATGACAATTAGTAATTATTATGCTCGACTCAGGAGTGTGTGCAGTTGCAAGTGTTTGTGCTTCATTATTGGAAAGACAAGTACTAGCGTGATAGCGCTGTGGCTCCCTAAAAGCAATTGTGATTTGTCAATGAAGTAAGTTGAAGTTCACTCGGCAGACACTTAAAAGCCACCTTTTAACGTGGAGTCCTGTCGAAGCTGCGCGTCAGCTTAACTTACAAATTGGAATTAGCATTTTCACTTGCTTTTTTCATGCCTTCTTACACTTTCCTTTTCGTCATTATACGATGGTTATGTTTGCATGTACGTGTAGCTGTTATGTGCAGCATTTACATGTGATGCCTTATTGGTCATGTACGTGCCGGGTTTAGTGGTCGGAAATGTGCCGGTGTTACTGTCTCAAATTGTGCGTTTATCTACTGTTGCTCTATGGTTCACTGTATACGACCCAGAACTCACGGCCTATGGTAGTATACGCAAAGCTATATGGTTTGCTTTTGATTATTTTGCTTTGTAATCGTTGTCGGCCAAGAGTTCTTATTGAGTTCATACCCGCTGTTTGTAACCTTTTATTAATTCGTTTGAGCGTGTGTTAAATACTTTTCTGTTAACAAATACACATATACCCATTGCTTCATCAGCATCTAAGAAGCCAATTTCTTCGTCCCCACATAGTTCATCTTGCCGGTTTTAAGCGCTCAGTGTACATTGAGCATATATACCGTGTGACTAAATATATCAACGGAAGTCAATTTTCAAGATTAGCTTGAGGAAAGCGAGGTGGAAACATATCGACACTTTTTGCTGACTATTTAGCTTTCGTTAGATGAAAGTTAAATCTTCTTTCGGGAGAATCGGTTGGCATCGATATTAGCTGTTTCAACAGATTTGTGGTACACGCAAAGTTTTTGGGCTATGCATGACGGTGGTTTGATCATTATCTAGGTTTTTATCCTTAAATTGTTCAAGTCGGATCCTCGTTGATTTCCATTTCAAGTTTCAGTCTCGAAACACAACCTATGAAACATTACTTATGTAGTAAAAATGAAAAATATCAAAATATTTAAATTTAGTGGAAAGGATATTTTACACTGGCTTAAAACAGCATTATAACTTAGCTCGATTTCGTTGCAACTAGCCGTCCGCTTTTGTGGATACCATTAGCCAACTAAAAATCGAGACTCATTTCGGTTACAAAGACTGTAGTTGGAACGACTTTTATTGACTTGACTTTGATTAATTTTGGAGCAACATCGATCCAAACAGGATGGATTGCTGAAATAACAGACCTTGTCCGGATAAAATCCCGCTCAACTCCGCACGCAAACGCAGAACCGGCTGTTGTTGGGATTGAAGCATTTGGACCCAGATATTTTCCGTTATCTGGAAATTTATTCGAGTTACTCTGTTAGTCAAACACCATCTGATCAAATTTGACCCGGACTGGTTCTTTAAACTGCGCGCATAGACCGAATCGATTTAATTTGGTTTTTCTAGATTAGTACAGCCTTGTTCTCTTTTTTTGCTGCATCACGGCTCCGGAATCTTTGGAAATGTTATAGAAATGCTCTGGGAAGTCTACTTTATCACGAACACAAATATTTAAGTGGCTTAAAGCATTCAGCAAAGGTCGTGAAGTCATCAAAAACTTATTTCATTCGAGACGCTTATCCACTTTTGTTATTTGCGATAACATCGGAAAAGTTAATGGAAAGGTGCTTGAAAATCGGCGTTTTGGTATTAGAGAGATAACAGCGGACATATCTTATATATCGTCTTAACACATTTTGGTTAAAATTTTGGATATGAAGCGTATCAATGCCAGACTCACATTAAAGTATCCCAATCTTTTACAAAAACTTGATGAGATTTAGTAGAACTTGTCTCATACGAGTCGTCAATCCACCTCTGTTAATGATGATAACATAGAGAAACAATGCTTTAAAATAATCCGAGAGATAGCAGTGGAACTCAACATGCTTGATCGATCAATGTCACACATTTTGGTTAATGTTTGAGTTAGAAAGCATGTCAATGCTAGACTCCAACCAAAAAATCTGAAGCGACGTCGAGTACAGGTCGCCAAATCAAAGCTTGACAATGTAGAGCTGAGGACTCTACAATCATCAAACGCATCACTACTGTTGTTGAAACGTGTGCTTATGAATATGACTTCAAAACTTTATAACAATCTAAGGAATGGCGCCCCAAAAACTAATAAAAAAATCAAAATTATTTGAAGGCACTGATGCCAATCCAGCCGTGGCTTATAAAAAGTGGAAAATCGGTTGCATAGGCTCAGGAGTCAATTTTGATGACGATAGTAAATATTGTATTAAAATATGTAAAAAATTATGTTGTTATTGGCCGAGCATTTTTTGGGTGCCCCTGACTTATTGATAACGACACGTTTGCACTTTAATTGTGAGAGAAATAATGACGAAATATTTTCATATCTCATAGTTAAATACATAAATATTTAAAGACATATAGTATAAAGGGAAATTAAATAATTTAATTAGGTAAAAAACTACTCAGTTTTGGTTGCTCATCTGTGAAAATCAGCCATTTTATGCGATTACATAATTATTCCAAAAAAAAAATTGCATGAAAAGTGCCTACTACTGTGTCGTAGGTATTTCATGTGTCTATGCCCACCTCCACTCGTTTGTTGGTCAAATATGAATATGAAGTGTGTGCCTGCACTCACAATTCAGCGCTTTGTGTTGCGAGCATGTGCAGTATGTCGAAGTTTAATTAAAGTTTAATTCAATGTTTTTTGTGTGTGAAGTTCGTCGACTTTTCACCCATTATGCTAACATGCACATACTTACATACATATATACATACATACATAGTTATTATATACCTAATGTAAGTTAGTCATATCTGCAAGTGTACAACGACTGAACATTATGCCGTTCAGTGGAGCACCAAGCACATAGCAGGCCACTTTCCATATTTCGTTTTGCTTTTTCGCGTTTTTTTTTCAGTTCCGCTTAAAGTGGACGCTTTACTGACTAACTCTGTTCTGTGGGCTGACTCTAATAATGAATGCATGTTGTTGTACGCTTCAAATGTTAAACACAAACACACATCTATACATACATACAAATGCGGTTTCATTATTGCGTGTCGCAGATGCAATGCGAGGCCTATATACACATGCAAATGCGAGTATTTAATTTTTGACCCACACGAGAGGAATGTAAATGGCTAAGGCTTGTTACTCTTATTTGCTCATACACTTAAATCGTTGAATCAGAACCCTAATGTATTACAGAATATAAAATGAGACATTTGGAAACATAATGACTCGTTCATATTTTCCAGCTAATAATACTCTGAGCAGTGTATATAAGTTGAACACAAAGTTTGTAAAACCCTGAAGGAAATGTCGGAGATCCTGTAACATATACATACAGTTGTGTTCAAAATAATAGGAAGGCATCACAATTCAGAATACAAAATTATGTTTTTCAACAAAAACAAGAATTTTATTATTTTATCTTTTATCCACGAATTGTTCATTTTATGCAGTTTTATTATGCACTTTTAAATTTTTAGTAATACACAGTAAATGAAAAAAAAAATATAATAATAATTTAAATGAAAACCTCAAAAATTCGGTGTTCAAAATAATAGGAGTGCATCACAAAATGCAATAAAATTAAAAAAAAAATAATCAAAAAATTGGAAATTATGACTATGTAAGTTAAATTAGTTAATATTTAGTAGAGTAACCGCCATTTTTTTATTACTGCAGCAGATCCGCGGAACATGGGATCGATCAGATCACGACACCTTTTCATTGGGATTTGCTGCCATGCCTCGTGGACTGTGCTCCATAATCCCCCTGTATTTGATGCTCTACGGTCAGCAACAACTTTTTAATATCTGCCAATAAGTTTTTTTTTGCAATTAAGGTCAGGCAACTGAGCAGGCCACGACATAACATCTACTTTATTGTCCCGAAGCCATTCCTTTGCAGAATTAGTTGTATGTTTCGGGTCGTTATCTTGCTGAAACAACCACTTTAATGGTATATTCCATTCCGCCTGTGGCAGCATAACTTTTTTCAATATATCCACATACACGTACTGATCCACGGTTTCTTTTATCAGATGGATTGGTGCCACGTTGTTGTACGAGAAACTTTCCCCCTACCATGTTTAACGGTCTTAAGAGTGTATTGCGGTTTATATTCCGTATTTGGTGCACGACGAATATATTGGCTAGACCCTGCGCTACCAAATAAAACTACCTTACATTCCTCTGTCCACAAAATATTTCTTCATTACTCCGGTTGCTACTTGCCATGTTCCTTGGCGAATTGGGGCCGTGCTCTAATTATTTTTCTTTGTCAACTATGGAACTTTTCGCTGACTCCACGCAACTAAATTATATTCCAATAAACGTCTACGAACTGTTACGTCAATGACTTTTTTATTTTTCTAGGCGACGCTTTGGGATCTTTTTTAGACGACTGGAGTATGCGTCGATCGATTTCTTTAGTAGTTTTGAGTTTTCGTCCACGTGTTTCGGCTTTATTTTTGTAGGACAGGGAATTTGATATCATCTGATAAGAGCACCCGAGTATTTCTTTAATTTCTTTATAAGTTTTCCCGTTTTTTCTATGATTTTTAATGATTTCACGCTTTTTGTCGCTGGGATGTTTTCCTTTGCCCATTAATTAAAATAAATGACTGATCCTTTAAATATCCCATCGTTTTTATTTTTTTGTACTTACTTTTTAGTTTTTTACAATTTTTGCTTAAATAAAAATGTTTTATACCACTTGGTAGCTCACACTCCTGGTTTTGTGAACAGCGCAATTCAGTGACCGACACAGATTTGAATTCATAACATTTTAATGTAAACAGCTGAAGTTTATGCTTTGTGTTTTACTCGCAGAATACCGTTAGAGATATTTCTTGAAAAGTGCTTGACGTTCATGTTTTAACATGATAATTTTTTTGGGTTAAATATTTTTCTCAGGGGCACTCCTATTATTTTGAACACAGCTGTATACATACACGACATGCTTTTGGACCGTGCAAAAAGCTGTATTGAAGCAGAAGGAGACTATTTTTAATCAAATAAATTGATTTTGCCGAAAAAATCATTTTTTCTGTTTTTTTTTTTAAGTCCTGTTCACTTTGAATTTTGATTTGAGAGTCGATCAAAATCAAGTTCTTTTGTATTTTTAATATTAAATGTTGCTTTTGATATATATTTAGATATTTATTTCTGCTATTAAAAAGTAATTAGATTTCTCTATTCCTTTCTTTCTAATTTTCTCCTCCTAAATATTAGATGGTAAGAAAATTCTATACATTCAAATATGGAGCTTAAATATTCAGATTTTTTCCACCATTAGTAGAACCTTTTATATTAAAATTCTACTATCTGTAGACTAAATTCATTTGTCTCCTTTATCCTGCAACCACCACTTCTATAACACAATATTCGTTATAAGAAAGATAATAGTGTAATGTCGCATCAACTGGTTTTCTTATTTCCCTGTCTTTTTAATTCGACATTCTCCCAGTTATATGATAAATCACTCTCTGACCACAAAGTACTGACTTTTACAGAACCTGTCCATAATAATTGCATCTCTCTTCTACACATATCCTTCGTATATTGAAAGCGCAATTAAAAGTAGTGAATTTAAACATGGACATGCTAATATCTCATAGTTTTATAGATTTGAGACACGGGGAATTGTCGTGATTTAAAAACATTTTTTTTTTAATTAGATCCGTTTAGCGCGACTTCGTGCTGCAGAGGTCTCAATAACTCTATGTTTTTTCCCTTTCATGGGAGACTGTTCATCGTTTGCAATTCTCCCGTATGACTGTCGCTTAGAATTCAGAGTGAAATTATATGAACTCAAAAATTCGTCCTTGTTGTGATTGCTGCTTTGCATTCGCAATCGGATGGTGGATTGTGAACTTGCGCGGCAGCCGCTCTGTACATATTGCTGATATCTATACTAATATTATAAAGAGGAAAGATTTGTACCTATTTTTGTATGTTTGTATGTTTGTAATGAATAGGCTCAAAAAGTACTGGGGCGATTTAAAAAATTCTTTCACCAATAGAATGCTACATTCTTCCAATTTGACATAGGCTACATTTCATTTTGCAGAAAATTAGGGATCCTTAGTAAAATTTGAACAATGTAACCGAAGGAGTAGAAAAATGAGTCTTAAAATGTCTTTCGTCGAATGCGCTGCCGAAACTATTAGCGATAGAACAAAATAATATACAACAATATTGAAGAACATCATAACGTCTACAAAAAACTCCGCGGTAGCATTTGTCCAACTATTGTAGTTATGTAACTACAACAACTTTTTTTATTTTAATCTATACTAATATTATAAAGAGGAAAAATTTGTACCTATTTTTGTATGTTTGTAATGAATAGGCTCAAAAGGTACTGGGCCGATTTAAAAAATTCTTTCACAAATACAATGCTACATTCTTCCAATTTGACATAGGCTACATTTCGTTTTGAAAAAAAATTAAGCATCCTTGGTAAAATTTGAACAATGCAACCGAAGGAGTAGAAAAATGAGTCTTAAAATGTCTTTCGTCGAATGCGCTGCCGAAACTATTAGCGATAAAACAAAATAATTACAACAATATTGAAGAACATCATAATGTCTACAAAAAACTCCGCGGTAGCATATGTCCAACTGTTGTAGTTATGTCACTACAACAACTTTTTTCATTTTGAACATTAATGAAAATGCTAACCAAATTCAAACCATGCTATTTATGTGTTTATATTAATCCTTATCCAAATAATTATTATTATTTTATGGTCAAGACCATTTATCTACCTATAAAATAGTTTTTAAATTGGACTTTTCATTCAAAAGATATTACGATTTAAAAAATACATACAAAAAGTAAACAAAACCGCCACAGCGCCGTGGCCGTTGTTTGCGATGCATTCTGAAAAGCGCGCCGGGTCAGAGAATGTAAAGTATAGAGAAGGTGCAAATTGAATTCTGTATGATGTTCGATTTGGCGGCTAACAGAGCCGATAGAATCAAAGTAAGGAATTCGACGTTGTCGCTGCTATTTACCAGAATTGAGCACGTGCAGTGGCAAAAATATATGTAAAACGACTGAATTCATTATTTATTACTGTTATATTAATTTTTTAATTATTATTATTTTTATTTTTTAATTTTTCAGAAGTGCCCGCCACTTAAACCATCAAAGAAATTGAACATAAATAGACTTACATACAAATATAACTGTGGGATTTTTTTAATACAAATAAAAATATTTGTGAAAAAAAGTGTTTTATATCCGAATTTCCAAATTTTTTTTAATACAAATAAAAATATTTGTGAAAAAAAGTGTTTTATATCCAAATTTCCAAAAATAAATAATTGTCCATCCCGTGCGATGCCGGGACGGGCTGCTAGTATTTGATATTTTTCTTCTATAACAAGCACTTTTGAAGCAACCATTTATAGTCTTGTAAGTTTATATTGTCTGTAGGAAATTTAGAAAATCATTTACGAATGATTATCAAACCTTGCTCAAAGTGCCCCAGCTGAAAAATATACCATAACCGTGGAACTTGATCAACTTGTTGAAGATTGGACCTGCTGTAACAGAGGACTTTATGAAAATACGTGACCACAATAACTTTACTAAGGCTTTCGTCAAGTCTACAATTAATAATTATGATAGCGATTTATTACATTTAACATGCCATGAATCATGACTTACTAGTCAAGCGCCAAAAACATATATAATTATCATAAACCTTTTACAAAAACTACCTCCATCGACCTTCTCTCAAATGTGTTTGTATGTATGTATATAGTATAATGTATGTATAAAGAATTTACTGTGGAAAGCACTTTAATAACTTTTCATTTGCGGCTGATAACAACAATAAAAGCATTTATGAGAAACAAAACGCTCCTGACACATTGTTGAGCCGACAAGCAGACGAGCTGTCAACGAGATATTTTACACCGCATAAGAAAACAATTGGCAATTGTTTCGCAGCAAACACTACCGCATCGTGTGAGCACAACTAGGTGGTGAAGAGCGTCAGGAGAAGACAAGCGCTCTGCAAAGTGCATGCAAGGGCACAAAGGCGTAGTTAGTAAACAAAACGAGCTTTGAAGCGTTTGCTGCTCAAACAAATCTGCCACACATGCAACAAAAACAAGCGCAAACAACAATGAGCACTGCACAAAGGCACAATGGCTCGAAGGTGATACTGCAAACACAGCGCGCTCCAAGTATGTACTCCCCGGCGGCAAGCGTGCACTGCCGCCAACCCCGCACCGAAAAGACTGGGCTTCTAGAATGTTGATGACTTGATTTTTAGCACATTTGCCGGTTTCACTTTGTCTAACTGTTTCCTCTAGCTCCTCTTTCTCTCGCTACCTTTTCGCTCTTTGGGCTGCCTGAACGGTGGCAGTCGTGACGACACAACGGTTAATAAATTAAAAAGAGAAATAATAGTAATAATGTTGATGTTAATAATAGTAAATGTTCATAAACCAAAAAATGTGCGCATAAAATTGCAGCAAGCACGCAGCAGCACGCGAGTTGCATGTGCCTCTGTGCATGCCACCATGTACTTTCGTGATTTGTTGCGCTCGGTTGGCGCTTGCGGTGGCGTTGTTGCTGGCATTGTCGGTGGTTCTGTCTACCTCCACTTGCCGCTTGCATTGTCTGCAGTAATTTGCGGTTGAGTGAACAATTACTAAGTTCACAAATTGTTAGCTATTAATTGTTTTAATTGTTGTTGCCTTTTTTTCAACACATTCATATTCAATTAGTAGCAATTGTCGAATTTAATTATTTTATTATTTAGCTTTTTAAATTAAACGCGCTACTTGTTGGAGCTGGGCTTCTGCATTGCAAATATCGACATCTCCCGAATGGATATTTAGGGCGATACTTGACAGTTAGGAACACCTTTAAGTGTAGGTTTAAATCCCAAAATGAGTTACTTAATAGGTTACTAAATGTGTGATACGTTCATGGTGACAATATTATTTTGATTGAATTTTCACCATTTTTGAGTATTTTCGGCTTGTATTCGTTGAAACAAATTTTCCTTCTCTGACCTTTCCTGCAATGTCCTAACGCCATGTAATATCCATAATAATGAACCTGTGACTTTGATAAAGTTCTAGAATTCTTCTTAGGAAAGTTCAGTGTTAGAACTTTTGGGATATTGCTCTTCAACTACCTTACCTTTGTCTATTTTCAGTTCTTTGAAACCTTTTAACATAAGAAATTTCATTTAATCGGTTAAGGGATAGACCAGGATTTTCCAAAAATCAAACTTTAATTGACATAAAGTATTGGTAGTCACTATTCTCTATCAAAAGGTTAATTTACTACTATGCCCATAAATTTATTTATTCCAAATCAATTTCATCCTCTTCAAAGTAATCCCCTCCCGATGCAATGCACTTGTGCCAACGGATTTTCCAATCTTCGAAACACTGGTTGTAGTCACTTTCCGGGATGGCCTTCAGTCCATCCTTCGCTGTGGCTTGAATCTCCTCTGCCGTTTAAAAACGGTGTCTTTTGAGCTTGATAAACAGCCAGAAGTCGCACGGCGCCAGATCAGGTGAATACGGTGGTGGCGGAACGATATGGGTTGAGTTTTTGGCGAAATGATCACGAATTACGAGGGCAGTATGGGATGGTGCATTATCGTGGTGTAAAAACCAAGATTTGTCCTTCCACAATTCCGGCCTTTTTAGGCGGATAGCGTTACGCAAACGACGCATAACGTTCAAATAATATTCCTTGTTGACTGTTTGACCAGTTGGAAGGAATTCATAATGCACAACACCACGATAATCAAAGAAAACAGTCAACATGACCTCGATTTCTGAGCGACTTTGGCGCGATTTTTTTTGGTCTCGGCTCTCTTTTGGCACGATATTCGCTCGATTGATCGGGTGTTTCGGGGTCGTAAGCATAGATCCAAGTCTCATCGCTAGTTATAATGCATTTCATGACACCCTGGTAGTCGGAAATCATCGTTTCACACACTTCAACACGACGCCTTTGTTCCAAAAGATTCAATGTTTTCGGTACCAGTCGAGATTTGACGCGCTTGAGGCCCAAAACATCCTTCAAATTGGTATTGGCTGAGCCTTTCGATATGCCAACTTCATCAGCAAGGTCTTTAATTGTTAATCGACGGTTTTTCAACACCAAATCTTTGATTTGTTGAACGAGAGCTTCGTCGGTTGAGGTTGATGGTCACCCTGGACGCCCTTCGTCTTCGACACGTTCACGGTCGGCTTGGAATTCACTATACCACTTTTTTTTAGACATAGCCTCATCACCAAAGGCTTTCTGCACCATCCTCATCGCATCCGCAGCAGAAAATTGACTCCGTAAACAAAACTTAATGCAAATTCTTTGCTCAACAAATTTCGACATCGCAAAAAACGAAAAACTCACTTTTAGCAGCTCATAAAACGACACACATCTCAAACACTAATGAATATTTTGACATGAAATTTGACATAAATGTGACTGACAGTACTACCAACCTAAAAAAAAAAATAATCTTTGACGCGCGCAGTTTAAATTCAAATTCACCTTCCTATTTTTATGAATTGTCAAATTTTGTTAAATAATTTCCTCTTAAGCAAAAAACGTTCACACTCGCTTGTAGTGAAAACCGCTGAGACTTCATCTTAAATTACAAATTCAGTCTTTTTGCAAATATTATATTATATTCTCTGATCCCTGCTCTCTTATATAAAAAAAATCAAAAGGAGTTGAACTCGATACTAAGAAAGAAAAGGATGTGTAATTGTTTTTAGAAAACGAAATGCTGTACTTTACTCGAAACCAAGGAGAGAAGAAATTTTCCATCACAGAAAAAAAACAAAATAGTTAGTACAATATGTTCGATTCGCTACTCTCTAACGTTTGGCTGATCGAAGACAGGAAATGAAGCCCTAGAAACCAAATCAACAGTGATATTCCTGAAACATTTCTACTGTCATAACGTCGAAGAAACTTGAATTAATACTTTGACGAATTGATATGCAAAAGAAAACATTAATCCATTTTCAGGATAATTAAAAATAAATATCATCAGTCAACATTTTAACAGATTGGTCGTTTGTATATCCACCCGAACAGATTAGTAAATCTATCGACGAGTTTTCAATGCTAAAATATATCTTTATATATCCACATATACTTGAAAAACTACGATATGAGTCAATACTGTCTGATAAAGTTCCACGAATCTAAATTTAATTTTCAAAAATGTATACTCATAAATTGTAACCAATATTATGCTTCCTCCGTGCTCCGTAGTTTCCAAAAACTTTGTGATTTATCGTGACTTACTAGACGCTAATGGTTCGTTTACGAAGTCATTTCCTTTGATGATACAGCTGATATTATTGAAGTTTAACTGCCAACTCCAGTTTTAACCTTTTTACCGTTAATTAATTGTATTAAATTTTTAATTTAGATTTCGCGAGAAAACCCAAATAATCATTAGTGTTTAGTTTCGCTTGTCTTTCTGAAGTACATAAAGTGCATCCGGCGGTTTTAACGATTACTGAAATTATTCAACCAAGAAGTTCGATTAAATTTTGAGTGTGGAATAAAATTTCTGTTGCCGAAACGTTCAAAATATTAGAAAGGAACTTTGGTGATAATTGTTTTTCGCGAGCAAGGGTCGAGAAGGCGTTGACGATGAAGCACGTGCAGGACGACCCTCAAAATCAACTGATGATCAGCCATCCAATAAATTAAAGGAATTGGTAACAGTAAGAGATGTTACTGGTATCGTTAAAATATTGGAAGAATCAATGAAAACTATTTTGAAAGATCATTTGGGCTTCAGAAAAGTGAAAGCACGATTGGTTCCAGAAGCAGTCAATTTTTTCGAAAAACAGCATCGCGTTTATATCGGTGAAACAATGCTTTTCGACTACCAGGATGCCTTGAAATATACTGGCGATAAGTCCTGGATCTATGCTTACGACCTGGAAACAGACGATCAATCGGCCGAATATTGTGGGTAAAGTGAGCCAAAGCCGAAAAAACACGCTAAAGCAGGTCAAAAATGTAGGTTATGTTGACAGTTTTCTTCGATTATCGAGCTTTGGTGCACTTCGAATTACTTCCGACCGGCCAAACTGTCAACAAGGAATGTGAGTATTATTCGTCATTTTCTCTAAGCTACCCGCAAAAAACGATAATGCACTGTCGCATGCAGCACTGATTCTTCGGGAGTTTTTCGCCGACTTTCTAACCTGTTCGTCTGATTTAGTTTCGTAAGACTTCTGGCTATTTAGAAAACTCAAACGACCGCTTCGGGGAAACCGTTTTGAGTTAATTGAAGACATTAAACGTAAATTTCTATGCGCATTGAAGGCTTCTCCGCAAATCGACTTTAACAACTTTTTCGAGGATTGAAAAAACGTTGGAACAAGTGTATTGTGGCCAAAGAAGGTGGAAGGAAATTAAGAACTTTAAAACTCATGCTCTCTATGCTCATATTAGTATATTTGAACAGGTTATATAATAAGGCTTTTTTTGTAAAAAATTGTCTTACAAAAAAAAAAAAATTGTGTTTAAATTGTACTTGAAAAAACGAAATTAGTTAGTGAATGAGCGAATAACTTTTATAAATAATTAATATAATACATATGTGAAGTTTTCGAGTTCACACCTGTCAACACTCAATGTGCACCGTATGAAAGATAGTATGTGTGTATTTGTTTGACAAAAGGGAAACAAAAATTGTTGCACTTTTCTTGTCTGAAGTACTCGTGGGAGGTCATTTGCCACTTCGTACGCCCAAAACTATACAAACAACATACCACCGAGCCTTCGCAATATCTGTACGATAGTTTATTCATATGTATATGTATGCACATATGGAAGAACTTGGGTTATCTCAAAAGTTTGCCGGTAGTTTTCGCCAATGTTCTTGCCCTGTGACTTTTCATGCGCACAAACGCGAATGTAAATATGTTCGCACATATGTATGTTTATGTAATGTGTTCGTATATACATATGTACATATGTATGTATTGTGTTATAGATGTAGCATCAAGTCGCGCCAACTTGACTGACGAAAACAAAGCTACACTTAAATAAAAACTCAAACTAAGCAAAGTTTGTCTGCCCCGATGGCGGAAGATGTGTTTACACGTGTACATATGTATGTACTTACATCCATCTAGCATTTCTTGTACTTTTTATATATATAAATACATACATATATGGATTTGTATTTCTGTAAGTCTGTGCCATATTGGCTTTCGAAAAGTTGACGCCAAGCACATTCTAATAAGCACATTCACCCAGTGATATTTGCCGGCGAGTAGTTAAGAATTGACAGACGCTCGGGATGTATCTTTTTCTTATCTTCTCTCAAAGGTACACACACACACACACACAAACACTGCTCGTACTATAATACACCCACAAGCACCGATCGGTTGCATTGCCAGCAGTGCAGCAGCGCTTCATTAGCCGGAAATGTATGAAATTATATATGCCGCCATTCAATAGCGTTCTACTTTCAGTGTTCAGGAAAGCCAATCAGTTAGTTGCGAAAACTTTATTTGTGCCGGCCCATTCATTCGCTTTAGAAACACGCTGATAATATTAACAAAGTTGTGCCAAGTTAAAAAGTGTTGTGCTACTTAGACACTTCCAAATTACGTGCCGTCCCAGATTGGCACATTTGTGTGTCCCAAAGTGTTGCGCCCTCTTCTCGTTTACAAATTACATTGTTATTCAGTCGCCAAATTAAATGAGAATATTTCCATTGATATGTAACATGTTTGGTAAATTTAAGGTATTAGCACCCCATTTAATTCTTCTTCAACAACGAAAAGTGGCATTTTTTCCATGCTTCTAATTGACTTCGGCGCCCAACAAAATTGCAGATATACAACAGTAACCCTATTACTCCGGCCTTTTGTATACTATTAAAGTCCTAAGTAGGACGACAGCTCCGAATAGTGTGGCATACATGCAAGAATCGCCGAATTATTCAAACCACCATCTTACACTATCATCTCTGGAAATGATGGCATGTTTTTGAAGGTTAACGACTGATTGTTCTATCTTCTTCACTTTTTCGCTGCTAGGCGTCTCACACGCTTCGACAATAATAACCACGTTATCTACTAACTGAACAAGTACTTACCGGATCTTAACCTTTTTTGATTGCATTCCTTCTTTCCAAACAAGATTACGATCCAAGTACAAAGCCGTAATGTGCCGGTCGGGTCCACTGTTATTGTTGTTCTAACGGGTACTTAGTCCCCGTTAGGATAGTAAGGATTAGCTAAGTTATCGTCGACGTCATCTAACGGAAGGCCCAAGAAACGTGCTGTTTCCACGGGGTCGGACCAAAGGGAAAGGTGTGTTAGATGAATCTGGTTTGTGGGACCTGCAAAGAGGTGGCCAGGTCATGCGGAGACTCATTGCATGCAGAACATATCTTGGATATGTCGGGGTCTATTCTGGATAAGTAGGAGTTTAACCTGATGTAGTATCCAGAACGAAGCTGGGGAAGGAGTTTAACCTGATACAGTCGGGTCTACTAAATTACGCCGCTTCAATATGTTTACCTGTATCTGGTAGGATACAGCTAAGAAAAACCTAACCTGCCAGAAACCCCACTTCGGACAATGACAGGATGCCTCTTGATGTCCGTGGAAAAATATCTTCACGGTGAGACCTGCTTGCTTCTAACTAAGGGGTATAGCGAACTCGCCTTCAAACAGTTTCTCTTAAAATGTTTTCGCAAAAATTACCATTAAAGTTAACTGTTTGTAGCGGAATCGCTTTCTGCATTCGGAATCGTATCATTATGCCATACATTAGCGAATTTCAACAACGACGGCCGCGATCACAGTGGAACCATTAATACCTTTGTAGACTCCCTGCTGGTGAATGGCAACAAAAGAGAACAAAAACTCGAGTCGTAGCAGACGGAACTCCTGCTTATCCAGACTTCTTCTTCTCCTTTGTTGGCGTAGACACCGTCTATGCAGTTATAGGCGAGATTACAACAACGGAGGCTGCTTTTTTCTTTTCCTTGGGAGTATTTTTTACGTGGCGGGTCCCAAACCCAACTCGCAACCCTGGGGAAGGAGGTTTCGCCTTCTCACTTTAGCTTACCTTCAAACGGATGTTTTTTGACAACTCAGGAGATACTTGGTCTAAGACCGGAAGTCGTGAGCTGTCTCAGCCATATCATCATTGCTTGTGGCCACTCCCAAGTGAATGGCGCTCAAAGAACTTTCCTCCCTGGCGTGAACTTCTACACATGGTTCCATCCTCCAAGAGATGGAGATTTCCAGACAAGAGATTGATATTCTCAACACATGTACAGTCAAGCAGTCGCTGCATGCCATTAGCTACCTCTTCACATGCCTAGTGAATTCCGCGCCATATTTTTAATAGTCCGACCTGGTTTGGTGCAATATTATTAAGACAGCGTTTTTTTCGACCTTCCATGAGATGCCTTTGCTGCGAGTACTTAGTTTCTGAACAGGAATCTGCGTAGCCCTTTTTATATTTTAATATATTTAAGACCCTTTCACTCATTTCTCTAGTTTATGTAAATTAATTATAATGTAAATATGTTGTTCTCTCTTTGCAGATCGATATTCAACCGCCCGAACGTGAGGTTGTTTTCTCCGAGGAGTTTCGTCCCACAGACCCACGCAGCGTTGGCCCGTGCGGTGGTTTCAGCACACAATATGCTTGCATGTGTGATTTCCATGGCGTGCCCTACAGGTGATTCAAACAAAACTCATACAAACGACTAACATAAATTAAAATATGCAACTTTTTACTTTGCAGAGAGGAAGTCGCTTGGGATATCGATACGATTTATTTATCCCACGATACACGCGTGCTGAATTTACGTGACTTCGATCATTTGGAACCAAAGTACGAAAACAAAATATTTGATTATGAGGAATACAACTAGTCTAATATATCTAATTGTTGTTGTTGCAGAGACTTAATGGCCATTGTGTCCGCATTGGAGTATAACACATTTTTTCGCGGTCTAAAAGCATCACATATGCGCCTCTCCAATGAGACTTTGGAGCGCATTCTACACGTGCTCAAGCGTTCAATGTGGCTGGAGGAGCTGCATTTGGAGGCGTTAGGTTTAAGGTATGGCATGCAATCGGACATATGTATATGTCAAAGATCTATTACATACTGATTTTTTTTGGTTTTTACTAACAGATCGGATTTTCTGCATAAATTAGCTGTATCTGTGATTACAAACAACAATCCCGCAATACGTACGATCGATTTGAGTCATAATTTAATTGAGGATAAAGGTATGTTGACCGAATGTTATGTGATAAACACACATACCGACATATAATACACACATCATTAAAAAAATAAATAAATTCTTCAGCTCAAATGCATGTAGGTCATTAACATCTGACACGCACCACAAAAGTAAACACAATTTAAAAACGCCCGCTGCATAAAACTAACTAATTAATACCCACTACTAACTTCTAAGAATGAAAAAAAAAATACTTAACAGTTGTACATAGACACATACATACATACTTGCATTTAATACCCACTTTCATCCAACAAAAACCCTTATAAAGTACATGTGTACAACTATATGTGACCAGCGACCCTTTAAATCCAATGTAATCCAATTTAAATTACCACTCTTCCACTTTTGTAATGTAGGAGCAAGCTCATTGTGCGCCCTACTTGGAAAAATTGTGCAAGGTTTGATTTTTTGTTTCGTGTACAGTTGATGATGTATAGTTAAATGTTAAAAAAACGTTACAAGAATTTGATTTTCATTGCTTAGCGAATTTGATTTCTTAAATGTGAATAATTCGGACACTCGAATTGCGAAATTTCCTGCTTTGAAGAATATATATGTATACTCATTTATTGAACAACTACTTTAAACTTAAATATGTTATTTAAATGCGACAGCTATTTTTATTAAAATTTTACTGAAAAATAATAATCGCATGCCTTAAGAACATTTCCATTATTTCTATTTATTGCATTGTGTATGTATTATATTTATTACTCAGCATCATTACTATACCGATACAACAACAACAAACTCTAAAACATTATTATAGCTTCCTGTCTTTGGCTATAAATTCGAATCCCAGCTGAATAATAATCACCTGTTTAGTTCCAAATAATGTTTTACGTCTGATTCATTCTATTTTGGGAATTGCAGTATACTCAGCGCATCTTTTACGTTTATGCTATACACTCCTCGTCAATAGGTTAGGCGCATCCGTATTTGCATTAGTATTCAGTTGGTAAATTTTATTTTGCTTTCAATTAAATAAAAATTGATACACAATAATCTTGGTTATCCAATGTCACTTCGCAAAAAATACTTAAGAATTAAAAATAATAATATTTGCAGCATTTTCTTAAAGTAACTTAAAATAAGACAATTTTAGACTCATTTAAAGTAATTATTTTTTTTGGAAGGAAAATAAATTTTTTTTACTGTTTTCTAGTGACTTTTACTTAGAAAAATAAATAAAATTAATATTTTCAGAAACTTCATTTATCTGAACCTTCATTGAGTGGTGGGGAGAGTGCTTGTAGGTAGCGAAATCTCTCCATGCTAATTTTATTGCTGCAATTAATTCTTCTTTACCTTAGTATTGCTCGAAAAAATGGGATAGATCCGCGGAGTTCATTTAGTAATAAAAAAACCACTCTCAACATTGTTTTAAAGCGCTCTCCATTTATATTCTTGTCACTAAAAATTATATTAATTGTCCCATATAACGTGATAGCAGTGGATGTGGAGCAATTCTAATAATTTTACATTCCGCTCGAGAAGTTGATACTTTTTTCGCCCCTTAAGATTTTTTACCATATGTCCTTTGGATCTTTTAAATATTTATCAACTGTTCGGGCGCTTTTGTTTGGCAATATTTGGATTCCTTTTGAGTGGAAGGAAGTCTATTTTTTGATGTGCCAGTAAGCTCAAAAGAATAGCTTTTCCCAATTTTGGCCAAAATAACTTTTTCGAAATTTTTTGGTCAACTAAACATGTCTGCTGGTAAATAGAACCCGAAAATTGGTGTGTCTAACCTATGTAGTACTAGCAGTGTATACATATATATTTATAAATAATTATATGTGACCTGGTCTACGAAAAGGGGGCTTAGGTGTCAAAAAATCAATTTTTTTTTTTTTTTGACACCTAAGCCCCCTTTTCGTAGACCAGGTCACATATAAGTGTATTGATATGATATACCTATAAACAACATATAAAAAGGAAAGGCGCTGAGTAAAAGCTTTCTTAAATTTGTATGAATGTTTATAATTACACTCGTGGCCACGCAAACCTTACCACTATACTTTCTTCAATCTTTTTTCAGACTTTTTCGTTCGTTCGGGATTTTCTTCGATTTTTTTAATGTTTTTAGTAAGCATAAGTAAACTCAATTATATTATCTAATTATAATTATAGTTTTTAATTTATTACGTTTAACCCATTGCTTCCCAAGCATAGAAGTCATTGGAATTTTTTTATCAAATTTGTAACTTGAGCTCTTAACACGTTAAGAAAGAAAAATATGAAATATAAAAAAAAAAAATAAAAAATACCTTGATTGAGGATTCAGCCCGTCATATAAATAGGACACTGGGAAAAAATGAAAGATAACACTTATAAGAAAATCAACTTTATTTGAAAATTATCATTGTATTTAAGCTTATTTTGTATGTTAAGGTATAAAACAATCACTTCAAAGTGTTTTATCGCATTTGACACAAAAAGTAATAGGTTTTTTCTTGCAATTTAGTCCTTGGCAACGCCTCTGTTTGTCCCTCTTCATCATGTAGTGACCTAAATTGTCAAATCTGACCAGTTTTAAAAATTCATATTAAAATAATGTTAATACTTTTAATAGCGAGAAAACAATATTATAATAGGAAAATAGTACATGAATATAAATTTCTACAGAAATAATTAAAATAAACGGTCAATTTTGAAAAAAAAAAATATTTACTATGGTGTCCTATAAATAGGATAATGGGAAGGAATGGGTTAATGAGTAAAACACGAATTAGCTTTTCTATGCCTATACAAAAGCGGCCGATTTTATTGTTTTTAAAGTGATATTGCTGTTTTTCGTGTTTCAATTCAAAAATTAATAAAGAAAATATTAATTTCAAATATAGTGTAAATGAAAATAAATTAAAAATAAATAAATATGTAATTTTTTCATCGCTGGCAGTCTCTTACATTTCGAGCTGATTTTGTAAAGCTCACTATCTTTCAACTGATTTTTCTATAGCTGAATGTGTTTTGTTTTTAATTTTTAATATTTTTGATTAATTACATGTCATTAACTTATTTCTAAATAAAAAATTCTATACCGCAAAAAGTACTGCTCTAAAATGTAGCCAAATATGTACAATACTTGAAAATTTTGAGTGGTAAGGTTTGCGTGACCACGAGTGTAAGTGTTACTTCCTTCCAATATGAACTTTATTAAGCTTTATATATACTTGTATATACCATATAGCATGTTGCATAAAACCGTATTGCAAAAACATAATTTTGATTGAGGTGTTGCTGTAATTTTATTTCATTTCTGGAGCATATAAATGCTCGCTCTGCTTTTTTTGCTGCTCAATAACTTAATTTCAAAAAAGTGCACCCTTTATAATGTATCCTCTCCCTAGGTGCTATCCACTTGGCCGGTCCCATTGCCAAGGTTTCGAAAGGTCTTTGCAAGCTGGCGCTCGCTCATTGCGGTCTAACATCGAAGGGCGTGAATCAGATGTCGCATTCATTGTCGCTGAATCAAAGCATTTCCAATTCACTCACACATTTAGATTTAAGTGGCAATAGTCTCAAGGACGACATAACAGTAAGTGTAAACAAATATTTATATGGTTTTGTGGTTTTGACACATTTTTTTTTCTTGTTTATTTCAAGAATTTACATAATTTTCTTGCACAACCGAATGTTTTGGAACATTTGGATCTCTCATCGACTGATATAACCTTGGAGAATGTAAGTACTTTTCAAACAAAAAAAAAACAAATTCATTAAAAATATTTAATTAATATATACATTTACAGTTATTTGGTGCCCTTTTACGCGGTTGTGCAACGCATTTAGCTCACTTAAATGTTTCACACAATTCTTTTAGCACAAAAAAAGGCAAAGAAATACCGCCATCGTTTAAGCAATTCTTTACGAGCACATTGAGTTTAAAACATTTAAATATTGCCGGTTGTAAACTGCCAATGGAAGCGCTCAAGTAAGTGCAGAGTTAATGATATTCAGAAAACAAAACAAATTTGTTAAACAGACCGGTCTAAAATGTAAAAAATGAAAATCAATCACAATAAAAAATAAATAATATAAAATAAAATAAATAATAATAAAAATAAAAATAAAATTAATTATTGCATACAAAGTAATAATAATTTCATAAAAATAAAGTAATATTTTGAAATTTTATGAGTCTCTCGCTTAGAATTTTATATTATCTCACTAAATCAATGAAATTCTTTGTTTTACAGAAACTTACTGCTCGGTTTAGCCTGCAATGAGTCCACAGCTGGGCTGTATTTAGATTTAAGTAGCAATACATTAGGTGCCCAGGGCGCGCATGTTTTGGAATCATGCATACATGGTGTACGAGTTTTACAAAGTTTAGATATAAGTGACAATAGTAAGTTCACGAAGTCGAATATTAAAAAAATATGTACAATGGAGGCCAAAAAAAAGTTATGATTTTTTTGCAAGCTTTGGCAGTTTAATTTAATTAAATTGTGTATGAAGATATAGTTCATCTACATCAAAATATTAAATTTATTTAAAACTTTGTTCAAGAGTTATTGTGATTCGAAAATATTACAAAAATTTCGGAATTTTTTTCGAAATTCCTAGAAGAAAATTGAGTATTGCATTTTTATATATTTCTATGTAATATAATGTTATACAAGTTTAAATTAGTTTCATGATTTTTGAAGTTTTAGGTTTGCTTATGTTATTATTACAACATACTTTGTTATACCTATTTTTTGGCCACCAGTGTTTGTCATTCGTATTTATATAATTTTCCAACTACTCTTTTTTAAATAGTGTTCGTACCAATTTTTTTATAATTTTTTTTCCTAGATTTGGATGCCGAATTAGCTCCCGTTTTAACAGCGATTTCGAAAAATCCCTCAATACGTACGCTTTACATGACACGCAGCCTGACCGGCATGAAATTGAAACATATTCCCACCGTTATGGACGCGCTCGTGAATCTGATACAAAAAGACGATTTCCCATTGGCTGAGTTGGTGATCTCCGAAAATAAGTTGAAGAATGATATACACGACTTCATTAATGCGCTTGGCAGTAATCAAAGTTTGCAGAAACTAGGTGGGCATCTTGTTTTCTTATTCTGTTCTTGCGTTCTTTCTACCACTTTACTGTTAGGAGTAGCTCCCATTACTATAGTTCTTCTCTATGATAATTCTGAATTTACAGAATTAACATTTAATTAAAATTTTCTAACTTTTGATCCCAAAGAAATAAAAAAATAATAATTCCAAATACGGTATTGAAATAAAAGAATGTTAATCCCAAAAACCAGGAAAATATAATTTTTATCCCGTAAAAAGTAATTAAATTTTGAAAATTGAATTTTTAATCCTACATAATTTTCTATCCAAACATTTTGAAATTATAATAATAGTTTCGAATAGTTTCACATTTTGAAATTTATGCTTTTCTATAATTTTTTCAGACATTAGCGGCAACTACATGGGCGACGTCGGTGCGCGCCTGCTCGCCAAAGCTCTGCAAATCAACAACAAACTGCGCACAATTTACATGGACAAGAACAACATAACACCGCAGGGTTACGGCGACATCGTCTACGCTTTGGAAAACAATCACAGCATGCGCACCATACAATATCCGGTCTTCGACATCACACCACACATGAAAAACCACCCGGAGAAGACCGATGCGATTATGCGCAAAATGCAAGAGCTACTACAGCGCAATTGCAATGGACTCAAGCGCGCCAACGGACAAGGATTCCGATTGCAACATGGTTTCATGCTCTCCTCAACACATCAGCTGGTCGATAAGCTCGTGGCCGAAACACAAGATAACATCTCGGTGGCTAAGGGTAGCGATTCGTCGGCAGTGCAGCGACTGATCGATGACGCCGAGAACTGCAAACAATTAATGCCAAAATTACAGGAGGCTGTGCGTTGTGAATCACATCCGGTGGAAATAAAGCTTACACGCATCGCCAGTGATCTCAGCTACACCATACAGGGTTATCTGGAGGAAACATTGGAGACCATGCTGCGTACGGCTGTCGAGCAGTGTCCCAAAACATTGGGCAGTCAAATGGTTGTGCAAGACTTGCGCAAAGCGCTGAGTGAGCGTCTACAAATACCGGAAGATTTTCTACAGAGCTGTTTGCTGAATAATGCCGGCAGTGAGATCATGAATAAAGTGGGGTAAGTTGTTGTTGTTATTTCGCTTGTTTTTGTGAGAGGCGTTGTGTTTAAGTAATGTAGAAAAGCTCGCTCTGTATGAACTGGAAGCTGCTACGCGTAGTGAGTCAAGCTTTTAAGCGGGAGAGCGTGGTTTTTAGATATTCCGATAAACATTGATTTTGCACTTTGTGAAAAAACGAGTTTATAGCACAACTATTTCGTAATTAATATAAAGAAAACGGAATAGAGGATTTGTTAAAAATAGTACGATAATTTCCATGAAAAAAGATTCAAAAGCTTTTGGTTTATCTCGTCAATTTAATATTTAATTCGAATGCATAAGTCTTCAAATTGATACCAGTTACCATAAATTAAGCCAAAAACAAGAAAAAATGTTAACTTCGTTTTTACCGTAGCTATAATACCCTACACAGATAAAAAAAAAATAACATGCAAGCAAAATACATATGCCATAGCGGTCCGATCTGCAAAATTGGTTTGCTAATTGTAGCCTTGCCATAGACAGCAATATGCTATAGTGGTCCGATATCGGTGATTCTGCCAAATGAGCAGGTTGTTTGAGAGAAAAGACCGTGTGCAGAATATCAGATCGATATTTCAAAAATTGAGGGACGTGTATAGAGACACGTTGATCAGTTATATACACATTTGAAAGAGTCCGCGACGTAACGTTTCCTTCTTAATACAATAATTTTAAACATTTTTGGGTTGTAAGGGTTTTGAGCAAAAACCCACTGTCTCAGTTTGATAATAAGTCGCCCGTGCTTACCTAGAGCTGGTCGCGTCAGTGTGTGAGTATGCACATTGTTATGTATATTGCTTACTCATAGATAAGATTATACATTAGCGGCGTACTGTATTGTATTTGCGAACGAACTGAGTAAAACAGAAATATGAAAATGAATTGACGAAATACGAATGTAAAAAAACACTAAATAAATAATAAAAAAGCTATAGAGTGAACCCGTTTAGTGCGGCGTCAAGATTCATTTTATAGCGATATCAAAAATATCCGACAATATGGAAATCAATAAGCAGAGCTGAGTCCGCGCAAAACAACATCACAAAAAACAAGCAGAGGCAGCAAACAAAACTTCGCAGAATTCTAACTGAAAGTGGCGAGTAAAGTGTAAATCTGTTTCAAGACTTGGCAGCTGGCGCTGTTGTTGTGCTCAAAGCTAAGCATTAGCTCAGTGCGCCTACAACGTTCAACAGATCAAGAGGAGCCACTGCTATACACGGAGCGTCGACAGCTGTTAGAGTGCGGTGAACAGCTGGTGGGCCGCTTGGATCGCGTGTAGTGCAGCATAAGGAAAACATAAAGTTCTTGCAAAACGAAAGTGAAAGTGCAAAATAAAAATAACAAAATCGCAATAAAAATTTGTTTGAAACCGATGGGGCGCGGTTGGTGTAGTTGGTGTTGCTGTGGAGCGCGCAGTGGCAGTAGTAAAATACCAAATAGAACGCTTAGAGAAGAAGCGGATGAAGAAGATGATGAGAATTTTTATAAAGTGCGTTACGATCACACTACCGAGAAGTTGTTGGGGCCAAACGCTTTGACTGTGGACGCTCCGCTACAGCTAAATGTTGCCAATGTGCCGACACAAGTTGACACGGAAGAGCAAACTGATAGGCAGGCACTAAGAAAGTGATTACGTTTGCATTTTTAAACATTATAAAGATTTTCCTGTAGAATATACTATCTGCATACAGCTAAGGCTATGCATTTACTTATGTTTATAATATATTTATATATAATTTTTGCGCGTTTTAACCATTATTTATTGAATAATTTTATTTCCTGCAGTGAAATCGAACAATCATTGGCCGCATCCATCTCTGACCGCGCCACTGACGAGGTGTTGGAGGCGCTCACACGCTATCGGCGCGGCCTGGGCATTGCCGATTCACCATCTGTGCTGCTCGATGAGCCGCAAACACCTGATATTGTGCGCAGCCGTTCGAGTCATGTAAGTAGTCGACAAAATAACCCACAAAATATGTATTAGCTGGAGCAAAGTGCAACAAGCATAATAAATAATTGCAAGCAATTAGAACTAGTTGACTTTGAAATGCGCTGGCACTTTTTTGTTACTTTACACACAAACATGTTTTTGCCAGAAAATTTTAGTGTTTTTAAGTTTGTGCAGTGTAAATATGTTAGATAAGCTCATACCGGCAGCCATAAAAATTTCCAATTCCTTATCAGTTTTTCATATTTACACACACTTTACTTATGTATAGTTTGTTGTTGCTGTTGCAATATTGTTTTTTTTTTCGTGCACCTTTAGCTTCTTCGTTTGTTTTGCTGTTATCCTACTGCCTACAATGCCGTCATCGCCGGGCGAAATGCTAAATTAATTGTGTATTGCGTGTGTTCAACAATTTGGCGTTGTTGTTTACTCAATATGCCTTATCGCCGTTTGATAAATTTCAAAAATGGTAGTATGGCGCAGTACCGTTGGCATGCAAGCCCGTAATGTATTGAAACACTTAAGGGGCATCTAATGCAATGTTTTGTCAATTACAATACGCGCATACATCAATGACACTGAATGTACGAAGAGTAATGGTATCGCGTAGCTGCGCTCTGTCACTCTCTCAGCGTAAAACACAATATAATTCGTACTCACATGTTTTATGTTCCATAAAGCACACATTCACAAACATATTTATCTTAAGCTGTTAATAAACGTGATTACAACGTCAGTTGTTATTGTTGTTGTAGCGGCATTTCACAAAAATTATTTTACGTCCCCCAAATAATTTTGGTATATTTAGCAGAAAACGAATTGCATTAACCGCGGGAAACAGAATCAGCTTCTGTTGCCGAAAAAACAATAACAAAAACAATAACTGCGTTGACCGGTGTATACTTGTATATTTCACGTTAAAAACATTTTTCAGTCGACTTAAAGATTTGTAGTGTAGTGAGAACCTGTTCAAATTGCTGGAGACAAAAATTGTTTTTATTGTACGTATTTATAATGCAAAAGTATTGGCGTTCACTCTTAAATATTACTTGGAAAATTATTTCTTAAACATTCCTTAAACAGTGTTGATAAAAAAGACTTCGAAGAATGCTTTCAAATGTTATTTGTATTAAATATGACAAATAATTAAATAATTTTGTGTGAGTTGGTAATATTCCTCAGTTTTTATTCCCCGAAAAGGCAGAAGATAATGAAATATATACATACTATTGTGCCCAAAAAATAAGGTGACATTGTATTTATTTTGAAAATTCTTTATTTATTCTTCCAAATCAATTTTCATCCCCTTCAAAGTAATCCCCTCCCGATGCAATGCAATTATGCCAACGGATTTTCCAATCTTCGAAACACTGGTTGTAGTCACTTTCCGGGATGGCCTTCAGTTCCGTCTTCGCTGCGGCTTGAATCTCCTCTATCGTATAAAAACGATGTCCCCGGAGCGGTCTTTTGAGCTTGGTGAACAGCAAGAAGTCGCACGGCTCCAGATCAGGTGAATACGGTGGTTGCGGAACGATATGGGTTGAGTTTTCGGCGAAATGATCACGAATTACGAAGGCAGTATGGGATGGTGCATTATCTCGGTGTAAAAACCAAGAATTGTCTTTCGAAAATTCCGTCGTTTTTAGGCGGATAGCGTTTCGCAAACGACGCATAACGTTCAAATAATATTCCTTGTTGACTGTTTGACCGGTTGGA
Source organism: Bactrocera correcta (assembly GCA_027475135.1). NCBI lineage: Eukaryota > Metazoa > Arthropoda > Insecta > Diptera > Tephritidae > Bactrocera > Bactrocera correcta. The sequence goes on along the minus strand of CM050326.1, from coordinate 64,479,492 downwards.
AGGAATTCATAATGCACAACACCACGATAATCGAAGAAAACAGTCAACATGACCTTGATTTTTGAGCGACTTTGGCGCGATTTTTTTGATCTCGGCTCTCTTTTGGCACGATATTTGCTCGATTGATCGGCTGTTTCGGGGTCGTAAGCATAGAACCAAGTCTCATCGCCAGTTATAATGCATTTCATGACACCTTGGTAGTCGGAAAGCATCGTTTCACACACTTCAACGCGACGCCTTTTTTGCAAAAAATTCAATGTTTTCGATACCAGTCGAGATTTGAAGGGCTTGAGGCCCAAAACATCCTTCAAAATAGTATTGACTGAGCCTTTCGATATGCCAACTTCATCAGCGAGTTCTCTAATTGTTGATCGACGGTTTTTCAACACCCAATCTTTGATTTGTTGAACGTGAGCTTCGTTGGTTGAGGTTGATGGTCACTCAGGACGCTCTTCTTCTTCGACACGTTCACGGCCGGCTTGGAACTCACTATACCACTTGTAAATATTTTTTTTGGACACAGCCTCATCACTAAAGGCTTTCTGCACCATCCTCAACGTATTCGCAGCAGAAAATTGATTCCGTAAACAAAATTTAACGCAAATTCTTTGCTCAACAAATTTCGACATCGCAAAAAACGAAAAACTCACTTTTAGCAGCTCACAAAACGACACGTATCTCAAATACTAATGAATATTTTGACATGAAATTTGACATAAATGTGACTGACAGTACTACTAACCTAAAAAAAAAAATAATTCTGCAAATCCTTCCACGCGCGTAGTTTAACTATAAATGTCACCTTATTTTTGGACACAGTAGTATATATGTACAATTTGTCCACTATTTGATCATATCTGGGTACCAAAAAATACTTTGTTTGCATCTTTTTTATTTGTAATGGCAATCCAATTTTATTTCATATACAGTTAAAGGTAGTAAATTCATATTAACACATCTCTTGTTTCAAAAATTTTTTTGATTTTATGAAATTGTTAAATATATTATATTTTTCCTGCACATGTAATCAGTTGACGATTTTTTTTACTTAATATATAATATGCCCGCTTTTGCTTTGATTACTTCTTCCGTTCTTTTGGGCATGGACTCCTCCCCATATTATTACATTTCCTCTTCCAAACTTCACCGTTGGTTGAACAATACAGTTACTCAAAGGCTTACAAGGTTGTCTCCAAATCACTTCACCCATCACATTTATTTCATCCCTATGGCAGAGATTGTGCCTGATTTGGTCCTTATTTTCACGCACGTAAAACTTTATCTGCCTTACAATGCGACTTTTCAGTATAACATTTTTTTTTTTTTGCATAAAGAGGGGGTATTGATTGTCTTATTTTTAAAACTACGCCCTCAGAAACACTATAGAGTCTTACATTTTCTCTATGCGTCGTATTTAAATCAATAAGCCTTTTAATTTCTTAATTTTTTTTTTTTTTGCATTTAGTTTTTTTCGTCTTTAGTAAAACTGAATGCAACTATCAATTAATTAGGAAATAAAAAGAAAAAGTTGAATATCAGAGCCATACTACAGCGATCAATACTTTTTTAGTTCACAAAGTTAACTAATTGATCGCGTTTCTCTTTCTACATTAATAAATATTTTCTAAAATTTTACGGGATATTTCCAGCAATTGCGCTATTGCACATTGGCATTTCATAGGCCTACTTAGTGAACTTATCTTTTCTATTCGAACGTCTATTTTAACAAAGAAAGAACAAAATAATAAATATTTGGAATTTTATGGGATCAAATAGTTGACATACTGTCTGTCTGTATATACGTAAACTAGTTTATGACATAACCATCTGAAATTTTGAATATGTCCTTTTCTCTGCAAAAAATAAAAAAATAAAAAAAAAAACACCGATGTCGGCGCTCTATAGCATATAACTGCCATACAAACTGACCGATAAACCTGAAGGCTTTGTGGCTTTGTAAGGAAAACTTATTTTCACGATCTTTGTCAACAAAGATTATTTTTCAAAGCATCACTACCATCTTCAAATATTTTGTTCAAATCGCTCCGCTATAGCTTATAGCTCTCATATAAACTGATCGTTAAAAGTAATATAATATTGCTTCTTTTTATACCCTTTTACACGTAGTGGATCTGTGAAGGGTATTATAACTTCAGTGCAGAGGAAGTTAATGTTTCTTCTTGATTATTATTATTTTTAATTTTTATATCTTAATTACCCATTGTACACGAGTTGACACATTTATTTATTTACATGTGATTACTTGCAGTTTCTTACTGCAATTTATACTTTTAACTATAAGCAGCATCTTGGCGATATTATATGCCCGCGCCCATTCACCTACTTTTTTATCGTCTGACGCTCTGTATAAAGTCAATATTGCTTATATCAATATTTGTTGCAAAATTAAAATACTTGAGACTGAAACGGCAACTTTTATATTTTATTTTCTTTAATATTTATTAATTATTTTAGATTAAATTAAAGTTGTCAAAATTCTTGTACTTTATTTTCTAACTTTCTCCCTTATTTTTACTTGCAGGATGCGGATGGCCTGATAATACGCCCCGGACGTGGTTCCGTCCTACCCAAAATGGGTCTGGAATCGCCCACTGTAAGTTTTGCCACCCTCACACACACACACTCCATTGGATAGACCACATTTTCGATATCATTCAACCTATACTATGTCTACACATATCTATAACTACATATTTGCATAAATTAGAACAGATGCGTGATTCATAGTCATTCCCCATTTAACAACTGAAAGCGCAGCATTAAACCAATACAAATACAGCTTGCAATTGCCATATTGTTTAGCAAATGGCAAGCACTTATGAAAATTTCGTGCTAATTTTCGAAATTCGTGTAACTCTTCTTAGTCATAAATATTGCTTTAGATATTTTATTCTATATAAAAACTATATAAATTCTGTATACGTATTTATATCAACTAATTCAGAGCAAAGACAGCATTTATTAAAAAAGATAAGTTTTGCAGAAACAGCAGTCGAAAGTAGCTAACGATTTAATTACACACACACTCACACATAAATACGCTGATATCAAAAATTGCAACTATACACTCGCACTTAGATACTCAGTAGTCACCATACACCCCCACATGCACACACATTCAAACATACACACAAATATTATACGTTAGTAAGCCAATTTGTGTACAGTAGACCACTACACACACAATTCCACAGAGTTTTTAGCTGACAACAAAGAGTTTTACTGTTCCTTTCACAATAATCAGCAGATATTTTTATATTAAGCATATATGTATGTATGTATGTATACATTATATAAAGAAATTAAATTAAAACATTTGTGTTTTGTTTTGTGTCTTCCCCTTTCTACGTCTAAAAATAATAAAAACAAATATAAAAACAAAAACAAACACAAACACGAATGCATTCTTCATCACTCACTTTGCATATGTTTGTATGTTTGTTTGTCTCTGCATATTTCTGCAAAACAAAAAATACCGCTAACAACGCGCTTTATCAATTTAATTGTTGTTTTTTTTTTTAATATTTAAAACGTAATTAAAATAAACAATATAATATTTTAATACATCTATTTGAACAAAACAAAAATATTATCTTTTTTTTGTTTGAAACATTCACTTAAAAATTAAAAATTTTCGACATTTTTCTAATTCTTTGCATACAACTAAAAACAACGGTAATCATTCGCTCTCAAAAACGCTTTCATTAAAAAAACTTGCAAAATTTTTTAAAAATTACTAATTAAAACTTTAATTTCAACGCAAAAAATTAACCAAAATATTCTAATTAAATTTTTTAGGTTAACATAACCCTATTATTTATTTCTACTAATTTTTAGTTCCAAATACGTATTAAAAATATATCCCAACGTAATATATTTTAAGATAATATTTAATTATTTAATTTCAATTATTTAAAATTAATTCACTTTTTTGGAATCCGAAACATGGCTATAAAAATCTTATTAATTTTGAATTCACAGAATACTATTAAAAATAACCTATATATATGAATTAATTAAAAAAAAAATTAAAATATTTTTGACCGAGAATCGCCGAGAAATATTTATTTTTGGCCTGAGATCCTTGTATTTAGTCGAATGAAGTAAACAAAAAGACAAAATAGTAAATCATTATTTGGGTGTTTTTATTGATATCTTAAGAATACAGAAAAATATTTTACAAATGAATATTGAAAAAAAAAATCAAAAGACGATTTAAATCAAAGATGCTGTTGCGCACCTAGGTGAACATCTTATCTGAAAATCGATGCTGAAAAAAAAATCATTTTTTATGCTTTTTGTCTATGGAAATCTGAATTGTTGAAATGTGTTAAAACAAAAATTTTGCACCTTTCGCGATTCTAATGTTTTGAGGAAAATTCGAACAAAATTTCAAGTAAATGGATTGTATAGAATTGGCCACCAAAAATGTTCGATAAAACGCGTTTAAAAATTTGTGAGTGGCCGAAATCAGGTCTAGAAATAAAGAATTTTTGAAAAAATTTAAAAATCCTGGAGGCATATGTCCTTAAGGGTCAAAGCTCTTAAAATATTGCACACAAAAATTCGAATTTTTCAAAATTCTAGAGTAGAATACCCGTTAAAAATACAATTTCAATTTATTTATAATTTTATTTAAAAATATTAAATTTTTATTTCTAAACCCAAAAAAACTTAAATTCCCAAAATTCAAAATTTCATTTTTTTTACTAAATTTTTTTTTAATTAAAAACAACCCTGTTTGGTATTAAAGCGTTTCTTTCAAGTTCTTTCGCTTAGTTTTTTGGTAATTTTCTTTAAAAAAAAAATTGCAGCAAAATATTGCTGGATGATAGCTAAAAACCAGTCATCACTAGTAAAACAAGTTAATGTCAATATGGCACGTAATTTTACCAATTGCAATTCTTTAACTATGTACACAGTATATAGAAATCCTACAGTCCAATTGAAAAGTCCCATACTTTCAGCATCATCAAGCTGATTTCAGATATATTTTAATGAAATCTAATTTAATATATTTCTTCATTAAACTATAAAATATTTAAATAAATTCAAAATTATTATTTGTAATTATTTTAGTTATAATCTAACCTCATTTCGCTCATATTTCATTAAAAGCATTTCAAATTCTACTCATAACACTCTTCGTACTCTTTTTTCGCGAGATGGAGCTAATCGATTTATTGTGTTCAAATGCAAATTAATAAATTGGTATTTTCAAAAGACTCAAGAATAGTTTTAAAAAGCAAAGACAAAGTAAAAAATAATATTAAATAAAGAAAAACTTAAGCGGCGGTAAATTTTAAGCCAACAGCTTAGCATTAGCATAACAATTCTATCATTAGTCCCCCATTATATCAAGTGGGATTGAACACAATAGAACTTTAGCCAAATCTCTTACTCATTTGCTTCCGAACTTCTCTTTGCTTTTCTGCCAGCTCTCACTATTTTATTAACTTTCATTCTGTTTTGCACACTCTTGTCACTTGCACGTTTACAAAGCACTTAATTAATTTATTTTCTCCACTTCCCCTCCCTTACTCCATTTCGCATATAGGCTACCCCACACATGCCCACCAAGCGTCGTTCGGTGGCGCGCAAAGTGCGTCCTCAGTCCGTCGTGGAGAACCTCAGCCTGGGGCACATACCCGATCTGCTGGAGTCACCCTCTTCACATCGCTCCTCGTCACAGCTATCGCCACGCGATTCGAATGGCATGGGCGCCAGCATTGCCGGCACGACTACAGGGGGTAGTGGCAATGGCTTGGATGATTTAGGCGGCGATGAATGCGGCGACTCAATAACTGAACTGCCCAGCGCCTCATTTCAATTGCAACATCTGGTTAAGGGACGACCGAAACGCGCCAAGACGCGCGCACCAACGCGACCATTGGTTGCGGTGGACAATAGCGCCGGCCCGAGCACCAAAGAGATAGGCGAGGGTTTGGATTTATTCTTTCGTCCCGGTTCGGTGACGCCTACCACGTTGACGCCGCTCATTTCACCCACCTCCGAAGAGTGCAGCTCACTATCGTTTGTCGATAGTCCAACAATGAGTCGTGATGGCAACGGTCATCTGACATCCGAAGAGACTACGCCCATATTGGAGGAGCGCAGACCCATTAAACTGGATCGGCAGTCACCACTGCTCAAGGGTAAATATTATAACTCAAATCAAAAATTGTTGCTTGAAATCCACGCGTCATGTTAACATTTCCTACTTGCAGGCGTGCCATGGACCACACGTTCGCGTTCCACAGACAATTTAGAAAAATATTCACCACTAATTGGCCGTAAATCGCCGCTGGTGAAAATGCGTACTGAAGGTGGCAGCGTTGCGGCGGGTGATGAGCCCAATTCAGCGCTAAAAGCTCCGGAACGTGAGAATAAAATGCGTTCGCCAAGCAGTGATTCGATACGTAGCCACACCGGCGGCGATGGCATCAGCATTAAGACTACTAACGGTATTATACGCACGCCAATAATACTGCAAAAGCCACGTCCCTGGTCGGTAGTAGGAAATGAACCCAAAGCGCCTGGTGCTAACGACTTCCAAAGCAGTGACTCTAGTAAAACGACGCCGGAAAAGCTGGATGAAGGTAAGCGTGCTGACAATTTATAAAATGCGTTTTTAACTTGCTTAATGGTTTATAAATTGCAGATGCGGAATCCATATCGTTTAGTCAGAGCAGCAACAATGTCGGCAGTGCGCCAGGTAAGCTATGTTTTTTTAGTATTTATTATATTTATACTCTGAACAAAGTACATAAGTACATAACAAATGAACAATATAAATTGTTCAGATCGCGCCACCATGGCTAAAAATTAAAATTCTTCGAAGTTAACAATTTAATTAACATTTTTTTTTATAACTTTTCTAATTTATTTCTTTATTTCTCTAAAATTCGTTTTTTCGCCTTCCTTATAGGTCCCACATTGGAGAAAAAATCTGTAAGGGAACTTGCAGCAGGCTTAAGCCGCTTGGGTACGTACTTTTATTCATGAAATTGATAAGCTAGCTTATTTTTGAATGGACGTATACTGAATGTCTAGTGAACCAGTGAGTTGCAAAAAACTCTTTTTACACATTTGCGGTTATTCGGTTACAAAAGTAATTTGCACGAAATTTTATTTTTAGCACCAGACTTCTTCCAGAATAATTTCTGTATTTATTTTCTTCTGTTTATGTATTTACATTTATGTTCCTTATTTTTTGTTTGTTCGGCATGCAAATCAAATCGAAACAATTCAGAACTTCCAATGAAGCCACAAGTGTTGCCGAGAACCCTGCTCACCGGCGCATCGGCAATATCCAAGTCATCGTCGACATCGCACATCACCAGCACGAACAGTAGTAGCATTAGCAGTAGCAATAGTGCGAGCAGTCGAAGTAGTAGCACTACTACAACAACAACAATGCTGCAAACGCAACGCATGAGAATAACAAGCAATAGCAGTAGCAGCAGCAGCAGCTCTACCACAACAACAACGAACACCGCATCGTCAAATGCGACAAACGGCAATGAGAATCACGAAACGTTGCTCACCAAAACAGTAATCACTGAAAACGGCAGCGGCAGCAGCAGCAGCAGTTTTATAACCAACGAAATCATTAACATACGTAACGGCACCAACAGCTGCAGCACCGCCACCACCCACAATCGCGATAGCACCAACACAAACGCAAGCGAAAGCAGCAATGTGGATCGGTTGAGCACCGGCAGCAATGCCTCGAGTTTGGGTATACCCGTTGGTGGCTTTAAGCGTATTGCGGGCAAAGAGATTTCCTCTTTATTCGAGGTTTGAACACGCTTTTTTGGAATTACATAAAATATGCTTTATGCAAAACCAAGTGCTCTTTGTGGCTAACGTCGAGTTGCTTTCGTTGTGTTGAGCGTTCATTGAAAGCCGTTAACTAATAATATGTGTACATATGTGTCCTTTTCATTGCTGTTCAGTGTCTGTCTAACATGCGGTAAACAACCTATTACTTCTTACTTGCATACGTGTTTGTGAAAGCATACTGTGCAACACCGGAACTACATCAACGCTTGACCGTTCGCTTTCTGAGGTGCTAAACTAATGAAAACAGAAATCCTAACTATTTATAAACAAAAATTAAATGCAAGCAGAAGTATCTTTAGAAAAGCGTGATTAACTTAAAAAGCTTTGTATTTACTCTTCGCTGCCGTACGCCATTTGAAATTGCTATAAACAATTGCTATAAAAAAAGTTGAAAAACTGACTTAAAACACTATTTGGCGCTTCACGAATCTTTGATGCTTACTTTAATGTTTTATGTGTGAATATACATATGTACTATGTTTTTATTTTTGTAACTAAATTTGCATTTTGCATAAGTTAACTAACATTTGTGTTATTACACCGTTATTAAGCTTTATAACTATTCATGTTGCTGCAGCAAAGTTCTATTTATAAGTTGTTCATGAATGTATTGTATCTCGTTTTGTTTCATTGTGCGTGTTCTAAGTTACAATTGGGATTTGTAGCGACTCTTAAATGTCTGTAATTAAGTAAGAAAAAAACTGTTTCTAAAATATTTCTCTGCTTTTTAATAACTTTCGTACATAAAAAGGAACTTTTTGACAAATCAGCATCACATAAGTACATATATTCGGACTAAGATTTTATTATACCGAACTTATATTTGTCGAATACTTCTGTTTTTCAATCCTAATGATCACCAAGCGTGCTTTTATTGGACAGACTTGTGTTATTAGGCTTAAATATTAAAAGTTATTACTAAAACCTACTTGTACTTTTCAACGGTAGATACGCGGTCCTAACAAAGTTTACATAAGTCTTTCGATTTCGCTTTATTTTTGTTGAAGTTTTAATTTTTGTTACACAAGATCAATAAAATTAAAAAAAAAAAAAAAAATAATGTTTGAAGTACAACTCTTAAGATCCCAATGCATGCTATATTTCGTTCATGAATTTATATTAACTAAATTATAATATTTTGCAGATATGTTTGTATGTATTTAAAGTTAATTACGTAATTTAATGTAGATACATATGTGTTGTGTGTACTATTTACATACATATAAGTGTTATCACCTTACAATTAATTTACTGCTCCAATATAAAGTTTTCTCTGCCTGAATTGCATTTCCAGGAGACATTAGTTGAAGGCCTACAACGCTCTTCGACTCGACGATTATTTAGAGACACACAATATACAAAGGAAGATGTTGTTGATTTGTGAGACATTTAAAATAAATAATTTTCAAATTAAAATACAGAACAGCAGCGTAGCAGATGCATCGACAACAGCAATATGTGGTAGTAATATTGATTTATGTAGCAAAAAACCCCAAAAAACAAAAACAGATAGTAGAAAAGAACTTAATATAAGAAAAAATATTTAAAGGAAGACAAAATATTTATAGGAAGAAAAATTCACATTGCCGCGTGTGTTTAAATGTCAACTACGAAACAATGCCATGGACATGGACTAAAGCCAATAACAAATACGAAATTAGAACTAAAGAATTAAAGTGAAAACAAATTTTTAGAATTCAATGCGATCGGTTGGTCCAAAATGTTTATATTTATTTTCAATTACTTCGCGATTTGTGCAATCTTCACAAGCCTTATTTTGTAATATCGATCAATGTTTTTTATACTATATTTATATTTTACTATTTTTGGTTGCATTAATGATGTATTATATTTGCCGATTTGCAATTGGAGAGTATTTCAAATATAAATTAAAATTTTATATAATAATGTGTATATGAAAAAGTGTTTATAAACTTATATTTACGTTCTTATTTCTATCAGTTTATCTTAACTTTCGATATTAGAGCGTTCTGTGTGTGTTTTAATTTATGTATATATTGAATATGCTGTGTTTCATATTTCGACTTGAACTAACATTTACAATAAATTAATATTAAAATAAAGAATTATAAGGTGTGTGTGTGCGCGCGTTTTATATTTTACTAAACTTGTACGTATTTACATATGCTGATATACATTTCTAATTACCCAAATATGTATGAATATGTATGTATTGATTTTAAGTGCCAATCATATTTTATGAACAAATAAATAACCTACATAAAGGGAATAAATAAAATATGAAAATTTGATGAACAAATGCTGGCTATTTAAAATAAAAAATGAAAACTATGTGGTAACTAAAGGAAGATACTTTTTTTCAGAAATGTTTTCACCAATGCAAATATGCATTACACATATATATTTTTATAACTGCTTCCATTCAATTGCAATAAGTTTATACACTTGTTTTAAGTCTGACAAACTTTCCAAACTGAATTTGTATTTTGGGAGCTTAATTGAATAATGTAAATTTTAAAAGTGTGTTTTAGTAACTAGTCGTAATTGGTAAAATTCGAAAAAAATGTTGCTTTTACCACTTTTTGTTTACAAAGTGCTTGATTAGTGACGTTTATTTTCTTCTAAATATAAATATTATTATAACGATAAAATGACAATCTTCAAATGCATTTGTGGGATAGAAAGCGTTCGCTTTTAATTTCATGTTAAGCCAGTAATGTGTTCCGTATTTGTTTATTTGTACAAATAAATCAACGAGTTTTACTATCTATCAAAATTTTTTAGAAAAAAAAATAGAGTCACTTATCCGTAAACAATATGTTAATATACTATATGCCACTAGTAACACGACAGAAATAATGAAAAAATACGAAATTTGAAACTACGAATTTGTCACATAGAAAACTTCAAATTATACTAATAGTATGCAACATTTTACGATAAATTAAGAACCAGGAAATAACAAATATTTCCTTATATAAAAAACAAGGCTAATTTTTGTTTCGGTTTGGATTAAATTCTGAAATTAACTTTCAGTAACATCTATGGAGCTTGTCAGTTTGGAACAAGCAACAAAATTTCTAGTCCCCACCTTACAATATAAAAAAAAAAAAAAACAAATATTAACTGCACTGAAATATATATTTGAAACAAATATTCAAATAAACGATATATGAGTAGCCTAAACACTATAACAAATGTTTCACAAAACGAGAATAATAATTAAAAAATAAAATTCAAAACGTTATAAAGGGTGATTTTTTAAGAGCTTGATAACTTTTTTTAAAAAAAAAACGCATAAAATTTGCAAAATCTCATCGGTTCTTTATTTGAAACGTTAGATTGGTTCATGACATTTACTTTTTGAAGATAATTTCATTTAAATGTTGACCGCGGCTGCGTCTTAGGTGGTCCATTCGGAAAGTCCAATTTTGGGCAACTTTTTCGAGCATTTCGGCCGGAATAGCCCGAATTTCTTCGGAAATGTTGTCTTCCAAAGCTGGAATAGTTGCTGGCTTATTTCTGTAGACTTTAGACTTGACGTAGCCCCACAAAAAATAGTCTAAAGGCGTTAAATCGCATGATCTTGGTGGCCAACTTACGGGTCCATTTCTTGAGATGAATTGTTGTCCGAAGTTTTCCCTCAAAATGGCAATAGAATCGCGAGCTGTGTGGCCATCTTGTTGAAACCACATGTCAACCAAGTTCAGTTCTTCCATTTTTGGCAACAAAAAGTTTGTTAGCATCGAACGATAGCGATCGCCATTCACCGTAACGTTGCGTCCAACAGCATCTTTGAAAAAATACGGTCCAATGATTCCACCAGCGTACAAACCACACCAAACAGTGCATTTTTCGGGATGCATGGGCAGTTCTTGAACGGCTTCTGGTTGCTCTTCACCCCAAATGCGGCAATTTTGCTTATTTACGTAGCCATTCAACCAGAAATGAGCCTCATCGCTGAACAAAATTTGTCGATAAAAAAGCGGATTTTCTGCCAACTTTTCTAGGGCCCATTCACTGAAAATTCGACGTTGTGGCAGATCGTTCGGCTTCAGTTCTTGCACGAGCTGTATTTTATACGGTTTTACACCAAGATCTTTGCGTAAAATCTTCCATGTGGTCGAATAACACAAACCCAATTGCTGCGAACGGCGACGAATCGACATTTCACGGTCTTCAGCCACACTCTCAGAAACAGACGCAATATTCTCTTCTGTACGCACTGTACGCATTCGTGTGGTTGGTTTAATGTCCAATAAAGTAAACTGAGTGCGAAACTTGGTCACAATCGCATTAATTGTTTGCTCACTTGGTCGATTATGTAGACCATAAATCGGACGTAAAGCGCGAAACACATTTCGAACCGAACACTGATTTTGGTAATAAAATTCAATGATTTGCAAGCGTTGCTCGTTAGTAAGTCTATTCATGATGAAATGTCAAAGCATACTGAGCATCTTTCTCTTTGACACCATGTCTGAAATCCCACGTAATCTGTCAAATACTAATGCATGAAAATCCTAACCTCAAAAAAATCACCCGTAAAAAATGCAACCATGTGTAGTTTTACTAATTGGGCAGCACTTACACATTTGACAGGCGGGTTGTCAAATGCAGTTTTTTACTGTATCTGCCGCTTGTCCTCATTGTAGTTTTCAATTGTTTTGCTATTTTTATGATAAACCAATAAATTCACATTAACAGTAAAATATTCAATATTATATTAAAGTGTTAGTACAAAAAGTGTCACATATACGTTAGAAAAAATATAAACATGGTGAAACTTACGCCGGAGCTTGTTAATCAGTCAATGCAATATATAAATCCATGCCGGGAGCGAGAACTGGATTTGCGCGGTTACAAAATTCCACAGATTGAAAATTTAGGAGCCACATTAGATCAATTTGATACGATAGACCTTTCCGACAATGATTTGCGTAAATTAGATGGCATACCGTTTTTGCCTCGCCTGAAATGCCTGCTACTCAATAATAATCGTATCCTGCGTATTGGTGACGGCTTACACGAAGCAGTACCCAATTTAAGTTCAGTTATCTTGACTGGGAATAATATACAAGAATTAAGTGATCTGGAGCCACTTGCTTTGCTACCTCGTCTTGAAACACTTTGCTTACTTGTAAATCCTGTTTCCACAAAACCCTATTACCGCGAGTACATGGCTTTTAAGTTTCCTCAATTGCGTTTACTAGATTTTAGGAAAATCAAACGGAAGGACCGCATTGAAGCTCAAGAATATTTCCGAACAAAACAAGGTAAAGATATGCTGAAGGAAGTGGCAAAGAAATCGAAATTAAATGCCTCAGCCGCAGCTGCTGAAGCCAGTGGTAAATCTGCAGTAAATGTAGCAGCAAGAACTGCCAATCCTGAAGACTTGCAACGTATAAGAGATGCGATAAAGCGCGCAAACTCACTACAAGAGGTGGAACGGCTATCTCGCATACTTCAAAGTGGACAACTGCCAGAAAATTTTGAATTGGAATTGACTCAAAACGGTGCGACGCTAAATGGTAATGCGATTGGCGGTAGTAGTAGTGTTGAAACTATGGATTATTAAGTTAAGCCTTGCTTATAGTTGATTTAAAATGAATTTTTCTTTACAATTTTATGAAGATTTGTAATAAAAAATGAATTAAAGACAAAACCAAGTTTTAAGAACTAACGGCATTTAAACGTTTATTTTTTCATAGAAAAATTTAAACACGTACGATAGTGGTACATTTATGCAGCACATCTGAAGACAAAATGCTGAGAAATGCAGAACCGTGTGAGGAACGAATCTCAGTGTATAATTAATTACGTTTGTCGTAAATTTTCTAATTGTATTAACTAATAGTTTTAAAATTATGATGGTCGAAAGCTATACATTTAACTGTAAGGAACTGCTTAGATAGTTGGGAACAAATGGGTCACTTTTTGACGTTTGCTGAACTATTTCGCCCGGGGACCACTGACTTTTAACATATTGCATTCATAATGGGATAAAATTTTAATTGATATTTTCGATAGATATTTTGTTGATGTGCTTAAGTCTGTGGTGTTTTGGTTTAAAACAAATCTGCAATCCTTAACTTTGGGTACTGCCTTATGACAGCTCCTTTTCCGCCATTATAGTATCATAATGCAGTCCAGTATAGAAAATTATCCACGTCACAAGAAAACCCGCAAATGACGTCATAAAGCCCTCTTTAACCAGCTCCCAAGCGCCTCCGTAAGCTTCTTCATCAATACCTTGGAAATTTATGGAATAAATGTACACAATGCCACAACTGATACCAGCGAATCTATAGAAACAGATTATAAGTTTTTTATGAATTAACATTTGATGAATTGTTATTGAAAGTTTCCTTACAGTACTAATCCCAGGAAGCCCTTTAATGGCACAATGCCCCAAACTATGCCTAGCAGAATGCCAAAAATCTGTCTCGCCCAGTAGATAACATCTAAGAATTCATCCTGCAAGTGAAAACATTAATGAAGACGTGACAAAGTTCTTTCTAATTGTATATTTCATTTCATTGTATCTTTATTAGCATTATCAATTTACCTTGTCTGGCCATTCGGAATTTGCTTTCAACGCCCTTGAGCAAATCTCTGAAAGATTTAATGACTTTGGGCTGCCATTGCTGTTGCGTTCAATTGTGTTAGTCCTTGTTGACATATTAGTAATGTGCTTAATTTAATGGAAAGCAGAATTAAAATAAATTAACTAAAGTTAATCTCGTGCAATGATTAGAGAAAAACTCCAGGGACGTGTAAGTAAATTAGTAAATGTCACTTTGACATTTCATCTCAATGGGAACAGTTGTCTTCAACATCGTTGCCGTATCGATGTAAATATTTAACTCACAGCTTGAATGAAATTACTTTCCGGTACTGTATTTGAATTTTTCTAGATATATTTTATAAATATCAGATACTGAAATCAAGAAGATATCTGTACATTATTATATAATATATCCTCCTTTAATCAGTAAATTTTATAGATTTTGCTTCATAAAATATTTTTTAGAAAAATAATAAAAGGATGTTTATACGCATGCGTTTGAGCTAATATTCAATTAGCGAAGTTGTTGTTGTTTTAACGTGATTGCTAATCCCCGTTTGCGTGGTAAGGGTCGTTTGTGCTGTCGTCGATGTCATCTAACGGGAGGCCCAGGAAACGTGCTGTTTCGACGGGGTCGGCCCAAAGGGAGGAGGGTGTTAGATGAGTGGGGTTCGTAGGGCATGCAAAGAGGTGGCCAGTGTCATGCGGAGACTCGTTGTATGCGGGACATACATACCCAAGGGTCTATTCTGGATAAGTAGGAATTTAACCTGCTACATTATCTAGAACGATAATATACTCAAAGAGCGATAATATACTCTGGTCTAATTAAGTCTGCAACGAAGTGTGTAATACCCAAATGAAAAGACGGAGGTTAAATAAAATACTCATTCATATATTATATGATCAGCGGGACGAGCTGAATCAATTGGTAATGTGCGGGAGTCTGTCCGTCTAGTCCCACAGTGTTTGATATATCCCCAGGATCACCCACGGACACACGCGACACATCAGACTCCTTCAATTCAACTGCAACGGACTCCAGAGTAAGATCGAGGAGATAGTTGCACTTATGAATCGGGAACGTATATCGATAGCTGCGGTCCAAGAAACCAAGTTAAACAGCCGCTCAGATCTTCTGAGTTGTGCAGGTTTCAACGTAATACGTAAAGATCGCGAGCAAGATAGTGGTGGTGGCCTAGCTTTCATACTGCACAACACTGTGCAGTACCGTCTAATCGAAGAAGACATCGACCCAAGGGATACTACCCTAGAATGTCAGGGCATAGCTATCCGGTCAGGCGATGTCGAGCTCGAAATATTCAATATATACATCCCCCCAGTTACATGTTGCCCAACAGGATATCACCCGAACATAGGTGCGCTACTTCGTGGTGAAAACCGTATGGTACTAGGCGACTTAAACGCGCACCACGATCTTTGGCATTCCTGCCTGTCAAATGATCGTAGGGGGATGGATCTGGCGGAACAGATAGACGGCTCGACATTCTGCACAATGAATGACGAAGCCCCCACCAGAGTTATGGGCACCTGTAATAGCTCGCCAGATATTACCATTGCTAGCGGTGGTCTGATTAATAGCATAACCTGGCGACCTATGCTAACTCTCGCTTCAGACTATCTGCCCATAATTATCTCGATCGAGAAGCCTTCCGATTTTGTTTCCGTGGATAACCGTACCTTCTTTAACTTTAAAAAAGCTAATTGGGTCGGCTTCACGGAATTTACCGAGAACACCTTCAACGCTCTACCCATTCCTACGGACGTATGCGTTCGCGAGCGTCAATTCCGCAAGGTGATCGCAGCAGCTACCGCTCGCTTCATCCCGGCTGGAAGATTAGCGGAAATCCGCCCCAATTTCCCAGCCAAAGCAGCGGTTCTAGCTAATGAGCGCGACACCTTACGCCATGCCGATCCCGGGGATCCCCGAATAAGGGATCTCAATTTGGAGATTCGGCGAATGGTAAATCAACATAAGCGGACGAAATGGATAGAGCACCTGAGGTCCTGCAACCTCTCCACCGGTGTGAGTAAGCTTTGGGCTACTGTCAAAGCTCTGTCTAATCCGAGGAGACATGACGACCGAGTTGAAGTTCAATTCAACGGTCATGCCTCCTCGGACCCGAAGAAGTGCGCGAGCTACTTCAGCCGGCAGTTTACACTGCACCCTTCGGTAGACAAAGCTAAGAGATGTGTTAACCGACGGCTGCGCAAAATGCCAAACAACTGCGTGCCACTTACTTTCACCGGTGAGGAGGTTCAGGGTGTCATCAACAAGGCAAAATCGTCCAAATCCATCGGCCCAGACGGAATCAATATGCTAATGTTAAAGCATCTAGGCTCGACGGGAGTAAAATATCTCACCAAGGTCTTCAACCTGTCGCTCACCACTCTTCAAATACACGATGTGTGGAAAGTCGGAAGAGTGGTCCCACTACTGAAACCTGGGAAACCCGCCAACAAAGGGGAATCTTATCGCCCGATAACTCTCCTCTCCCCAGTAGTGAAGACACTTGAAGCCTTGTTACTCCCGACCTTCACTCACCACCTGAGCCTAGCCAGCCACCAGCATGGATTCCGTAAAGTGCACAGCACCACCATAGCACTTAGCGTCATAAACGCCCAGATAGTTCGTGGCCTCAACCAGAAACCACCCTGCGAAAGAACGATCCTCGTAGCGTTGGACCTGTCAAAAGCTTTTGACACGGTCAATCACACAACGCTACTGCAGGACATCGAAAAAACCACTCTCCCTCCAGGGCTAAAGAGGTGGACCATGAACTATCTGAACGGTCGTCAGTCATCCGTACTATTTCGAGGTGAAACATCAAAACTGAGAAGAATTAAACAGGGGGTTCCGCAGGGTGGTGCCCTCTCCCCGCTACTGTTTAACTTCTACATCTTGAAACTTCCTCAACCACCAGAGGGGGTTTCCATAACCTCGTACGCAGATGACTGCACGATAATGACGTCGGGCAATAGAATCGATGGCTGTTCGAAGGTAAACAGCTACCTCTCCGACCTTTCTCGTTTCCTCACTGCACGAAACCTCCATCTTTCACCCACCAAATCCACAGCGACCATATTTACAAACTGGACGAAGGAGTATAGACTTGAGCTTAATATTGCGGTCGATGGCGTCAAAATCCCGACTGTCAATAACCCTAAGATTTTAGGCGTAACTTTCGATAGTCTATGCTCCTTCTCTCCCCACACGACCGCGATTATCGCCAAGGTACAGAGCCGCAACAAAATCCTCAAGTCGCTAGCCGGCACCACATGGGGGAAAGACAAAGAAACGTTGCTGGCAACCTACAAGGCAATCGGCCGGCCGGTCCTCAACTATGCAGCACCCATATGGTCGCCTGGATGCAGTGGTACGCAGATGAGGAAACTCCAGACTTGCCAAAATACTGCACTCCGGACCACGACGGGATGCCTCTTGATGTCTCCCATCGAACACCTCCACAGTGAGACGCATATGCTTCCTGTAAAGGAGCATAATCAACTCCTCTCCAGACAGTTCCTGCTGGGTTGTTTCCGTAGGAATCACCCCTGCAGCCACCTGCTTGGAGCGGAACCGCCTCCCAGGAGCATCAAGAGGTCTTTCCTCGACTATGTCGACGACATCAGACAGTACGCCGACCAGACTTCGGACGCAACAAACTATCGACAGGCACTGGCCGCCATTCACAGTGGAGCCATCAACACCTTCATCGACTCCCTCCCCGTGAATGGCGTTCTTGGAGTCAAACCACCATCTATAGCAGACGAAGAGCTCCAGTTGCCGCGAGAAACGCGAGTGATCCTAGCGCAACTTCGTTCTGGATACTGTAGCAGGTTAAACTCCTACTTATCCAGAATCGACCCCGACATACCCAATGTATGTCCTGCATGCAACGAGTCTCCGCATGACACTGACCACCTCTTTGTATGCCCCACAAACCCTATTCATCTAACACCCTCCTCCCTTTGGTCCGACCCCGTCCAAACAGCACGTTTCCTGGGCCTACCGTTAGATGACCTCGACGACAACACAAGTAATCCTTACCATCCTAACGGGGATTAGATAACCGTTAGCAACAACAACAACAACAACATATATCCTCAAGAAATTCGGTACAGATTATTGTTCAAGGCATTGCTACAATCTCCGGACATATTATTCAGATAATATTAATAGATACACGTTACAACACAACATATTACTCAAGTCGAATGTGAACAATGGGATTTGTTGTTGCACGTCGACCTTTAATGATCCAAGCCTGAATGATTACGACAGGGAATAACGTTAAAAAGTCTTCTATCTCGTATTGGTAGAGGCAGTAGGTATCTCAAGAGTTGACAAATATGTTCTGGCGATTGGTGCTTCCGCGCTTTCTCCACATTTGACATTGAGGATTTATTTTGCTTTCAAACATACATACACAAGTATGTACATATGTTTATAATAGCATAATTTATGCTTTTATAAGTTTTATAACAGATACAGCAGTAAACTCAATAAAAAAAAGCTCTTAATTTTCCCAATAAAATTAACTAAGTATATTCACATATAAAAATTAAATAACAAATCATAACTAAATATAGCGAGATACAAGTATGCATGTGTGTGTTCCTCGAATCCTACGACGAGGAACCAAAACTGGTATGACTTCGTAAATATTTAAGTACATGTAAAATTGATTCTCAAAATTCAGTCTTATAGAAATCATAAACAGTCTGGCTAATTTTTTCTCCTAACGGTCGTTGCAAAGGTCCACAAGTTATTTTGCTCAACAGCAAACGAGCGTCTCTTTCATCTGAACACAGTTCGTAAGCATCAAATAGTAATCTCGGAGTGGGATATACCTCAACGATCGCTAATGCTTTTTCCAATGACAATGAATGTAACTGTAACAATTGTTGTACAAATATTTCTCTTACTGTCAATTGTGCTCCACGCGCAGAATCCTCGTACAAAGCACGAAATTTCAATAGCCCTATCATACTAGCTGAAGCACGACATGGACGCAACTCTTCCTTGGTTGTACTAAGTAGGACTTTTTCTTTAAAACAACGTATCAATGTATTAGTTACACTTTGCAAATGCTTCATGGAACGAAAGTTGTTTTGGGTATGAGCAATTTTGAATCCCGAATGTATTTGTGTATTTACAATTGCCTGTTGCAAAGATTCCATAGGCAAGCCTAGATGTTCATTATCCCCATAATCTTCTACTAAGTATATAATGTTTTGTATGCCACATTGACGTAAACGATGCTTTTGTTCGTGAAATCGACCATCACGTATACTTGAGGCCAAGTCATCGAATCTTTTACGTTCCACAATATAGGGGAGAACAAGCTCATTACCTTCTTGATCGCGAGCAATCCAAAGGAAATCACCAATTGTCAAACGTCTTACCTCATACAAAACTTCAAAACTTTCCAAGTAACTACGTGTTTGATCTAAAGTACGTTTGTTTTTACCGCTTGTTTCTTGTGTGTCAACAAGTAATATAATACGAAAACTCCCAGGACTCATTATGACTTGACGTTGGCGCTCTTCTTCTTCTGCTATTGCCTTTTGCTCTTTTTTAGTGATTTTCGGTTTTAATTTCTTTGGAGATTGTTTCCGCTTGATTTTTTTGACTGATTCCACAAGTTGTTTAACATCTGATTCAAATGTCTTCATAGCAGATTCTAAAGGCGAATTCTGTTGTTTTTCTCGGTACAAACGAAGTTCATCGTCGAGAAGATTGCAGAGTGTGCTACCAAAACCCCTGAGGATAGCACATTCCCTTCCTGAAGACAATGGAAGTGGATAGCTCCGAAGGGCTATTAATGCCTCGCGAAGTTTATACTGTGATTTCGCATTACGACGTTCTGCATCTTCTAACCACTTCTCGAGCCATTTTTCAAATAGAGGATTAGGCTGTTTCAAAGTGATCTTTAAACGTGCCGCCATACAATTAACTTTTTATAATTTCACTGTTTACGAATAGCGGCTATTTGAAATATTTGTTTATTTCATTAAATTTTCAACAGTGCTGCCAAGTTCATAAACGGAACGGAATAAATCAGCTGTTTTTGACACATTGAACATGTTTCCAATTTTCTTCAGATTTGTTGTTGATTGTAGTTAAATAATTGAAAATGATCAAAGCATCGAATTTTTTGGTAAATATTTCTCAAAATGTGATATGTAAGTGAAACTATGGTATATAATCGAGATCATTTATCGTATATAAATACAAATTGTTTATTTTTTGTTTAGGTTCACGGCAATTTTCTTGCACGGCGATACGTGCACTTGATCAAAAATGGCGTGAACAAAAAGGACTGCCGGGAAATCCAAATGCCTTTGGACCATTAACGAATCTACCCGACTACAGTTTTTTGGATGGCCGTCCAACTCCACTCGGTGTATGTTAACAATAGCTTAAGTTACAAATATAACTTAAATTGTATTTTCTTGTAATTTCGTAGTCTAACCAAAAACGCCGCTTGAAGAAACAGCAAGAGATTGCTGCTAAAATTGTAACCCTAAGTGGTGAATTAGATTTCGCAAAGAAACGATATGCTCGCATACAAGCTGAAGAAGCGGCCGCAAAAGAGAATGTTATAAAGAACAAGTTGAAACCCAAGGGACATCTGCTTCTCAAGAAAGATTAAAAATTGTCGTTTTGTTTTTTGCATAATTATTAGTTCAGTATAATTAAAAGTTTGTATGTAGTAAAGTTATATACCAGAATGCATACCGAAGTTGTTAACGTAAATTAAAAGGCATTTTCTTTCCTAATACCAATTTGATATGTATATTTATAGAAAATTTACGATAAAAACACGAAAGCAAAGGAACTATAATAGGAACTGCTCACTCATCACTCTTGATAATTATAATTTGGAAGTTGCCGAGTCCTTTATCTTCACACCAATACAAAAATACTGAAGCAATGATAACCTTGAAATTCTATATTAATAGTCATTGGCTACGACGCACCGTTATGGTTTTCTGGATGTAGTGAACGTAGTCGAGGAAACTCCGTACGACGAAAAGATACCTCTTGATATCTCCCATCAAATACTTGCATAGGGATGCCCGCATGCGGAACACACATCATTAATCTTCAAGCTGTTTCTGCTAATATTAATATATTGTTCGTATTAATATATTGTACCGAAAAGAATACCCTCGATATTATTAAAATTCACTGGTTACAATATGTCCTTCTAGTTATTATCAAACTCTTAAAGTGTTTACTGCGAATTAGCGGAGGAGGAGGAAGCAGTTAAACAATACTCTCATCGTAGAAGAGCATTGTATCTTCCCGTAATATTTTGCTCCAGGGCAGAGGCAAAAACTACCCAACAGTATTTTATATATAACAATATTCCTGGCTTGATAGTTTCATATGCTAAGTTTCGAAGTCGTGATTTGAATTCATTGGACTACAGTTTATGCTCAGAATGGGAGAACATGTTGGATACCCGACTGGAATGTGGAGTCTCAAAAAATCCTCGCTAAATTAAATTAACATTTTAAAAAATAAGTATTATAGTTTCATTTTCATAACGGTCTGGACTAAGTAGAATAGCGAAAAAGCGACAAGCAGTCGTTTGGGAAATATGTATACTTACATACATACGTACATCACACTACTAATATGAAGGCGAAAGTTTGTGAGTGTGTATGTTTGTAACTTCTTCTCGTCTAAACAGCAAGAGTAATTTTTTATAAAATTTGGTACAGAGTTAGCTGACATCCTGCATTGACTCATAGGTTACGCTTTACTTCGAGCAAATATCTCATTCCAATGGGAAATTTGATGAATATTAAATTGAGTGTGATGTATGGGAAACTTTGTACAAGTACATAACTTTTTTACGGTGAGCACGTGTGTCCTCGCCTGAAGCGCAGAAACTAATTCAGGATAAAATTTTTGCGGTGGCTGGAAAATTATTACCCTGGTCTTTCAAAAGGAGTGGAGATCTTCCTCTGTTTCTCCCGGTGGGTACTGCTTCGAATACTCTCAGAGCTGGAGTATTTTCATCCATTCGGGAGATGGAGTGTATCGAAAAATCGTAGCGTCGACTCATCAGATGTTGACATCATCCTAGCTTCTGTACCATGTAGCAGGTCTTTGTTCGTCGAGAGAGGACTTTACTTCTCAATTGCTTACTCAGCCCAAAGGAGAGTTTGTACTACCAAAAGGAGTTTACAGGAAGTTGAATTGCTTTAACATAAATTGAACTGAGAGGACTTGCAAATTTTAATAGCGGTAATAACTTCTCTTGCCCGGAAGCTCAACCTTATTTATATATGTTCGTCGATTACTACATACAAGAGGTGCCTTTTTTATGAATTTGTTTAGTCATTGTCCAATCGTATGTAAATATTATTATATTATTGTATTATAGTTCGATACGCAAAAGGAGTATCTGTATTCAATTCAATATTTCATCAATCAAATCTTTGCCGAAAAAGTGTGAATTTAAATACGGAACAGTCTCTATTGATTTGAACACGCTCTGGAAATGGACATATTCATAAATATTTTTGTTTACACAGCTAATCAAATAAGCACATATTTTGAATATTCATGGAAGAAACCAACGTATATTTGTTATTAGCACATTTAATTATTGTTTAAGTACTAAGTAATGATAGTTGTGGACGTAAGTAAGTATCTACATATAAACCTATGCTAATATTTGTTCATACAAACTTAACGGACTATGTGTAATTTAAAGTATTTCCTGTTAAAGTTTCTGGCTTAATTACATAATTGGAAGTTGTTTTTGTAATAAATAAAACAGATTTGCGTATTTGCTGGAGCAAAGCAATAATCAATAAGACTTTGTTTTAATAGCTCTTACTACTTAACTACTAAAGGTTCATTCTTAACAATATTTTCTTTATCATTTTGGCCTATACGAAATCATTCATAAAATGTTGTTTGATTCGATAAAGTTGGTGTCCAGTATTGAGAATTCTAAAAAGCTCTAAGTTCTAACCAACAGACCAAAAGTCAACTTTTTTTGTTGAAATTAGTGCAACCATTAGAGCCATTTATTTTTCGAAGATCATCTCTTCCTAATGTTGGCCGCGGCTACGTCTCAAATGGTCCATCTGTTAAGTCCAATTTTCGGTGACTCATGATGATTCTCTCCAAAGCATGAATCGAAGCACGGTTGTCCGCCTAGACTTTAGACTTAACATATCCTCACAGGAAAAAGTGTAACATGTGATATCACATGATATTTGTGGCCAATCGACTGGTCCAAAACATTAAATTACTTGCTCACTGTATTGTTCTCTCAATAAATCTACTGAGTGGTGCAATGTGTTGTTGAAAACAAATGTAGACTAGATCACGAGCTTCAATTTCAGTCATCAAATGGTCGGTTATCATGACGCGTTGAAGGTTGCCATTGACGGTTACGCTCTCACCGGTATTATGATTCTACCGGCCCATAAACCACACCAACCGTCTTAGCTATTGTATCTCTTCAAGTTGCTCTTCCTCCTTGAACAAAATTTGGCTCGATAAAGTCGGATCTTCTTGGAAATTTTCAAGATCCCATAGAGCGAAGCATTGTTGCTTGGGAAGGTCAAGCGGCTTCAATTCTTGCACCAGATGTATTTTGTAACCTTTCAATTTAAGATCTCGACATAAAAGGCGCTAAGTTGTGTCATACATCAGTCCGAGTTGCTGCGAACGACGCCGAATCGACTCTCCACTGTCTTCAATCTCAGCTCTGCCTGCTATATTTTCTTCACTGCGTGCTGAACGTGGTCTATTCAGACAAATATTATTCAATAATTAATGCTGGTTCTCAAGATGAGTGCTGGTGTTGCGAAAAGTACGCCCAGTAGTCCAATTGTGTTGATCATAAGTTCAGCGAAGTGCGCTAAACACATTCAATTTTATAGAACGTGAATTTCCGCAATAAAGTTGAACGATTTGTAAACCTTGTTAAGGCGTAAGTCTTTCCATGATGAAATGCATATGACAGCTTAACCCAACTCAAGTGTGATCTGTCAAAAAAGGCTTTTGTAAAAAGTACCTGTAAAGGATCATCCATTATAAATTTTTTTTTATATAATTGAAGGGGGCATTCTAGTCTAGAAATTAAAAAAAATCGACATTTTTTTATATTTTCAAAGTTTAACTATTCAGGAATGTGTGTACAAGAGGATTTTTCAAAATTTAAATTATTTTCGGAGATATAGGCATTTTTCTGACCCGGCATCCAAACTGGTTCGGCCGGAACGCGAAGCTTTAAACGCGTTTTTCTCAAAACTGACTTTTTCGTAACGATACCCACGATTTCTCAGGTTCTACTAGCCCGATTGACTTGAAATTTTTATTGAGTCTTCTTTATAGGCTTGTCTATGGTTGGAACTAGCCCCATCTCCAAATTTTTATTTTTATTATTTTTAAAAAATTCGAAATAGCCAGAAAAAGTTATCCAAAAAAACTTTTTTTTTAGGCAGTCGCCATTTTGTGAAAAATTTTTTTCCCACTTTTCCGTAGTTTCGAACATTGCGACATTATTCTAGATTAATAATCTCTTTTTAGGAAGGTTGAAATCATGGGTATGGTCACGTGGAAACATTTAGTGACTCCCCACTTCGTCAGCTCATAATTTTTTACTTTTTTTAGTTTTTGTATGTATGACACTTTAAAAATTACCTGAAATTCATGCTTCTAGACTAGAATACCCCCTGAAGCAGTTCAGCATATCAAAGATTCATATTTAAAAAGTATTTTGTAAAATTTTTATTTAAAAGTTTCGAAAACTCAGCCGTTGGTACCTCAACTTCCTTGAAATTTCTAAAAAAATTGTACGTGAACACTATAAATCAAAATCGAATATTCATATTATTTGTTAGTGCTTGAATAAATCTGATGATTAGAGGAAGGGGAAGAAAATTTATCTGAAATTATCAAACCTACCTAACCCCTTAAGGATATAGTAAATAAAAAACAGACCTTCTATTTGGGGTAATTCATTTAGAGAATGACTGTTATTTGGAATATAATTTTGTAGCAGCAGATGTTGATAAAAAAGCCGAGTCGACGTGTTTGTCGATGTAACGTTGGTCCATTGAAGATTACTATAGAATCTCTTGTTATGTTTTATAGCTTGTCAGTTCTATTTGTCATTACGAGTATAAATCAGATAAATTCTTTAAAGCTTTAGACATTTATTCCTGAAATATTACTTCGATGAGAAAATCCTCTATTGTATTGTAAAGAAAACAAATTTAAGGTTGAAATATCCAAAAAAGGACTTGATGCATTATAAACTTCAACTTATATCATATCGGCTATTAAAAGTGGAAACGTTTTAAAATGTAAGTAGAATTTTGGAAGTTTTGGCAGTATAGCCTGTAACAGCTGCAACCGCAGAAGGATCGATTTCGATTTTAAAAAGAATCAAAAGTCTTCATCGGAACATGGTGGGATAAGAGCGTCCAATGGCCTTGTTTTCTTTAACGTTCATAAAAATAATTGGAAATAAAAGCATTTAATCTTTGAAATTTCTACTCTAGAAATCAAATTTTGAGCAGTTTTTTGAACTTTATTAAAAAAAAAAAAAACCAAAAACATTTTTACTATTCATTTTTTATGGTGTTTTTATTGATATCTTAGGAATGCAGAAAAAAAATTTACAAATAAATAATTAGAGGCGGGGGAGAGACAGATGTCAAAAAACATGGCGCATCCTGGTGACATTGATCTTGACTCTCCTGGTGGTCTGAAAAAAAAAAAATCTAAAGAAATTCTTAATCAGTAAGGATGCTGTTACAGTCCGGGAACACGAGAAAAAAAATTTGAAAAATGGCGACTGCCTGAAAATAAAAATCATTTTTTACGCTGTTTTTTTTTTTAAATTCCTGATTTATTTTAAAAAAATTAAAAACAAAAATTTTGACACGATGCTGGTAGGAACGATAAAGGATTATATAAAGAAGGTTCACATAAAATTTCAAGAAAATCGGTTGTATTGAACTTGCGATAATGCCGGTACCATGTGGAAAAAAGTAGTTTCGAGAAAAACGCGTTTAAAGTTTAGGAGACAATTCTAGTGAACACGAGCGCCACCTCACAAAATCGGCAGTATCTCCGAAAATAAGTCGAATTTTTAAAAATCTTTCTAAGGTCATATTTTTGAAAGTCTAAACTTTAAATTTTCTTCTTTACTGGCGTCGACACCGCTTACGCGATTGTAGCCGAGTCAACAACAGCGCGCCAGTCGTTAAACTTTAAATCTAGTATATGAAAAAAAAATCGAATTTTTCAAAATTCTAGTGTAGAATACCCCTTAAAATGGGTACACGTTTGCCACATCAAGAAAAATTTTAATATTTTCTATTTATAGTAATTTCTAATGATATTCTGTTATTGGCTTCAGATGACAACTATACATACATAAGTATATGTAAATGAACTGATTCCATTAATTGTCTTTTACTTAAAGGTTATATGATTATTTATTGTAATCCGTAAATAAATGTCGAATATTTTTCCCGACCCCGAAAACCCACTCCGTGTATCTGCCACTGGCTTGCAGACACGTCAAAATGTTTTACGTTCTTTTAATCCGAATTGAGAGAGTATCTATCTCATTCGCAGTCGTTTTGACTTAACAATCTTAATTAGGTACTTTGGAACCATTTTTTTAAGTTCGAGTATTGAACCAAAGTAAAAAAGAAAATAAAGATGTTTACATAGTCAACATTTTTCCACCATCTGGTGGTCTAAAATATGTATGAAGTATATATATGTACATGTGTATATGTGTATACAGAAACCATCTGAATTGGAATAATATTGCTCACTCAGAGATTTCGTTTATTGGATTTGTTTCAACAAACATTCCATTTCTAATACGCAGTATCGTAAATATATTAGGATCATAAAACTGAACGCTAATCGCCGTAGATTTCCGTGATTTACATACATATGGATAATTTTTCCACATAATGATTGTATAACAACAAACCATATAATTTTGAATAGACGGAGCATTAAAGTGTTAAAAACACAATAAATTAATTAAAGTTCGCAGTGGCGCTTGATTCCAAAGTCAAATATTTCCCTGTTTGACATGGGGAAACAATCATATGTGCATATGTATGTATGTGTACTTGATTGTAGAAACTATAGTGAAATTAAAACATATGTAATCATGATTCACATTCCCGTTTTGAAAGGTGTGAATGAAGATGCTCGCAAATGTCGCGAAATTTTACAAACAACTCTTTCGCTTGTTCTTCTTTTATGTGTGTTTCTAAACAAACTGATAAATCCAACTTTCGTGGAGTATATAAGTTCTGTTAAATATTGAGCTCAAGGCACTCAGGAATTGACTTACCTTGATAGCAGAACTCTACAGTGTATAGCAATTAAAAATTATTTGTTGAAAAATGAATTACTTGGTGAGTTTGAAAAACAAGTGATGCAAATCGAAAAAAATTATAAAATGACGCATTTAAATTAACTAAAATTTAGAAGCCAAACAAATGTTGAACATAATTTTCTGCTTAATCTTACAGCGCTTGGCTACCGTGCACTGCGTCATCATCATGTTAGTTGTGATGGAACTCACTCCCAGCTGTGCTCAATTGTTTTATGATTTCGATGGTACCGATAATGCCAATAATGCTTTGGACCGACATTTGCCTGCTGGTTACTACTACATAAATAATGGCCGTATCGTCCCCGTAAACAGCGACACACGACGCAAGGATGTTCTATTAAGGGGCAGTGATTACGTCTATTACTCACCGGTCGTGCGCGTCAAACATCAAAAGACAAAGAAGAAGTTATTTGTGCCAAACTTATTTGGTTAAACATAGGAAATACGCAATGTGCGATGCTGAGAATATAGACTGATCCCTCTACATTTAAATTTGTGTATCATAAAATGATTAAGTTTTAAATATGTTGTTAAAATTGAGCATATCAATGTTTAACGTGGTATATCAACATTAACATAAGTCTAAAATTAGTGAAGAAAAACTTATACAAATAAATGAAGAAATGTATACATATACACATATACAATATATGTATGTATAACTTTTGTTAAGCTGGGACAGTTGATTCGTGAGATATAGTACAAAGTCCAATTTCAATTATTTTTAGACGTGAGATCAGATTCCTTAAGTACACTGTTAAATAATTAATTTTACCAGCGGGTAGAGTTCTCAATGCTTTATTGCAATGGCGAATCCACGGGGGGGAAAATTAGGGAAATTATGACACTCTTCTCACCAAGTACACTATGGAAATCACAACAAGAAATAAATATAAATTGCATTATATGACCTGTCTAAACTTATTTAACCCTTTTCTGCGCGACTCACAGCGGAAGTACTAAATTCTGAATTGAAAAAGAGTCGAAGTCTTGAGTACAGTATGAGCATATATGTCCGCAGAGATATCGAATTAATGGGGCGTTCAATAGTCGCAAGTGGCATCGTGTCTGTCCAACTCTGGAGCATTACCTTGGGAGCACATCTTCAAGAGCGACCTATACCAGTAAAACGATTCAGAACCAACTAATTGAATGCTGCAGGGCAGAGATACTTGACAAAATTTTGTCAAGTGTCGAGTGGCTCGTGATGAGTTTTACACGATTGTTTTCCATCAATCTCCAGATCTTTCGGGAAAAGCTCAGGTAATACTTTCATCTTGCCAATTTATACGTAGAAGTAGAATTTCCGTAAAAATATAATAATTGATGCCTATTGCCTGAACTATCGAATAGTGGTTGTTTCCAAGAAAATAAACAGATATTTACATAAGAATAATATTTCTCGTTGCAGAGTAACGCTGTACTCAGATACGTCCATTTTTCTTCTGGCGAAGCATGCATACGAGAAGACTTTGTATCTTTTTTGGACGCATTCGGTCAACCTTTCGAAAATACTCTCGCGGAGGACATAGAATCAGAAGAAAGCGAGGATGAAGATGGATTAATGGCTAACAGGACTGCTGGAAAAAATGACCGAACCGATGAAGAATTGTCTCTAAGTGGATCTGCCAACCGGGGGATTGTTCTTGGAGACATGAAGAAAATGAATCTGCGAATGGAGAAATGCGCTTCGACAGGGATGGATGGATGTGCGGTCATGCAAAAAATCAATAGTCGGACTCCGTGTTTCTCGCACAAACTCAACAACAGTATTTCAAATTCAGTGAAAGTACGATTAATCGAAAACGTTGCCAGAGCCATACGAGAAGTCGGCAAATTCTTCAATAACTCATTTTCAAAACGTGTGACTGTATTAGCAAAGATACTGGGTGAAAAAATTGTCCAGTTGTGTGAAACAAGGTGGATAGAGAGGCACGATGCTGTCCTTCAATTTGTTGCGAAGTTACCGTTGATCATCGAAGCTCTGTCAAAAATCAGTGAGTGGAAGAACAGAGAAACAGCAGGCAAAGCAACAATTCTCATACCGGCTTTGCATAAGTTCGAATTTATCGTCGGGCTCTCCTATCTCAGCGACATTCTATCGCTCACCCATTTGCTCAGGGTAGTTCTTCAAAAATGATTGGGACGTTGCTTGCCACGTGTAAAAAAAGGGAAAAAGTTGATGAAATATTCCGATTAGTTTATTCAGAAGCCAAAAAAATGCCGGAAAAACTCGATGTTGACGAAGCGAAACCGAGAACATGTGGTCGACAAACGAAACGCGAAAATTACGACGTGAAAACTTGCGAAGATTACTACAGGGTCTCTGTCTACATACCTGCTGGATACCATCAAAGAAGATTTGGAAGCTCGTTTTTCACAAGAAGTTTTGGATGGTTACCAATTGAGTGTGTTGCTCCCAGAAAAAGCAAGTCTTTTAAAAGAAAACGAAAGCGATCATCTAATCGGATGCTTGATAGAAAAATTCGGGAATCTTCTGCATGATGAAAAAAGTGTACAAAAATTGAAATTCAAAGGTGAATTAAGCTACTGGCAATGTCATTGGCAGCAACAACAAAAAATTGAAGGCAGCGAAATTCCAACTTCTTCACTGGAAACATTAAGAAAATGTGATGTCGACATATTCCCAACACTTCACACCTATCTCTGAGTATTCTGTACACTTCTCCTAACAAACGCAAGCTCTGAACGTTCTTTCTCTTATCTTCGACGCATCAAAACATGGCTTAGGACGACCATGCTTAAAGAAAGACTAGTTGGTTTAGCGTTGCTTCATACGCATCATGACATCGAAATCAGCACCGAAGAAGTAATCGAAAGTTTCGCAAAACTTGGCAGTCATCGTTTTGCGTTATGAAACACGCAATGTAAAAGGATTTTTCTGTTTGAATTTTTAATAAAAAGAGTCACTATGTAATGCATGCCCATGGTTGACTTTTCGATTATAACCACTTTGTTTACCTAAAAATTGGAATTGATAATTTTTATTTCATAATTTTTACTGTATCAATAATAAGTTTGAAACCCAAATCGAAAGATAAATTCAATTTGAGGAAGTGTTTTTGAACGTCGACCACGAACCACGAACCACGAACCACGCCCAGGACCTCCATCAACAATAAAGTAAAGAAATTGGTGCTTGAGATTAGACGATTAACAGCCAGAGGTCTTATTGGTATCGTTGGAATATCGAAAGAATCAGTGCTTCAAATTCACAAATTTTTTTCGAAAAACTGCTGCCTTCCGATTACCAGGATGCCATGAAATCTATTTTACTGCTGGGTCTAAGTCTTGGATTTATGTTTACGACTCGGAAACATTCGAACCCGACAAAACAACGTCGAGCAGGTCAAAAATCAAGGTTATGTGGACTCTTCGATTCCCTAAGTGTAATGCACTCCGAGTTCCTTCTGACCAGCCAACTGTTTTATGCGCCGTTTGCCGAAGCTATTCGTAAAAGACGCTGACAACTCTTGTTTTTCTCCATGACATGCACCATCGCATACTACATTGATCCTTCGTGAGTTTTACTTCAAATTTTCAACCAATTCGTGCCGCAACCACAGATTCGCCTGATTTAGATCTGTGTGACTCCGGGCTATTCGTTAAACTCAAACATCGCTTTGGGAAAAACCGTTTTGAGCAACTGAAGACAACGGTTTTCTTTGAGGTGGATATTGATTGTTTAATTTAATATTAAATATTTTAAATTTAATTTTTATTCCAAAAATCTTTGATTAGAGATTGAAAAAATATTTTGAAAATAACTCAAAAAGCTGGAACTGAGACACTAATTGCATTTTAAAAATAAGCTCCCCTTTCAAAAGAAAACCCAAATTTTGGGCAGAACCTAAATAAGTAAATCGAAAAAATGCAAATTCTATAGTATAATTAATTCTAAACTTGAAATTAAATTTTGCATTATAATATTTTTTCTTCGATTCCGATAGCCCGAATATTTTTATTTCAAAATTCAAAATTTGCGTTTAAAAATGTAAAATGAAATTTTTTTTTTATTCAATTTACTGATTTACTAGTTCGGCTAAGTACTCAGACACTCTTCAAATATGGAATAATCATTGAAATAATAGGTAATTATTTTGGGGACTTAAATATGAAAAAAAGAATAATTCATTACCAAATAACTGTACCACACAAGCGTTTACGCGTGTCTGTTATTTACTATGTTACTAATAAGAAAGTCATGGAATCTAATTTTAGTTTTAAAATGAAGTTATAAACCAATGCGTTACTATAAATAAAAATATCAGAATGAAATTGAAGCGGAACGAAACCAGAAACTGCGACGGACATTTTATTGAACCAAGTGATAATAAATATTGGCGATATCACACGGATGCACGATACCGGTATTGAAATGCGTAGTATAGACCCAATTGCACCCCGTGGCTTCAAATATCATACTGACTTTTATGAAAAACTAAATCCCCCGGATTTTTAGGGGCTTTTACAAGAAATAGCAAACAAAACAATAGTTTTGACATATTCCAATGAAATATTTTAGCTTTCTGTTAGGTCTTTAAGGGGGTATTTTACTTTAAATTTTAAAAAAAATTCATTTTTTTCATATATTTAAAGTTTAACTTTCAAAAATATGACCTTGGAAGGATTTTTCAAAATTCGACTTATTTTCGGAGATACAGCCGAGTTTGTGAGGTGGCGTCCGGGTTCACTAGAATGTCCCTAAACTTTAAACGGTTTTTCTCGAAACTACTTTTTTCCACCGGTACCGCATAATCCAAGTTCTATAAACCGATTTACTTGAAATTTTGTGTGAACCTTCTTTATAAAATTTTCTTATCGTTCCTACCAGCATCGTGTCAAAATTTTTGTTTTAATATTTAAAAAATTCAGGAATTTCAAAAAAAAAAAAAAGTTTTTATTTTCAGGCAGTCGCCATTTTTAAAAAAATTTTTTTTTCGTGTTCCGGACTATAACAGCATCCTTACGATTAAGAATTTCTTTTGATTTTGTTTTCAGACCACCAGGAGAGTCAGGATCAATGTCACCAGGATGCGCCATTTTTTTCACACCTGTCTCTCCCCCCCCCCCTAATTATTTTAATTTTTAATATTTTTTTGTAAAATTTTTTTTTTTGTATTCTTAAGATATCAAAAAAAAAAAAAAAAAAAATACCATAAAAAATAGATAGTAAAAATATTTTTGGGTTTTTAATAAAATTAAAAAAAAGCCCAAAATTTATTTCTAGAGTAGAATACCCCCTTTAAATATATTCGTGCGATTTTTTTTTAGAAATTTGAACGTTTATGGGTAAGCTTTCAGTACTAATTTTCACACTATTTTGGCCCCCAGGTCGTTCTTCCCTTCCAATGAAATAATATTAAAGTTATGCAACTATCGGTAAACCGGACTAAATAGTTTTAGACCGAAACTAACAAATCAATCGAAAAGTCCCCACCCTACCATTTCCTTCAAGGTTGAAAGTTATAGTGACTCTCCAACATTTTGATACCAAAATTAAAAATAGTACGATTTGCACTTTGCTTCCCAGCCAGCATTTTTCTGAGATCTGAGAACAGGAAATAGCCACTGGGGCCAGATTGGAGAATAAGGTGGATGCGAGCTACATATTCGAAACCCAATTCATTGCATTGTATTAGTGAAACAACATCTTCCTTTCTGCAAATGCGGCGGGTTTTTTGACATCCACTTTTCAGTTCACTGGACAACTTCGATTGAAATTGGGGTGTAATGATGGAGGCATGTTTCCCTTTATTATTATTACGTATCGATGAAAAATTTTTCTTTTTACTGGGGTTTGGAGGGTCAGAGTTTTTTTTTTCGCAAATTGCAGCCAGGTCCTTCTTTACCTGATCTCTCCAACGAAATGAAAGTCTTCCTCTTCCTCTGCTTCCCCGTGGGGACTGGTCGAATACTTTTAGAGCTGGAATGTTTTCATCGCCATGTCTCTGCCTACCAAAAAGTAAAAAAATGAGGTTTTAGTTTGTATTTATTCGTCAAGAGAGGACTTTATTCTCAATTGCTTTCTCAGTCTGAAGTAGCGTTGGATTTTAAATCTGACGTTGTTGTTGGTATTCTCCATCAAGATTTATCACTTTTCATGCGCTCAAACCAATTTTCGAAGCACTTTTTTTTCCCCCCCACTTTGACCACGCTTTTTTTTCTTGATGTGTGGGAATAAAAAGAATCATTGGGTGCCAAGTAAGGCTGTACGGCGATGACCCATCAATTCGCGTTTTGGCCGGTCAAAAAGGCGCCGGTTTGAGCCGATGTGTGAGAACTCGCATTGTCAGGTGCACAAAGATTCGTCTTCCCTTGTTCGTTTTTCGAATTTCTCCGAAGACTTCAGGCAAACAAATGGGGTGTACCACTCAGAATTTACCGTCTTTCGTTGGTCAAGCGGAACAGTCGCCACATGACCCGTTTTGCCAAGAAACAGGCGACCATTTGCTTCGAAGTGCTTCTTCCACGAACAACTTTTGTTGGATTTGGCTCGTCTTGGAAGACCCACACGGTCGATTGCTGTTTTGTTTCGGGATCCTTTTTGAAGGCACCGCTTTTAAAAACTATTTTTCAGCATTTTTACACCAATCCACACGAGCCTTTTTTTGAGCGATTGTCAAATTGTGCGGGATCCAACGAGAACAAACCTTTTTTACGGCCAGGTGTTCATGCAATATCGAATGTATGCTGGTGGGAGAAATGCATAGGCATGCCTCTATCTGAAGGTATGTACATGACGGTCTTGCATTATCAGTTCACGTACTTCATCGATGTTTTCTGGCACAACGACTGTTTTTGGACGACCTTCACGGAATTCGTCTTTGAGCAAGCGTCGGCCACGATTGAATTCGTTGTAACAGTTTTTCACAGTGCTATAGGATGGTGCTTCATAGCCATAAAAAGATAGTTCATCGATGCGCTCTTGTCGTGATAATCCACGTCGAAAGTTGTGAAAAATAATCGCACGAAAATTTTCACGAGTTAATTCCATTTTTTGGCCGAGATGAATTTTTTAATTCCCTGTAAATAAAACAATTCACGATTAAATGACAAAACGTTCTAAATGATGTTATGCTTGAAAATGTCAAACTTTCCAATGGAAACGTCAGATTGCACCTGGCAACACTTAGTGTTGCCTAGTCCAGAAATATATATAGCAGCCCTCGTATAACTGTCAACATTAATGTTGGAGCCTAATCGCGAGTGCGATCACTGTTTTTGGATGAGTCGTTGTTGAGGTTGAGGTTGACATCAATATAAATTGCGTACACCAGTAGTTGAGAAGTCTTATCCCACGGTAGTCGGCACAGATTGTGGGGTCTCCCTTTTTGTGGATTGGGCAGAGCACACTTAAATTTCAGTCGTCGGGCATGTATTGGCTAATGAGAGAAAACTACTTATTCTTGCAAGCCCATTTATTTTTACATTGCGAAATAAGCATCTTGCAAACGGATGGTTTACTGTGTACTAACTCCTTAGTAAATAATATGGATTTAATTCTAGTAGAGCCATATATATATGGTTAAGGCCACTTTCATTTGAACTGGCGTAAGTCATTCAAAATTTAAAGTTGTTCAATATTATTTATTGCTCTTTTTACTCAAATATCCAATACTCACAAATTTAGATGCAAGGTTTCAGAATTAGCGAGAACAATGAGAGCATTTCTCACCTCTGCGGGTATTTACGGCATTTACTTCCGCATATACACACCTATATATATCACCATGATGTTAACTGGTGATAAATATTTTCATACCATTAATAACAAACAGTAAATCTGACAAAACCACAATGTTCTAAGCCAGCCAACGGACGGGACGTATGAGCAACACTTAATCGGAAGCACACTTTCCAAAAGCAATTTAATACAAATATGAGGCAAATTGTGTGTAGAAATGCGAAGCAATCGAAATAGATAATTTTAATTAAAATATTATTTATTTCAGATATTGAAGGCTTGTTGTCTGTTACTTATATTAAGCGCTCTTAGTGCCAAATTACCAAATGTGAACGCATTTCGCGAGAGTCGCACCATTAAAGAGATCCACTTTAGATCAGAACAAATAGACATGGTAAAAACTTATTTTGACAGTTTGGAACCCTTTTATAATGCTCAGGGCAATGTTCGAGTTAAACGAAACGACGCAAGGCGGGACAAAGTCACTTCTACCCAAACTAAAAAAGTTAAGACAAAACGGCGTCGTAGAACCTTTTTTGTGCCGGTTATATGTGGCTAAAGCAGGTTGATTTCGAAGTAAGGCTTACTTCATGGATTCGGTAATAGTAAACGATTAAGTGTTATCAAAAGATCAAGAGTATCTGTAATTATAATACCAAAAATAATAAATACTTTTAAGATAAATCCAAATTTAAGGTTCGTAAATTTAAATACTTTATGAACTAATAATTTTTATTAACTTCTTTCATTCAATTTAGCTTCAAAATAAATGTCAGTGTTGCTACATAGGTATGTACTATATGTAAGGCTTGATGACAAATGATAAAACTTGGTTTTATCAAATATAAATAAATATGTCATTTTTGGAATACATTTGAATATTCCAAGTCGAATATTAATGATTTTGGGTCTTAACCAGAAAATGCTTTTAAGCTAGAAATAATATCATAAATTCATTTCTTATAGCATTAATAGCTAAAAAGAAAATTAATTTCATTGATCAGTTTGTACGGCAGTTATAAGTTATAGTGGTCCTATTCGAACAATTGCTTCGGAGACTGCACCGATGCTTTGACTGATAATGAGATTCCTCTTAAATTAAAACGTTTTTCCCTACAAAAACTGATGATGATATATAAAGGACTGTTCGAGTATATATAGAGAGACAAACATGCCTAAATCGGCTCATTTCGTCATGCTGGTCATTCACATACACCCAGCGAAATATTTATAAAGCCACTTTCGTTAAACTCAATATTGAGAGAAAACCCTATACTTTTGCCTTTATTTATTATTTTTTCGAATAAATATTTAATTCAATTAATGTTATGCTCAGTTATTGAAAAAAAATACATTTTTATCAAACATAATTGAAATAAACCGAACGAAATTATTATAAAGCCACTTTGATTGTGCATTATATTTTTAGTATTTAAAAGAAAAATGAAATGTTTAATAAGATGTATGACCTCCATCGTTAGCAATAACTTCTTCCAATCGTCTGGGCATAATTAATTATAGAATGGATATAATTGTTTCCCATTTTTCAACGATGGCATTTCTTAGACATTTTACGTTATTAAATTGCCGTCAACCTTGGCTGATAACACGGACCAAAGGTTTCAACAAATTCCTCTCCGAAATCAATAAGAACTTCATCCAGAAATTTAATGTAGATGTATTACGAGTCCATTTTTGTTGATACAAAGCAAACTAGAGTTTTCCCTCTGTAAGTTATCCCAGCCCAAACCATGAGTGATCCGCTACCGAAATTTCGTCGGTCACATTTCTGCCTAGGAGCCATCTAAATTGAACTTTTTTTCGTCGTAAAGATAACGGTTTTCCACTTGTCGTACCAAAAGCGATATTTTTCCGCAAAACGAAGCCTGGCCAATTTGTGTTTTTCGGCCAATGACGCATTTTTTTTATCATAAATACAATCTTATTCACATTTAAGTATTTTTTGTACTCGCCTATCTCAAAATTAACTTGCTGTTTTATTTCTCTCGCACATACATTTTCCTGCAATGATAAGTCGCTTAATGCTACGTTGTTGACTTTCGTTCACTCCCACTTCTCTTATTTTTTCAATAATTGGTCCTTAATTTTAAAAAATTTATTAAAATATCCTTCGACCTATTTAAACGTTTTGAAATTTCTCGTTTTGACCAAACTCTCTTCATGATATGTCATAATTTTTCCTTTCTCTTCTTCCATCAAAGATTTTCCGCATTCTTTACGATTTCGAAAAAATGTAAAAAAATTAATGAAATTAAATAGCTAATTAAATTACTTATGCAATAATAATTAAAAACTCACATTTAGTCTTATTTGTCACAACTAAAATAACAATGGAAACAAACAAGCGCCCTCTGGCTTTATAAATATTTCGTTTGGAGATAATAGTTCTTGTTAAATATTCACCTCCTACTGTGATTAAAATATTAAATGAATATGAAATAATTCAAACGTCATCCCGTAAATTTAAAATGCAGAATCTGTGGACGCTTACACCAATTTTTCTAAGAAAAATATGAAATTTGACGGTGGCTTTATAAATATTTCGCTGGGTGTATGTATCTAATTAATGGGATCTCCGATATTTCCTTTTTGGTGTTACAAAGTTCATTGCAAACTTAATATACTTTATTCAGGTTTAAAATAATTAGAGAATTTTTGCGTTATAAAGTCAAATGGAATTTCGTAAACCTGTGTATTATATGTATGGGAGTTAGGGTAAGTATTCACCCGATTTTACCTATTTTGAACATAAGGAAAATTTTTTATTATCGGATTTTTTTTTTTATTTGATAATATATATATTATTTCGGTAAAAAGAAAATATTACGCATCAAATTTGATGACAAAGATAGAGTCGTTTCTGAAGTAGGGGATTTCAGATAATTTTTAAGAGTTCTGTAAATTAAACCTATAAGGGGCGGCCATGCCCACTTTTTAAGATTTTCAGCCACAGTTGTCTCTCACTACTGCGATCCCCTGTAGAATATTACAGTTTTTTTCTTAATTTTAAGCTTAGTTATAAAATTTTATAAGTTTTCGATTAAGAGCAGACAATCCTCTCGCCATTTTGAGCATTTATATATATAATTGTATCTATCTCGGTTAGCTGCAGATGTTAGAAACAGCAGTTGAACAAGATATTTTGTTGCGAGAACATACAGTTTTAAAACTTACGACTCAACGAGTATAACAGATGCTAATGGTTTGCGTATTCGCTAATACTATGCTGCATACGAATTCTCATTGGGTTACAAAAATTATTTAAGCTGATTTTTCTGCAAAAACTTAATAACCAAACCAGATACTGCGTTGAACTTAAGTCATATAAAAATTAGTGAAATCATAAACACGGTTCAAAAACTGAAAACATCAATTTCTAAAATTAAATAATGTCAATAGTCGAAATAGTCCATGAAAAAAAATTTACACAGTAATCATATTTTCGGTGTTTGCCCAGCATCTCGGTTTTATTGCAATTAAGAGATGTGTTCATCGTGCTATATAAATATAAAGCCTGAAATTTATTTTCAAACAGTTCATACCCAATCGTCAATCAATCTAACCAAGATGTTTAAAATTACGGATTCGCCGGTGAGTATTTTTGAAAAATTTTGCTGCATAAGGAAATAACTGAAATCCTACGAATACTTAGCTTATATTTTTGCTGATATTCAGTCTCGCATTAGCTGTGTTTGGGGTTCAAAGCAAATCAGTCTCCGCGATTCGACCAGCCGCAAATATAGATGAAAGTCCAGGAGTAAATGATGCGCCGAACCGCGCACGTCGCAGTTATTTTTGGGTAGAAGATGGCTCGGATAAAGTGACCATTGTGGAAAATAAACATTTACGGCGCACCTTAGAAGACTATCGCCGCAAAGTGCATGGTGAAGAGAAGCAACATGACGAGAGATATCGGCCACAATACGAGCAGCGTCGTGAAGAGTACGGTGAGGATGAAGAGGTGCAAGAACATACGCCTTTATTTGTGCCAAACCTTTTTGGTTAA
Organism: Bactrocera correcta; assembly: GCA_027475135.1. Lineage (NCBI taxonomy): Eukaryota > Metazoa > Arthropoda > Insecta > Diptera > Tephritidae > Bactrocera > Bactrocera correcta. The sequence goes on along the minus strand of CM050326.1, from coordinate 64,439,902 downwards.
ATAAGTGCAACAACAATTTTATATATTGTCATAGATATAACTGTTTTATTTAATAAGTTATCTTTAAGTAAATTCCAAGTATGTCCATCTTATTAAAAAAAAAAAGACAAAAATACTATAATTTTATTTAAATCCATTTGGGCTTCCCCAAATGCATATAATTTGAAGTACTTTGCAAACTATAACTGAACTATCTTTTTAACTTATGCTATAGTTTATATATTATATTAAGACTTTATATTGAATGTACATTACATATATTTGATATAAACCAAGCTAACAGGACTAAATTTCATATATTGGGTATATGAAGAAAAAGTCAATTGAAGGCTGGGTTAGCAAGGTATTAGGGGAATCTAAGCCTCAAAAAAAAGTTATAAAAAAATGACAGTCATATTCAGAGTCAAACTAAATTATGGTTAAGAAAACAAATTTCTTTAACTTCACTCAAAATATTGACCCATAATATATAAACAATTTGAAGTCAACTGGAAATCGGAAATCACTAAATTAGTTAGTTATATTGGCGACAGGAAAAGGTCCGGATAAGTTGCATTAAACTCTCTCGTTTAATCAAAGAATGCTCGGCAACATATTTTTACACAAATTTAATTAGAGTCCACTAGAATAAGGATAATTAGAATATAGAGACTAGTTATTCGTGGAGCGATTTCATCAATTTTCGGCACAAACTATAATATTGTATAATCCAGATTGGAAGTTTAGATAAAGATATCCTACATTTTGATTGATATATACGGTATAGAGTTATATATTGGGGAAATATTGATGCTACTCTTTCCTTTTTTTTGCCACAAGGGTACATTATAAAGGAGAAAATGGGTACTGAATTTTTAGTGAATATGGATTTCTACGATTTATCTTCCATTATATATTATATATATCAAACTTGTTTAAAATAGTCGAGGATTTCCTGATGTATAGGATTTAAATGATCAATTAGGCATGAGTTATGAGGGCCTAGACGAAGTCCAGAACCGATTTTTGGCAATACACCGCACTTTTATTGGAAAAGGATTGTTGTTGGCGGTGTAATTTCTCAATTGACGACTCCTTTAGGATTTTGCGATTTCAACTGCGGATAATTTAGGGTTTACCTTTAACATTTGAAAAATAATCTTCTTGATCATATCCCCGTACCACTACTTTTTACAAGATTTAGTTTTATAACTTTTATTTATGTAGCTGTACCTGCATGTATTTAAAACGGTAAATTTCAGCAAAAAAGGAAACAGTTTCATTTATTACTAAAATAAAGGAACATAATAGGTATAGGCAATACAAAAAATAAACAATTGGTATTCAACATTACATTTTTTAGTTTTGAAAAAATCTAGTTAAATTTTTATACCCTGCACAGGGTATATTAAGTTTGCCACGAAGTTTGTAACCCTATAAAGTATACTACTGTGCCCAAAAAATAAGGTGAATTTAAACTGTGCGCGTCGAAGGATTTGGAGAATTATTTTTTTTTAGGTTGGTAGTACTATCAGTCACATTTATGTCGAATTTCTTGTCAAAATATTCATTCGTGTTTGAGATACGTGTCGTTTTGTGAGCTGCTAAAAGTGAGTTTTTCCTTTTTTGCAACGTCGAAATTTGTTGAGCAAAGAATTTGCATTTCATTTCGTTTAAGGAATCAATTTTCTGCTGCGAATACGTTGAGGATGGTGCAGAAAGCCTATGGTGATGAGGCTATGTCTAAAAAAAATGTTTACAAGTGGTATAGTAAGTTCCAAGCCGCTTACGATCCCGGAACAACCGATCAATCGAGCGAATATCGTGCCAAAACAGAACCGAGATCAAAAAAAATCGCGCTAAAATCGTTCAAAAATCAAGGTCATGTTGACTGTTTTCTTCGATTATCGTGGTGCTGTGCGTTATGAGTTCCTTCCAACCGGTCAAACAGTCAACAAGGAATATTATTTGAACGTTATGCGTCGTTTGCGTACCGCTTTCCGCCTAAAAAGGCCGGAATTGTGGAAAGACAATTCTTAGTTTTTACACCACGATAATGTACCATCCCATATTGCCCTCGTAATTCGTGATCATTTCGTCAAAAACTCAACCCATATCGTTCCGCAACCACCGTATTCACCTGATCTGGCGCCGTGCGACTTCTGGCTGTTCACCAAGCTCAAAAGACCGCTCCGGGGACATTGTTTTTATACTATAGAGGAGATTCAAGCCGCAGCGAAGACGGAACTGAAGGCCATCCCGAAAAGTGACTACAACCTGTGTTTCGAAGATTGGAAAATCTGTTGGCATAAGTGCATTGCATCGGACGGGGACTACTTTGAAGAGGATGAAATTGATTTGGAAGAATAAATAAAGAATTTTCAAAATAAATACAATGTATTTTTGGGCACAGTATATATAAATGATCAGTATGTTGAGCTGAGTCGATTTAGCCATATCCGTCTGTCTGTCCGTCAGTTTGTCTGTACATATAGGAACTAGTCCCTCAGTTTTTAAGATATCCTTTTGAAATTTTGCAAACGTAATTTTCTCTTCAAGAAGCTGTTCATTTTTCGAAGCTGCCGATATCAGACCACTATAACATATAGCTGCCATACAAACTGAATGATCGGAATCAAGTTATTTTATGGGATACTTTCCCATTTGACAATCATATTGCATATAGCTTCCATACAAACTGAACACACGGTTACTTAAAGAAATGCAGCTGTGAAGGGTATATTAGCTTCGGTGTAGTCGAAGTTAACGTTTTCTTGTTAAAATGAGAGTTTTGGGTCACTGGGGGATGCTACCCTTTGTTAATGAAACATAACTTGATGACTCTTAGTAGTAACTGGTCTTCCAAAGTCTATGCGTTTTCGTATTGGGAAAATCAGGGAAAATCTCTTCAGGTGTTGGACAATCAAACAATTAAGGAAGGAATAAGTTTGAGGTTTGGTATCCACGTAAAACGAATACGGTTCTATGAACTGATATTAAGCAACGTCAAGGAATGTGAAGGAACTCTCCGAGCCGTTCGACACTAAAACAGGTTTCAGACAAGCCGACTCCCTGTCGTGCGACTTCTTCAACCTACTGCTGGAGAAAAATAATAGAGCTGCTGAGCTGAATAGAGAAGGTACAATCTTATATAAGAGTGTACAGCTGCTGGCGTTAGTTCTGCTTTCTCTAGAATGCATAAGGAAGCGAAGCAAATGGGTCTGAAGTCGCACTCGCGACTTGGCTCCCACGTCATTGTTGATAGTCATACCTTCGAAGTGGTAGATAATTTCGTCTATCTTGGAATCAGAGTTAACACCAACAACAACGTAAGCCTCGAAATTCAACGAAGAATAACTCTTGCTAACAGGTGCTACTTCGGGCTGATGAGGTAATTGAGAAGTAAAATTTTCCCTCGACGAACAAAGACCAAACTCTACTAGTCACTTACCACACGCATCCTGCTATATGGTGCAGAGATATGCACGATGTCAACATCTGATGAGTCGACGTTACGAGTTTTCGAGAGAAAGGTTTTGCGGAAGATTTATGGTCCTTTCCGTTTTGGCAACGCCAAATACCGCAGTCGATAGAACGATGAGCTGTACGAGATATACGAGGACATTGACACCACTCAGTGAGAGACAGCGGCTGCGCTGGCTACGTCATGTCGTCCGGATGGATGAAAACACGCTATCTCTGAGAGTATTCGACGCAGTACCTGCTGGGGAAGCAGAGGAAGAGGAAGACCTCCATTCCGTTGGAAGGACCAAGTGGAGAAGGAATCTTCGTTTGGCGCCACGTAGCGAAAAGAAGAAACGAATGGCGCGCTGTTGTTAACTCGGCTATAATCACGTAAGCGGTGTCTACGCCAGTAAAGAAGTAGAAAAAGATGTTTTCGCCAATTTTATCGCGCTATGTAATTTGCATTGAAATAACTTAAATATTGGCCGATAAATGGAGTATCCAGTCAGCTGGAAGTTTAAAAATCTTTATTTTAAAGTTATATGGAGGCTCAATGAAGTACATATTAATCTGAATCAAACCATTTCTGATATACAGAATTACTAATGTCAGGAAAATGTTCTCTCTGAATTTAAATTATACATATATCTTATACATTGACCGATATGTTTGGTCAAAAGTGAACTGTATCCCTTGTGTCAAAGTACAGTTTTATTTTTTAAAGTTTGACACTTAGTTATGGTACTACAAAGGTTTGAAAAATTAAGTAATGAGACTGATTTTATTGCCGCGCTTGTGGTAAACCTGTGACCTTGAAATTTTTGTTTCCTTTTTCCGGCATCCCCCCTCCTCTTCATTGATGTACATAAGTACCATCGTTGTAGCTTGTTTAGTTCGCCTGCTGCGTCAAGTTGAGTAGACGTGTGTTTGTAGTGCTCGTCACGAAAATGGAAAAAGGAGCAAAAGCAGCATCGAATAACCGTCGCAAAAGACTGTTTGGAACAAGTGGAAATCGATCCCACGCTGTATGATCGAGTTATTACAGGCGCTGAGAGCTGGTTTTTTCAATACGACCCGAAAACCAAACGCCAAAGCTTACAATGGTTGTCTCCGCGCGCCTCCCGCCCGAAAAAGGCTCGCTCGAAGGTGAAAACGATGATTATTGCCTTTTTTGATAGCCGTTCCACCGGGGAAAACTGTTAATCAAGTCTACTCTGGCCAAGTACTCGAAAGATTGCGAAAACGAGTCAACACAGTGCGCCCAGACATCGCTCGTAACTGGATGCTTCATCACGACAACGCGCCGTACCACACCTCCTTCAGCGTGTCCCAGTATTTGGCCTCTAAAGGGATCGCCGTGTTGGAATAGCCGCCTTATTCCCCCTGATATGTCACCCTGTGACTTTTTTTTTTTTTCCCTTAAAACGAAATCGGTGGTCAAAGGAACCCATTTTGAGTCGATTACGGACATCCAGGCGGCCGTGACGAGGGTACTCGCGGACATCCCAGTCGAAGCGTTCCAGAAATGTTACGAAGCATGGAAAACACGCTGGAATCACTGTATAAATAATATAGCTGCCCAAGGGGATTACTTTGAAGGGGATGGCAGAGTTGTAGAATAATTTTCAAATATACGGTTTTAATGGAATCAGTCTCATTACTTAACTGTCATACCTCGCATATACCCGATTACACCATCTGAAATACCGACCTCCCTTGGGTGCCAAAGAATGTAGGCAGCAAGTATAACCAAGATATCTCAATTATCACTTGAATGGGCTGAAAAGCAAGATCGATGGGCAGGACAGATATTCTCGTATCATCATTTATATATACTTACATAACCCTATATCTAACTAAATTAATTTTATGGTTTTGGGCACAAATAATTTGTAGAAAAACAAAATTGTTATACTCTTTGTTGCAGTATGTTGCAAGAGTATAAAATACGAGAGTCAACAATTTAATATCGAAATTCCGTATATAAACTTTTGCAAGACAATCGAAATGACTTGACAACTCGGTTAGCGACTGAAAAAATTTCTCACAAGCATACAGTGAATATCCCTACTAATTCACAAATTTAACGCACAATGAAAGTACTTAGTAGCTCATCAATAAATATGTGAAGCAGCAGTGCGTTGTTGCTGTTTTAAAGTGATTTGCACTTTGTAAAATCGTTTATTTACAACAAAATTACGGTAGCAGCAGACGGTAGCCAATACTAGGCGCGGACGATAAACAATATCAATCACAACTAAATCGTTTAATACAATAAAAAAGAACATTTTAAATTCCCACATAGTTATAATGAAAATACTTAGGAATAGACTCGGCGAAAAAGCGCTCAAAAGCGCTGTCTAGAAGCACGCAGAAACGTCGAAAAAAAGTAATATTCACACGCTGAATGAAGCAAATCTACACAATGGACTCGTTTTATGGACGGAAATTTTTGCAAAGCTAGACCAGACGATTAAATGTAAATATTATTTTTAATAATAAAATGATAATAAATAGCAAATTATTTATATTTATTCTAAAATTTAAATAAGTGCGTGAAAATAGCTGTGTCTGAAAAAAGACTTTACTATATTGAGAAAATTGGTAAGTAAATAGAGAGGTCATAACTTTTTATTAGCTTACTATATCACAGTGGAATGAGAGGAAGGCTGACCAAAAAAAGGGATTAAAAATCCTTGGTAATTTATTCCAAATGAGTTAAATATGACAGGGCTTTCCAAATCAATAAAGGAGGTCAAAAGCTAAAAGTTTTTTAAATACAGCCGATGCAGAGAACGATAACTATAAAGAATAAGGGGAAATTTGACTTTGAAAAGTATGTTGGTAAAACTAAATTTTGTTGAAAAGACAGATTTCTAAAACATATTTTATAAAACGCTGCTGATTCAGTGTATGCCTTATTATCTCATCGGTGTTCTTTCTGAAGAAAAAACTCTTCAGGACGTCTTGATAAGGTGAATAATAAAAATTTTTTTTATATTATATATATTATTTAGAAAATTGGATCTCATCCGATTTCAATGCCTGGCACTTTTCAATTTACATAATATTATCTGATATTTAATTTTTCAGTTCTAGAATTCACAAAAGGACACATTTTGTTAATGCTTTGGGTAGGAAGAGTTTAAATGCTAGACTCGCTCCAAAATACCTGCATATTTTGCAAAAATAACGACGAGCGGAGTTCGTAGAGATGCTAATTCCATCAAGCTCATCTATACTGATGATAGGATTTGTGAATATGACGTCGAAAGTGTTCAATAATCTAGCGTATGTCGCTCCCAAAGAATGAGCCGAAATTGAAAAAAAAAAAATTTGGGGTGGTTCATCCTGAATTCGTTTCACAAATTCAACGATCAATAAGGCTTAAAGGAAATTTAAATTTTAAGATTGATAGATTTTTCCCATGATATACGCCTGCATATTTTGGCATAATTGTGACTGCCTTGTCTAAACACGAAATGAGTCATCGCTCAGCCACCGTATTCTATAAATTTGCCTTCCTTGATACTTTTCTTTTGTACTCGAAGCAGAAAAAACGGTTCAGAGCTCACGCCATGAGTCCAGTGAATCTATACAGAGTCATTCGCTAAAGGCATGAATGTCCCAGGCCAGGACTTATAATGTGTGCATGGAAAATTGGAGCAAACGATGGCATGTCTGGCTCCAAAATAAACTAATTTAAAGGCGATAATAAAGACTTGTATTTAAATACATGAAAATGTTGTTTTTTTTTAGTCTGATAAAATCTGATCAGATGATAAATAGTTCAAAATTTTGCTTTTGTATAAATTACTAAATAACACAGAAGTAAGGTTTACCTCAATCTATTGATTAAAAGGCCCCGCGGTTAGAATTTGACAATATGCAGTCTACTTAATGGGCGCGTCACCAGTGAGGTTGAATAAGAAAAAAACGATATTTGGGAACCTCTACATTTCAGTATATATTGAATCACATGCATATCCCTAAAATAAATAATATGATCCAAATCCTTGACTCTGTCATCCCGTTTTTGCCATCGCTATCTTGAAGGCAATCTAAACTAACCACATCTCTTTGAATACGCATTGTGAAAAAAATGCTATTTTCCTGTTACGAAATACTGCTGGGTTGTGGTCTTTAGGTATATGTATGTAACTGTTTATGTAAATTAATGAAATAACATTTTTCGCGCCTCGCAGGCATGAATGAGTACATATGTATGTATTAACAACAACTATAAGCGAAAATTAAAAGTCCAAACAAAGTGAGTAAACAAATTGACATGATTTCTGCAGATTTATTACTCATTAAATTTCGCAAATATTTTTACTATGCAATTGATTGTTTTGTGGCGAAAGATCTTTTATTAACTCTTGCCATTTTCTGCTTCTTCTACTCCACTCTCTCTATAAAGAATTTTGCGCCTTTAGTTTGCATGTTTCGGCTGTTTGTATTGCTGCACCAAATGTTATTGTTTTCATAGCAATTTAACACTTTCACGCTAAGCGCGCTTACTTTTCACTGTTTTGTACAGTTCAACAGCACCGGTGGTAAGTGTTGTGAACAAAGCGGGAAGGGGAGTGGATAGGTGGTATGGAAACGTTTTGCATTCCAAAAGCTTTTACTAAAAGTCACGTTTTGCTTTTTTAAAAGATGGTTTTGTATGATTTCAAGCGAGTTAAACCAATTTTGATAAGAGCAAACAAAAGACTTAAGCAGCGAACTTGCTTCAGGCAGATAAATATTTACAGATTACCAAACGAACGGAAACCAGTTAAAAATTGTTGACACAACAAAGGAATATTTTATGCTGCTACAACAACTTAGTACGCAAATACATTTATAAATATAATATATATATAGTAAATATTGAGGAATTCCCGTAAGCAACATGTTGCGCAGAGTATAAGAGCTTTCTCCTAAAGGTCGTTTGTAAAAATAAAACTCATCAATGGTATAGGTTTACACGCTTGTACTGTTTTTGTTTATGATAGTCCATATCTCAGCCACTATTAAAATTTCGTAAAGAAGTTTCCCTTGACAACCTCTCATTACAGTTTGAAAATGGAAATGAAGATCCATTTTTATTTTGGAAATGTTGATTCCTACTAAAACTGGATAAACTCGGTACAGTGCGTCCCTCAGCTTCCATATATGTACTTAATATATTGATTTTCCAAGTTCTGATTGACGGTCTACCATATATTATACAGTGCGTTCAAGAAACAACGGTTTTGCTTTGCGAGTTCAATTCGCGGAAAACGGTTTTATTTCTATCAGGATTTTTTTTATCTTCTTAAATGCCAAAACATGCAATAACAGGTTTTGACAGTGAAAGGGATACTGTATTGTGGCAGTGTGTCTTGATAAAACCGCAATTTCTTGTTCATTATATGCGGCCATTTTTCGGAGATTTTCTCCTTCAAAGGGTCCAATAACCAAATAAAGGTAGTCACAAAAATTACACCTTCTCATCCACTCGTTGCATTTTTCTTCGCTTTGGAGCGAGTTCATCATGTGCAGTCCACTCGGATGACTGTCGTTTGTACCAGAGTAAAATGATGATGCCAGGTATAATCCATTATATCATATCGTTTTGTGGTTTGATGTTTTCGTCGGTAACAACTTCTTTTGGGTGTCCATTGCGTTCACCCTCTTTTGTGCGTATTTCACTATGTCTAAATTGAGCATACCATTCCTAGATAATGGATTACTCTGGGGCGGTGTCTGGAAATTCGCCATCAAGCAAAGAATTTGCTCAAATGTATTTTTATACCCTGAACAGGTTACATTAAGTTTGTCACAAAGTTTGTAACACCCAGAAGAAAGCGTTGGAGACTCTATAAAGTATATATATAAATTATTAGTATGTTGAGCTGAGTCGATTTAGCCGTGTCCGTCTGTCTGTCCGTTTGTCTATACATATAGGAACTAGTAACTCAGTTTTTAGGATATCGTGTTGAAATTTTGCAAACGTCATTTTCTCTGCAGGAAGCTGCTCATTTGTCGAAACTGCCGATATTGGACCACTATAACATATAGCTGCCATACAAACTGAATGATCGCAATCAAATGCTTGCATGGGAAACTTCCCCATATGACGATATATCTTCACGAAATTTGGTATGAGTTATTGTTCATAGAAATAATGCAATATCGGAAGAAATTGTTAAAATCGGCTTACTATAGCATATAGATGTCATACAAACCGAACGATCAGAATCAAGGGCTTTTATGGAAAACTTTCACATTTTTGCATAGATTACTGCTTAAGGGAATAATATAATCTCCAAAAAATAGTTCAGATCGGATTACTATAGCATATAGCTTCCTTATAAACTGAACACATAGTTACTAAAAGAAATGCACCTGTGAAAGGTATATTAGCTTCGGTGCTGCCAAAGTTAACGTTTTTTCTTGTTCCTCTACAAAATGGGGACTTTCGAACTCACCTGTTAAGGAAAATTATAATGAGCATTCGTTGAGGTAGGCTTTCCAACGAAGCATCCAAAAGTTGTAGATTTGTGAATGATTGGTCTGACTATTATGGAGAAAATAGAAACGAAAATGATATGCCAGGAAGAGAGAGGAATCGCGTGTCTTCTAAAAGTGCGCACAAAGTTATTGTTCTATTTTTTGAGAAGAAACGACTACAATACGGGGCAGACTTTCGAGATCTGGCATCAACAAAAAATGCGGCAGTAATAACATCAAAATCCTATTTTAGACACATTGAAAAAGGTTGCATTGATTGCAGGCAAGCATCACCATGATTGGACAATACAATAATGGATTTGGGGGTTTGAGTAGCTTAACAGAAAATTTGAACTCCGTTAAAACGATAAAATTGCATGGAAAGGATTTACTGAAGTCAGTTGAAATTCTTCACGGCAAAAATAATCATGATTTGGTACTGAAAGAAGACTATGAGCCGAAACAAAGGAGCAGACTTCGTACTCAATAAAAACAAGAAAACTTTTTGTTACTTGAGATTGGTCATCATATCCATCATACGTCAATCTAATAAATAATGTTTGGGCTTTGATGAAAAAGGGTACAATGGACCCTAGGTCGCGGAAAAGAAGGAAACCAAAAAACACTTAATGTCAGCAAAATATTTTATTTGGAAACTCCAACATACTTGAAGTATTACAAGAATCTCCCAATAAAAGCTTCGTAGTCCATTGTAAAGCAAATGTATTCAACTATACCCAGTTTTAATTTGAAGTCGAAAATTTTGAAAAATGTCGTTTCGAAAAAAACGCGTTTAAAGTTTCACTTATATATGTTTGCGCCTCTGAGCGGTGGCTGTTTAGAACGCTGCCATTCAATAACTATTCAAGGTAAGACCCTGCCGATTTCACAGAATATTTTTGAATATATAAACTATCGAAAAAGTAAAATTTTTTTTTTTGAATTGTCACACTGGTATAGCCCCTTAACATATTGAACTAGTAATTATTTAGTTAATTTCAAAAAATACGTGCATATATACATATATTTGAGAATATTTTTCGAAAATTTGAAGTTGATCTCAAAAAACGTTTGCAATATTCGGCATATTCGTAGATGACCTGCGGAGGAACACAATGAATGCATAAGTGGTCTGCGCCAATGGTCCTCTTCAATGGCCGAGTAAAAGTCAGAAGTCTTGCTCATAAGAACTAGAAAGGTGGAGAAAAGTACAGTATATAGTATCTCTCACCATAGCGGAATTCATTCACAGCCACAACTAAAGTATCTGGGAGTAATAATAGAGTCTAGAATCAAATTTAAGGATCACCTTGTATACATTGGAGCTAAAGCGAATAAAATCCTAAACGCCTAATCAAGAAAGATGGCAAATAAAGGCTGCGTGAGTACCAGCCGCCGTTTTTTGCTGGAAAAGATAATCGCCAATCGCTAGGCATTAATTCAATATCCCAACCAAATAAGCACAGTGCACCTGCTTTCGGCTCTAAGTGTTATCAGTGCTTTCCGAACAATATCAAGAGCCACTGCTGAATATTGATGCCCACTGACATCCAGGGTAACGAATACGAGCAGCATACAAGTTATCAGAGCTGTTTAGAGAACACAAAATAGAAGGGAGTGTCAAAAGCTTAACAATTTGGATTAACCTAACCTAACCCTAATGATAAGTGGACATGGGTGCTTTAGAAGCTACCTTTACAGATTTGTCCGACGTGCTTAGAGTGCTTTGAAGACTCTGAGTATGTATTTTTGCCCTTGCTTTTTAAGTTTTTGAGACGGAAAATTAAATTTTGAGAAATTTTATGAAATTCGCCGTTTGTAGTTTTTATTGTTTCGTGGAGACTCATTTGGAAGCAAGCAATGAGCCTAATGATGGCTTGAATCCCTTTTGTAACTAACTAACTCATAATATACCGTTTGTTACTGGGTAGAAATTTTCAAAAGCTCATAAACTAATTTGCAGTCAATGGCTTGCTTTAAACTTATGAATCAGTTTATGAATAGCATACATACATACATATAGTTCTCAATGGAATTTTTTCACAACAATAAAAATTTGAATGGAATTTTAGCAAAGCCAGCTTCTTTTTCTTAACTTTTAAAGTTACTGTGCACTTATTTGTTTAGCGTATTTCCTAATCGAAACAAAAACAAAGAGGAAAGGAACTTTCCCATACTAATTAGTAGCTCTGATGACGCGTTGAGGCATTAATTAAATTAGAGCAACGCTGAATTTGTTGCTTGACAAATTTTCCGTTGACAAACAATCAGAGCCAGAAAACATTAGCTAACAATGACAACTTTTTGAATAAACATGCCGGCAGACTAATATTATGATGTATGTATTTACTCAAGTGCTGCCGCGCAAGGTCGTTGCTGGCCTGAGTAATCTGCGCTTCCTCCGAATTTCACTGTGAGTATTCGTATTTATTTATATTTTCGCCAGCAATTTGCGCATATTAATTGTTTATTACAACAAAAAAAGAATAATAATAATGATAATAATAAACACCATTATGGTAAACAACAAATGGCTGTTATAAGTGTAATGCACATCCTAACCTCACTTTTGAATTTGGCGTAAACAAAAATGAAGTTAGATTCCAATATGAACTGTAGCACACACACATACATACACATGTATGATATACAATGCAAACAAATGCCTCAGCCGGAGTGTACCTGCCTGCGGTCATGTTGGGTGGCGGGCGTTCACATATTTTGCTCTCATTTAGAATAAATACGGCAACGGCATTTGAGCAGCCACAACAACAATGTAAATAATTGTATGAAAAAGGAATTACTAACATTTCACAGCAATACGCGAATAAATACTTACTTAATGGGCCTTACATACGCACATACATACATACGTACATAGAAATGGCATGGCGGTAATTGGCTTTTGCTTTCGTTTGTTTATGAGTACTTTACTCGGATGTACACGGCTATGCTAATGGGTATATAAAGAATATATGCGTTGGTGGACTATTAATCAGAACGCATTTGACTATCAAAGCACATCAAACTCGGCGAAATACAAATAATTCTAGAACTCTAGAACTCTGCGTAATTGTGAAGTGATACTAACTTTTGATTTGAAATTCCGAAATTTAACAGTGAAATCCTTGTGTATTAAGAAAGTCGTTTTCAGAATTGGACTATATTTCCAACATGAATATTAAAGTGAGTTGAAAGTTGGACTAAATGCCACAAAGTTTTTTGAAAATAAATATTTGGGTGTTATGTAATGACAAAAATAATGATTTGATTTAATAATAAAAAGAAGAATGTAAAACAGTTTATACTTTTTATGTGAAACCAAGAAATTTTCATGCACTTAATTTTTTAAATTTGTTTTGAATTCTTTAAAGCTCTGACACTCTAAAAAAACCTTATATATAATAATGTAGAATTTAATTTATTAAAATAGCGACTAAAATCTTCTCATTTAAAACAATCGCTCCAAATATACTCTTAACAAAATACCATAAATCATAATATAATTGCTGAGTTGGAAGCATAAAATAATTGTTTAAATAATAATATTTCCTTGATTTGATTTAAAAAAAAATCTGAATATTTATTTTAAGAAACATAAAAGAGGAAATAAATCGATAAATATGTTCGCTGAAAGCAAATACCACAATCACATTAATCCAACTTCACTTCATCTTCACCATTTCAGTTATTCTACGCACGAGCCTGCCTCACTTTTCTGCTCATTTGCGTCGGCAATTACATTACCGTTGCGGATGCCAAGCCTACTGTAACATACTTAGACGGCTATGTGGATACGATTGAGCATGACTATATAGTACCCTACCAACAACCGATTACCGACTATCATCTGAGTCGCTTGCGTCGTGGCTACTACTACGTCGAGGACGGTTATATAACCGCTATACCTGAGTCCTTCCTGTACGCAAATAGACGTGTGGATACCGTGTCGTCTAGCGGTAATAGCGCAACGTCGAATGCTGCTAAGAATAAGCGTACGGATGGCAAGCGCAAGAAGTTATTTGTGCCAAACTTATTCGGTTGAGGAGGAAATGAGTGGAAGCTGCAAAGAGCAAGAAGGAGTATTGCAATAAATTTGGTGGCTGCAGCTTGTGGCCAACTTATTTTCTCGCTAATCTCTTTCGCTTGGCACTTTGAGATGATAGACTGAAGTATATTTTAATAGCTTTTTTTATTATGAAATATTTTTTAATGTTAACATTTATATTTCGTTATTGGACAATGTTTAGTTTTAGAAGCTTATGCACCTGATTGTATTAAGTTCACTTATTCATAGCAATATCAACAGTATTATCTATATTATGCATTATTATTTTGGTGTATATTTGCAGCCAAATTGACTTTGATATGTAAAATATCTATTAAATCTAAAAATAAAAATATGTTATTTATACATTTATGATTGTTGCATTATTTGAAGCATATACCGAAGTAAAGTAGGGGCGTATACTTCCAGAATACTTTTTCAAAAGCGTTTTTAAATTCGTTGGCAACTATAGTCTTCTCTACGCCCAGCAGAACAGCTCATATTTCACAATTTCCGTGAATACTTACCAAGAAATATTTCGCATTAGTAAACATGTTCTATGGTCTACATAAGCACAGGAAGTTATTATTCAAACATTTCGCTATTACTAAGTAATAAATAGCGCAAGTTATATTTGCTATCCACTAGCTTGTTAGCAAGCATTTGTTGATGTAACTTATTTTTATGCCTTATAAAAAGTTTCGAATAAAATGTACAAACGATATGGTTTACAAGAAAATTGTTCAATTGGATCATTCTTAGTAAGGTAAGCTATTGAGTAATTTAATTTAGTAATTTCGGTGGCAGCCAAGCTGACTGATGGTGATTCATATACGGTCAAATCGCACTTGGCTATTTGGGTTCCGAGACATACAGGTATTGCCGGAAGCGAAATTGCAGACAATTTTGCAAAAGAAGTGGCCTCGGTTCTCCCTAGGCCTTCATACGATAAAAGAGGAACTAAAAAATGTAGGAAAGAAAATAAGGTACTGCTTTAGAAATGACGGGACAAGACAATCGAAATAATTTATGACAGCTGCAATACCAGAAATTTTAAATCATTATCTTGTTTAGTAAAAAACTAAAGGTATCGTCTCAGTGTGACCCTCCGAAAAATTACTGATTTTGGCAATCTATATAAATAAAAATGAATCGTCAAAATGTATGTACGCTCATAACTTTCATACGACTGGACCAAATTTGATAATTCTTTTTTTAAAATGTTCGTTGAGGTCCAGAGATGGTTTCTGCGGAAAAAAATTCGAATAATTGCCGGAAAACCCCTTAAACAGCCCTTTTCTTTTTCTCATACAAACGAATGAATGCTTTATTAGTAACGCTAAGAGAACGGCTGAACCAATATTGATGAAATTTTAAGAGGTTGTTCGTTGTGCATCAAGGAAGGTTTAGAAATAAAAATATCTTATACTTTTCATGAAAAGTCAGCAAATTGGATAATTCCAAAAAGTAAATTTTTTTCATAAACATTTTTTTTTTTCAATTTTTTTTTTTTGTTTTTCAATATTTTGATTTGTAAATTATTTGAATAGTTCAATTTCGATCGCTTGCTTTTTTATTTCGGCTATTAAAAAGAAAAATTATTGAAAATTATTCAGTAAAAACTTTACGTGTGTTTCACACAAAGAGGTCAGTTGCAGATTGAAATTTGTTACGAAGCCACGAAGAGGTCGCCCTAATATCGGTCGGTGTTCTTTTTGCCATCAAAGTATGGCAGCCCAAGGCAATGCAAGGCAAGAAGTTCTCCCAAGATACGGCGACATACGTGCGATATTTCGGATCGCGGTCAATTAGCAAGCGATTGTCACGATGTCACACCACGACTTTTCAAACAACAGTTACGATGTTTGTTTGACTTTATCTTGAAGCAAAGTATATGTGGTGCTGTTTGATGCTAGATGTACTCTGTTGAGTGGCAAAAAAGAGGTTTTCCGCACGCACACATTCTTCTTTGGATGATGGTTACACCAGATCCAATTGATGAAATCATTTCTCCGGAAATTCCTGATGTAGAGAAAGATCCAGTATTATATGAAGTGGTGGAAACCAATATGGTGCATGGACCTTGCTGACACTACAATCCCTTTTCTGTTTGTATGTCTGACAATGATTGCACGAAACACTATCCATGTGCTTTCCTTTCGGAAACACAAACTGGAAATTATGGATATCAACTCTATCGGCGTCGCTCACCAGACGACAATGGCAGAACATTCAGCATTCAACTTAGAAAAGTGAATATCGAAGTTGACAACACATGGATCGTACTATATTCACCATTATTGTCTAATTCATATTCAAAACTCATATCAGTGTTTAGTATTGCAGTTTGGTGTAATCTATAAAATACGTTTGAAAGTACGTCACCATAGGA
Organism: Bactrocera correcta; assembly: GCA_027475135.1. Classification (NCBI taxonomy): domain Eukaryota; kingdom Metazoa; phylum Arthropoda; class Insecta; order Diptera; family Tephritidae; genus Bactrocera; species Bactrocera correcta. The sequence goes on along the minus strand of CM050326.1, from coordinate 64,423,538 downwards.
AGCAACATGGGGGTTATTGAACTTAAACGTTACAGCTGATACATAAACTGCAATAAAGCGCTTTGTAGGACATTTACTTTTGCAATTCATGAACGTTTTCCGGCTGTTGTGCGTCTCACAGTTAATTTGGAGAAGGCCAAAGTGTGTACTTCAACCCAGAGAAGACAGTACAGCGGTGAAAACACCGCCAGCAACAAAATTAACATTTACGAGTTATTGCTAAACTCTCGTCGGGGATCCGTTTGCGAGGATATTCGGAAATACCTTGATATTATACATGGAATGCATCGTTGAAGAAATAATTACGCAGAAAGCAAGGCCAACCAGTAGATGGACATCCAGGTGTGTTATCAAATAATGCATCGGGACGAATTTACACAATCCACCCGAAAAACGAAAGAAACCTTCGGTTGCTATTGATAAATGTTCGCGGTTCAACTTCATTTGAGTCATTGCGTACTGTGGTTGATACGGTGTGTGCAACTTTTTGAGAAGCAAACCAGGCATTACAATTGCTGGAAAATTATAATCACTGCAATGCTAACGAAGTTCGCACACTTTTCGCGATAATCATTTCGACATATAAGCCTTCAAATCCGCGTCTATTATGTGATACGAACAAAAATGAAATTGTCGAAGACATTTTACATCGTCTTCGCTAGAAATTAGAAATGTTCACGAAATATGTACTCATTACGAATATTCGGACATTGACCAAATTATCGTAACTACGATTCCTTAAGTGTACGCGCAATGTTAGCTGCCAAAAATACTGATATTGTTGACTTAAACTGAAAGATTCAAAGTCAAATTCCGGGAGACTTGCGCTCATACAAATCGATGGTTCGTCTTGACAATGAATGAATTATCCAGTGGAATTTCTAAATTCTTTGGAGAGGCTTGGAATGCCACCGCACCATTTGCGCCTCAAAGTTGGATCTGTCGTTATTATGTTTCGCAATCTTCATGAGCCGAAACTGTGTAATGGAACCTGCCTGATTGTGACGCACCTATCGAACGGAGCAAAATGCTTGATTGTATGAATTCCTTTGAGTTCTATCGATTTGCCATTTCAGTTTAAACGTATTCCGTGAAAATTGCATTTGAGATGACAGGACACAGGAAATGCTATGGTTTTCACACGGTCGCGTGCTCATGAGTTGGAAAACCATCTTTTCTATACACCGGAACAGAAACCAAAACTGTGGTTGATCAATGCATTACATTGAAAAAAACATAAATTTTAAATTCAACTTTGTTTTCATTTCAAAACATATAATTTCACGCAGGACAACGGCTGCGGGGTCAGCTAGTTTTTTTTATAAATAAATACATTCATGAAGAACACTAAATGATTTTCTCTTTATGTTTATTTGCATGTACGAGTATAATTGTTAAATAAATTGTTGAAATGCAGTGGCGTAGCTACAACTACGAGCGCCCGGGTCCAAGGATGTTCTGCCACCCCCCTTTATCTACCTACCTATAAGTTTCATGGGGTGTTTCGAACAAAAGTGAATTTTTACAAAAAAAAAAAAAAAACTTGCCGAATCCTATCCAGATGACTATAACGAAGATTTATACAGTGACATCCAAGACAACCTACTTTTATGAAAGAGAGCGAAGAAAAACGAAGAACAAATTGGATTTTCGCCAGAAAATGTTTTATTATATATTTCTTCAATGGGACTGGAAGCCTACGAGACGTTAGCGACAGCTTTAAGAATACTACTCACTATACCTGTATCAGTTGCATCTTGTGAAAGATCTTTTAGCAAACTTAAATTGATCAAATCTTACTTGAGATCGACCATGAGTCAGAGTAGACTGTTCAATCTTGCGATTCTCTCAATAGAATGTGTAACTGGTTCAACTTTAAATTACAATGATATGATATGGGATTTTGCAGCGATCAAAGCTAGAAAAGTGCATCTTTAAGTTCTATTACTATTTTTAAGAAAGATATTAGGTTGTCAAAAAAGTCTTGCGGTATTTTCGCTAGTTTTATTCGTTGCATCGGGTCATGCTATGCCTTTTTGGAAAGCTCATTTCACGCGCTAACGCGTCTTTGATTGATGGTTGTTTCTTTTAAGTCGTTCGTGAGTTATAGCGTCGCAAACATGGAGCAAAATAAAGAGAAAATACGGCATATATATAGCAGTACTACTACGATAAAGGCAAAAATGCATCTCCGATCCGACCCGATACAGTTTCCCTTTCCACCGCACAACGATGGTTTCAACGTTTTCGTTCTGGTGTAGAGGTGGTCGAGGATGCGCCACGCTCCGGAAGGCCTGTCGTCGAAAATTGCGATAAAATCACTGAATTGGTCGAAAGAGACCGGCTTAGTAGTCATCAAACTGTTATAATCCATTTGAAGAAGCTTGGATTCACTAAGAAGCTCGATGTATGGGTGCCACACGAATTGATTCAATAAAAATACCGCAAATCTTTTTTGACAACCCATTATAAGCAAAAAGATATAGGATAAATTCAAAGACTAAAGAGTATTCGAGTAAAAATTAATATTTTTCATTGTTATTCAGATTATTACATTGTGAGTGTACAACTCTTTTTCTTTTATAATAAATTTTATAAACAATTTGTTGAAGTATATTTCTGAATATTAAAAAAAAGCGAAGATCGTTTTGCTGCTTCAAGACGTTGCGCTCGGGGCGACGGAATTAGAACTAGATATCTTCAAAACTCTTGCTTTGAGAGTGGCAACACTATTCTGAGAAAAACGCGTTTAAATATTGGAGTCACTATGTTCCTCACTCTGTTTCCTTTCTACAAGAAACGCTGTAGCGACCGTAATAATTTGAATTTCAAAATTTGAGAGAATGTTTATTACAGTGTACAATATCCGATAATGCAACAAAAAATCGTATTTTTGATTTGGACACTGAGACGATCCCTAAAGAATATTAACAGGATTATTAACAAGGCGAAAACTTTTCGCTTTTGTGAGGTAAAGCCCTAGAAACAGAGCAAAGCTACGTGAAATCAATTCATTCAAGAAGCTTGCTAAGTTTTCGGAGGGCTTTGGGATTGAATTAAAAAACGAAAAAGTATCAGGCATAATAGATCTAAGGTCGCGGAGCATATGCTCCTCCTTTATCTCTTTAAGATACTTAGTTTCATGTTTATTAGTAGGTGACTACCCACTGAAATTTATTGAGAAATCTAACTAATTAATTGGCATTTGTATTTAATAGTGTACCGAAAGCCTCTCTCAATCGGTGTATTGCCAAAAGGTGTGCATTGAATTCGACCGGACTTAGATGATAGTTTCCATAAAATAATTGCACTAATTGTGATAAGTCTTATTTCAATGTCATATATTTTTTCACTCTATTCAAGGTGCGTTCCACAGTAAACAGGACTTAAAAAAAATAGAACAGTAAACTGGAATAAAAAAAAATAGAACCAATTGTTTTTTTCGGCAAAATCAATTTATTTTATTCAAAATAGTCTCCTTCTGCTTCAATACAGTTTTTTGCACGGTCGAGTGTTTAAGCTCGTTGGCCGGTTTTGAATGGCTTCTGCGTCTGCATAACGCTTTCCTTTCATGGCCTAATGCATTTTTCTGAAAAGGAAGAAGTCGCACGGTGCCATATCAGGTGAATGTAAGAAGTGGTTAATGGTTAAAATTTAATTTTTGGTCAAATAATCGATCAAAAGCGTCGATCGATGAGATGGCGCTATATCGTGCAACAAACGTCAACTTTCATCTTCGCGATATTCGGGCCGAACACGTCGAATACAGTGCACCAAACGCTAAAAAACTCCAAGGTAGACTACCTTCGAGATATTCAATTCCTTTTCCATGAATTTCAATGATGATTTCGGCTGATTTTTGATGAATTCACGAACAGTTTCGATGGAATTTCCGGTGATCACGGATTTTGATTGGTCCACATGTCGAACGTTATTTATGTCCTCACGACCACTTTGAAAACGTTCAAACCAACCAATCATGCGTTCTGCTACGGGATAGACAATCATTGCCATAAACTTGTTTCGTCAATTGAAACGATTCGGTAAAAGTTTTACCAATTTTAAAACAAAATTTAATGTTGGCTCTTTGTTCGGAGCTCATTTTCACACCGATAACGATATAACTGTAATTCCAATCTATGAAATGCCATGAAATTCTCACTGAAAAATTGACAAGATGGCAGATTCTAACGCAGTCGAAATAAAGATGGCGCCACCAGTCGCTAGATACAAGGTAGCCAACTGATGTGAAACCTCTTTGAGATTTTTATCAACTCTACCCTTATACTTTATCTGCAAGTTTTAATTTTTGTACGAGTTTAAATGAAAATATTTCTTTTTATTGTAAAGCTTAGATTTTACAGGTATTATGATTTTGGGTAGCTTAAAATTATAGAAAGTGTGTTAATGGAGGTTGATTGTCACATCTCACCTCATGAACCGTAAGCTCCTTCTATTCAATCTAACCGAAGGACTTTCATATTTATGCTATGGTGGTCCGCCTCGCCTCTCGTGAAACTAATTGAGATAAATACCATAGGTATATATACATAAATGATCAGAATGATGAGGCGTGTGAAATCCGGGTGATAGTCTGTCGTCCGACAGTGTCAACAAATTGAACTCGAGTAAAAGTAAAGATAATTTGAAGAGGCTTGGTAAGCGTGTATCGTGGCGCCGTATCATGGTTGGTATTGTAGATGGGCAAAATCGGTCTATGCTCATGTCAACAATTTGTGGTTAGTCGAAAACTTGTAAAATGTCATATCTAAGCTCCAAAGCACAAAACTCTACTATAGCAGCGGAGAGTGCCATACGAGGCATATGTGGCCTGAAATTTTTTAAAAAGTCGGCGTGGGTGTGTTGTTTAGCGCTGAATATAAATGGAACCTGTCGAAACCGTTATTTTTGCCCTTTTTCCTAAATATGTTTTTACGCATATACCCATTATATTGAATAAAATAAAAATTAGAATGATGAGACTAAGTGAGTGTACAACATATAATAAAATCTAATTATAATTGTAACCCGCTCACTCTTTCTTTTGCAACATTCCTTGGGGTTTTGCAACATATGAAAGCATTTCTCTGGTTTAGATCCCTGAAAATTGTTAGAGTATAAAATGTTCGGTTACACAAGAACTTATAACTTTCTCATTTGTTGTTTTCTTTTTCATTCCGGTATATTTATATTTTTGCAACCAGCTGCTTACCTAATGGTTGTACGTATCATCTAAAACTAATTGTGATAGATATAAATATACTCTGTGCCCAAAAATAAGGTGACATTGTATTTATTTTGAAAATTCTTTATTTATTCTTCCAATTCAATTTCACACCCTTCATAGTAATCCCCTCCCGATGCAATGCACTTATGCCAACGGATTTTCCAATCTTCGAAATACTAGTTGTAGTCACTTTCCGGGATGGCCTTCTGTTCCGTCTTCGCTGCGGCTTGAATCTCCTCTATCGTATAAAAACGGTGTCCCCGGAGCGGTCTTTTGAGCTTGGTGAACAGCCAGATGTCGCACGGCGCCAGATCAGGTGAATACGGTGGTTGCGGAACGATATGGGTTGAGTTTTTGGCGAAATGATCGCGAATTACGAGGGCAGTATGGGATGGTACGTTATCGTGATGTAAAAACCAAGAATTGTCTTTCCGCAATTCCGGCCTTTTTAGGCGGATAGCGTTACGCAAACGACGCATAACGTTCAAATAATATTCCTTGTTGACTGTTTTACCGGTTGGAAGGAATTCATAATGCACAACACCACGATAATCGAAGAAAACAGTCAACATGACCTTGATTTTTGAGCGACTTTGGCGCAACTTTTTTGGTCTCGGCTCTCTTTTGGCACGATATTCGCTCGATTGATCGGTTGTTTCGGGGTCGTAGGTATAGATCCAAGTCTCCCAGTTATAATGTGTTTCATGACAGCCTGGTAGTCGGAAGGCATCGTTTCACACACTTCAACGAGACGCCTTTTTTCTAAAAAAAAAAAAATCAATGTTTTCGGTACCAGTCGAGATTTAACGTGCTTGAGGCCCAAAAACAACCTTCAAAATGGTATTGGCTGAACCTTTCGATATGCCAACTTTATCAGCAAGGTCTCTAATTGTTAATCAACGGTTTTTCAACACCAAATCTTTGATTTGTTGAACGTGAACTTCGTCGGTTGAAGTTGATGGTCGCCCTGGATGCTCTTCGTCTTCGACACGTTCACGGCCGGCTTGGAACTCACTATAACACTTGTAAACATTTTTTTTAGACATAGCCTCATCACCAAAGGCTTTCTGCACCATCCTCAGCGTATCCGCAGTAGAAAATTGATTCCGTAAACAAAATTTAATGCAAATTCTTTGCTCAACAAATTTCGACATCGCAAAAAACGAAAAACTCACTTTTAGCAGCTCACATAACGACACATACCTCTAACACTAATAAATATTTTGACATGAAATTTGACATAAATGTGACTGACAGTACTACCAACCTAAAAAAAAATAATTCTCCAAATCCTTCGACGCGCGCATATATATATAGATCTTCTTCTTCTTTACTGGCGTAGGCACCGCTTACGCGATTATAGCCGAGTCAATAACAGCGCGCCACTCGTTTCTTCTCTTCGCTACGTGGCGCCAATTGGATATTCCAAGCGAAGCCAGGTCCTTCTCCACTTGGTCCTTCCAACGGAGTGGAGGTCTTCCTCTTCCTCTGCTTCCTGCGGCGGGTACTGCGTCGAATACTTTCAGAGCTGGAGTGTTTTCATCCATCCGGACAACATGACCTAGCCAGCGTAGCCGCTGTCTTTTAATTCGCTGAACTATGTCAATGTCGTCGTATATCTCGTACAGCTCATCGTTCCATCGAATGCGATATTCGCCGTGGCCAACGCGCAAAGGACCATAAATCTTTCGCAGAACCTTTCTCTCGAAAACTCTTAAGTTCGACTCATCGGCTGTTGTCATCGTCCAGGCCTCTGCACCGTATAGCAGGACGGGAATTATGACCGACTTATAGAGTTTGGTTTTTGTTCGTCGAGAGAGGACTTTACTTTTCAATTGCCTACTCAGTCCGAAGTAGCACCTGTTGGCAAGAGTAATCCTGCGTTGGATTTCCAGGCTGACATTGTTGGTGGTGTTTAAGCTGGTTCCAAGATAGACGAAATTATCTACAACTTCAAAGTTATGACTGTCAACAGTGACGTGGGAGCCAAGTCGCGAGTGCGACGACTGTTTGTTTGATGACATGAGATATTTCGTCTTGCCCTCGTTCACTGCCAGACCCACTTGTGTTGCTTCCTTGTTAAGTCTGGAGAAAGCAGAACTAACGGCGCGGGTGTTGAGGCCGATTATATCAATATCATCGGCATACGCTAGTAGCTGTACACTCTTATAAAAGATTGTACCTGCTCGATTCAGTTCTGCAGCTCGGATAATTTTCTCCAGAAGAAGATTGAAAAAGTCGCACGATAGGGAGTCGCCTTGTCTGAAACCTCGTTTGGTATCGAACGGCTCGGAGAGGTCCTTCCCGATCCTGACGGAGCTTTGAGTGTTGGTCAGCGTCAGTTTACACAGCCGTATTAGTTTTGCGGGGATACCAAATTCAGACATCGCGGCATAGAGGCAGCTCCTTTTCGTGCTGTCGAAAGCAGCTTTGAAATCGACGAAGAGGTGGTGTGTGTCGATTCTCCTTTCACGGGTCTTTTCCAAAATTTGGCGCATCGTGAATATCTGGTCGGTTGTTGATTTACCAGGTCTAAAGCCACACTGATAAGGTCCAATCAGTTTGTTGACGGTGGGCTTTAATCTTTCACACAATACGCTCGACAGAACCTTATATGCGATGTTGAGGAGGCTAATCCCACGGTAGTTGGCGCAGATTGTGGGGTCTCCTTTTTTATGTATTGGGCATAGCACACTTAAATTCCAATCGTTGGGCATGCTTTCGTCCGACCATATTTTACAAAGAAGCTGATGCATGCTCCTTACCAGTTCTTCGCCGCCGTGTTTGAATAGCTCGGCCGGCAATCCGTCGGCCCCTGCCGCTTTGTTGTTCTTCAGGCGGGCAATTGCTATTCGAACCTCTTCATGGTTGGGCAATGGAACGTCTGCTCCATCGTCATCGATTGGGGAATCGGGTTCGCCTTCTCCTGGCGTTGTACGTTCACTGCCATTCAGCAGGCTGGAGAAGTGTTCCCTCCATAATTTAAGTATGCTTTGGGCATCGGTGACTAGATCACCTTTGGGGGTTCTACAAGAGTATGCTCCGGTCTTGAAACCTTCTGTAAGTCGCCGCGTCTTTTCGTAGAATTTTCGAGCATTACCCCTGTCGGCCAGCTTATCAAGCTCTTCGTACTCACGCATTTCGGCCTCTTTCTTTTTTTGTCTACAAATGCGTCTTGCTTCCCTCTTCAACTCTCGGTATCTATCCCATCCCGCACGTGTTGTGGTCGATCGTAACGTTGCGAGGTAGGCAGCCTGTTTTCTCTCCGCTGCGACACGGCACTCCTCGTCGTACCAGCTGTTCTTTTGCACTTTCCGAAAACCAATGGTTTCGGTTGCAGCTGTACGTAAGGAGTTTGAGATGCCATCCCACAGTTCCCTTATACCGAGTTGTTGACGAGTGCTCTCAGAGAGCAGGAGTGCAAGCTGAGTAGAAAATCGTTCGGCTGTCTGTTGTGATTGCAGCTTCTCGACGTCGAACCTTCCTTGTGTTTGTTGGTGTGCGTTTTTTGCTGCACAGAGGCGGGTGCGGATTTTGGCTGCAACAATATAGTGGTCCGAGTCGATGTTAGGACCTCGGAGCGCACGCATATCTAAAACACTGGAGACGTGTCTTCCGTCTATCACAACATGATCGATCTGGTTGGTGGTTTTTCGATCCGGAGACTGCCAGGTAGCTTGATGAATCTTCTTATGCTGGAATCTAGTACTACAGATAACCATATTTCGGGCCCCGGCGAAGTCGATCAGCCTCAACCCATTTGGGGATGTTTCCTCGTGGAGGCTGAATTTACCGACCGTAGTGCCAAAGATACCTTCTTTGCCCACCCTGGCGTTAAAGTCGCCAAGCACGATTTTGACATCGTGGCGGGGGCATCTCTCATAAGTGCGCTCGAAGCACACATCGTCCTTCTCTTCCGTCGGGGCGTGGGCGCAAATCAGCGATATGTTGAAGAACCTCGCTTTGATGCGAATTGTGGCTAGACGTTCATTCATAGGAGTGAATGATAGTACTCGGCGGCGGAGTCTCTCTCCCACCACGAATCCAACACCAAACTTGCGCTCCTTAATATGGCCACTGTAGTAAATGCCACAAGGACCTACTTGTCTCTGTCCTTGTCCCGTCCATCGCATTTCTTGGACGGCGGTGATGTCAGCCTTTATCTTTACGAGGACATCTACCAGCTGGGCAGCGGCACCTTCCCAATTAAGGGACCGGACATTCCAGGTGCATGCCCTCAAATCATAGTCCTTATTTCGTTTGCCATGGTCGTCATCAAAAGGGGGGGCTCTCATCCGAGGCTGTTTATGCTTTTTCATTGGGGGTGTTTTTTTACGTGGCGGGTCCCAAACCCAGCGCACAACCCTATGCAGGGGTGTTTCGCCTTCTCACTTTAGCTCGCCTTCAAACGGATGTTCTTAGGCTACCCAGAGGATACTTGGTCAAAGACCGGAAGTCGTGAGCTGCTTGAGTCATATGTAAAAGAATCGTTTCTGGCCACTCCCAAGTGAATGGCGATCAGAGAACTTTCCTTACTTGCGTGAACTTCTACACATGACTCCATCCTCCATATAGATATATACTGAAAATGAGAGAGAGTGTTTTACTGATAACAGTGCATCCGAGTGAATTTACTTCTTATGAATGGCAATTGTATGTGAGGTACTTTATGAAACCCCGAGAACTTTTTTATATTATTTGATATGTTAATAGTATGTGGTTTGGCAAAAATAGATAAAATCGGGTCGATCATTTATACTCACTTATCCTTACTTGTTTTAATAAACGTTTTCGATATTGTACACTAAAAAAAACAGAATTTAATAAATTAGTTTTAATGTATTATTTGCATCCCACAAAAAAGTTTAAAATGTTTCCGCTATTAAATTATGCGTATACAAATACATATGTACATAAAGATATATTTATAACGGGTGATTTTTTTGAGGTTAGGATTTTCATGCAGTAGTATTTGACAGATCACGTGGGATGTCAGACATGGTGTCAAAGAGAAAGATGCTCAGTATGCTTTGACATTTCATCATGAATAGACTTACTAACGAGCAACGCTTGCAAATCATTGAATTTTATTACCAAAATCAGTGTTCGGTTCGAAATGTGTTTCGCGTCCGTGTCCGATGAGCGATGAGGCTCATTTCTGGTTGAATGGCTACGTAAATAAGCAAAATTGCCGCATTTGGGGTGAAGAGCAACCAGAAGCCGTTCAAGAACTGCCCATGCATCCCGAAAAATGCACTGTTTGGTGTGGTTTGTACGCTGGTGGAATCATTGGACCGTATTTTTTCAAAGATGCTGTTGGACGCAACGTTACGGTGAATGGCGATCGCTATCGTTCGATGCTAACAAACTTTTTGTTGCCAAAAATGGAAGAACTGAACTTGGTTGACATGTGGTTTCAACAAGATGGCGCTACATGCCACACAGCTCGCGATTCTATTGCCATTTTGAGGGAAAACTTCGGACAACAATTCATCTCAAGAAATGGACCCGTAAGTTGGCCACCAAGATCATGCGATTTAACGCCTTTAGACTATTTTTTGTGGGGCTACGTCAAGTCTAAAGTCTACAGAAATAAGCCAGCAACTATTCCAGCTTTGGAAGACAACATTTCCGAAGAAATTCGGGCTATTCCGGCCGAAATGCTCGAAAAAGTTGCCCAAAATTGGACTTTCCGAATGGACCACCTAAGACGCAGCCGCGGTCAACATTTAAATGAAATTATCTTCAAAAAGTAAATGTCATGAACCAATCTAACGTTTCAAATAAAGAACCGATGAGATTTTGCAAATTTTATGCGTTTTTTTTTTAAAAAAAGTTATCAAGCTCTTAAAAAATCACCCTTTATTTATACCAAGTTAATAAACCAAAAAGAAAAGAAATATATATCAGCGTTTCGTTTGTGACATGAATGCACATGGTTTTAGGCGTACCGCTCAGATATTGGTATGTCATTGCAGCAATATAGGCGCCAGCTTATCAGCAAGCAATTTTGTCTACGAAAACTGAATTCAGCTCTTTACGAAGTGGATATTTATTACTCTTAATTTGAGAATTTCTTAACTAAATGCTTTTTTTTAAAACTGCCTTTAAATTGTAGTGAATTAACAATTATTGTCAATATATGTGTTTATATATTTATTTCGAAGTCAGTAAATTTACCTTCTGTGGCAACCATATGTACGAATTTCACGCTGAGGAAAATAATTGCTGACAATACTAACGTGTAACGAGAAAAGAGGCCTTTACATCTTCGCTAATTTTCTTTAAAAATTGCTCTGCTCTTCTGAGGCATTCAGGAGTGTAATTTTTGTTATTTCATGAAAAATTAATGGAACAGCAGACAGAGGCACATCAGTATCGATGTTTCTCTAGCAGATACCTTAAGAAGCTATAGCTATGGACAGGAAACATTAAATAAAACAAAGGTGTTATAACTAAATAACGGTAATTTTAGAAAAACTATGATTTCTTTCTTCATCTATTCTTCTTCGGTACACTTAACCCGGCCATGCTCAAAGTTTTTTAACCCGTTTGAAAAAAAGTCTTTTTTGGAAGGCAGCAAACGATATGGCCAAAAATTTTGTAGATAAAATTTACTATTTAGGTCATAGGGATAATGGAATAGTAATCTCATCGAGCTATCTGACTATTTGTACACCCATAACAAGTTGATTGTTAAAAATTTCAAACTTTCGGTTGGCTGAATACTATATTAACACATATAAGTCAACATGTAAGATATCTTAGCAAAATTAAGGGGGTATTCTACTCTAGAAATCAAATTTTGGGCAGTTTTTTGAATTTTATTAAAAAAAAAAAAACAAAAATATTTTTACCATCCATTTTTCTATGGTGTTTTTATTGATATCTTAAGAATACAGAAAAAAAAATTTACAAAGAAATATTAAAAACTAGAGGACCCGTCCACGCTTCACTGTGGCTGATACATACATAGATAATCCTACTACCATCTATATGTATGATTTCTATTATTATTATAACTATTAGTTAATGATATATAATATTTTGCGAAGCAACTTGTGTTAGTTTACAAGAAAATGGATCATAAAGCATTTCGTGTGTTAATAAAGCATTTGGCTTTTTGGGGAAAATACTGTTGAATTTGGGCTCAGGGAAATCCACCGTTGAAAAGATATTTGCTAACCTGGAAACAGGCGAAATGAGCAAAGTAGGTGCCTCGCAAGTTCATAATCCAACAAAAACAACGAATAACTGATTCTGAGAAGTGTTTAAGTGCTCTCTAATCGGAATAAAGCCGAAATTTTTCGTCAGTGATAGAAACATAGCTTCATCATTTCCCACTGGAGTCCAATCGACAGTCATTGTAGTGGACTGCACATGATGAACTTGATGAACCGGTTCTCAAGCGTGGAAAAACGAAAAAGGCGGCGGGAAAGGTTATGACATCAGTCTTTGGGGATGCACGTGGTATAATACATACTCAACGACTGATTACTGAGCCAGTTATAATCTATTTCACTGCGTATTTGGTTGCAGTTCTTTTCTTCTATTCCAAATATTTAGCAATTATATTATTTTTGAGAAGACTCTGTTTCAAATTGTACGTATATATTCAAATGATTCCTACAAACATGAATTTTGAACAAATGCTTATGATTTAAAATATAATTTTTGTATTTATGAGTTGTATGAAATTTTGACATAAAGAGATAAAAGGTATCCTATGTCCTTACCCTGGTTCTAAGCTACCTCTCCACCAATTTTCAGCCAAATCGGTTCAGCCGTTCTTGAGTTATAAATGGTGTAACTAACACAACTTTCTTTTATATATATAGATTAAAATAATTAGAGGGGGGGAGAGACATCCTGGCAACATTGATCCTGACTCTCCTGGTGGTCTGAAAACAAAAATCAAAAGAAATTCTTAATCAGTAAGGATGCTGTTATAGTCCGGGAACACGAAAAAATTTTTTTTTGAAAAATGGCGACTGCCTGAAAATAAAAATCATTTCAAAAACATTCTCTTACTATTTTCAAGGTGTCAAGCGAAGTGATTTCGACAATAAACATCCAAACAGGTATTGCAAAGAGTTGAGTAAACCTTGTTCTATCTTCATTAATCATAGGTACAATCTCCGAACATATTGTTCAGATCAGACAACTATACATTATAGCTGCTGTTTAAACTTATCCATTACGTTGATGCTTTTATTTTCCGGAATTAAAGAATAAAAACAATATTTAATCATAAAAACTCGCTTTAATGTTTTCCAAAATATTCTCCATTAAAATCTGTACTACATACAGTAGCGGACAAGAAACAACGCGACATTAGTTGTAGTCACTTTCAATTGATGTAGTGTTAACAAATCAAACTTTATTATACAAGTAAGTACAATAAAACGCTTTTATTTATATTCCTGAGTATGCACATTGCTGCAAATTAAAAGAAATGTGGAAAAAGTCCAAAAGTATCTGAAGTTGATAAAGCCCCAATATTAGCTTTGCGATCGCAAAACTTGTGTATAAGCAAAATTAGTGATAAAATACATTTTTAGAAAACTACTGTTGGTGCCCGCAAAACGGGTTCCGGACGTCCGAAGAAGACTACTACCAAGGATGACCACCATATTAAGCGGATTAGTATTCCGAACAGATTTAAAACAGCTGAAGACATCAGAAGCGAGGTTCAGTAATTAAATAGAACTGAAATCAGTACGACGGCGCCTCCAAGAATCCGGACTGACTGCCTGTCGCCCAGGCAAAAAACCACTATTGACGGTAAAAAATGCGACAAAAACGCCTTCCATGGGCGAAATTGCACAAAGCCTGGACCAAAGAAGATTTGAGAAAAGTCTTATTTTCAGATGAGTAAAAAGTAAAGTAAATTAACATCTTCGGTTTATGCGGAATATCCCCCCTACCCCCCTTTCTTTCCTTTATTGGAAAGAGGAAAGATCGAACTTTTTAATAAATCCCCCTTCGACCCCCTAGAGCCCCTATAGACCTGTAGGGAGCCCTTTGAAAATGACCAAAAGTCAATGTTTTTGCTCATTTTTCCATACAAACTGAAACCAACGCAACCCAGCCAACATTTTTGTATGGACAAGAAATCAACACCCGGGTGCATCAGATTTTTTTCGCATAAAACTCCTTTTTGCGTGGGCGGCCTTCGACCCCGCTTCAAGAAAATAACCCAGACCAGTCCAACACCGGCTACGCCATCCACAGTATTTTAGCATTGAACACCTTTTCGCGTTCACTTCATACATTTATTGCTAAGTGGGTTTAATTTATTCCCTTTTGTTCGTGCTTTCTCGGTAATTTGACAGTTCAAATTAGGGAGTCATTTTGGTTTTTCGCATTATTGAACTCAATGCAGAAAAATGTGTATTCTATTTAAAGATTTACAAAGAAATTAACAATCAAAAGTAATTAAAAACATTACTAGTGATTTTTATGATTCATAAGTAATATATGTGCGTGAAAATGTATCCATAATTGGTTTGGTACAATGCGCAACAGAGGAAAATACACTAGCATATATTTAGAAATTTGCAAAAAATAGCATTTTTTAAAGTGAATTTGTAGAAAAATTTGTAAACCGATTTTTATAAAATCTGTTTTAAAATAAAGTTCGATAATTTAAAAATACATGCGTGTTTAAAATTTTCAATTTGGTTCTCTCGTTTAGGTACAGTGAGCCAAAATTAACCGGCGCGATACTAAACTCAACCGCAGTAGTATAGTACCTATATTTTTTGTGAAATTTTTATGGAAGCTGTTACGTAATTTTGCCTAATGTAATTTGATTTCACTATATTCGAAAATATATATGTTTCGCATTTTTTATAAAAGCACATAATGTCAATCCTTTCAAGCTCTCAATCAATTATATGAAGGAAATAATTTTAATCAATAAAAAAATAAAAGAACTGTCAAAGCTTTATTTGGAAAATGTAGCTAAACAATTTTGGTAAATAAAAAAAAATATACATATATACATCCATTTTTGGAATCAGGGATTGGTAATCAAAATTTAGTTAAATACGATATGGAGAAAAAATCATCCAAAGGCTCGAAATCTACAAGGGAATCTATGGGAGGCAAAGAAAATTGTGAATCCAAAAGAGAGCGTAATGTTAGAGACACCAAAATTCTTAAGGATGCTAGGGAGAAAAGGAGTGAACAAAGAAGCGAACGTGGTTTAAAGACTGAACATGAAAGCAGAGGAGAACATGATCGCGAAAGCAGAAGTGAGCGCTACTCGAAATCCAATCGCGAGAGACGAAAAGATAGCGACGAAAAATTTTATTATGAGAATAAAAATGAACGTAATTCGCGAAACGAATTAGCGCATCGAAGACAGCATGATTCAAAAAGCGAACGCGAAATAAGCAACGTCAAAAGTTTGACGGATACGAGAGCTGTTAAAAGCGATCGCGAATCAAGCGATACGAAAAGAAGCAATGACAACAAAACAAAGAAGTCAGAACAGAAAACACTGATGCAAGACATTAAAGAGCTAATAATGCGTGCGCTAGAGTGTGAACTGAGCGGTCATGTATTAGAGGCACGAATGCTATACGAAGAAAGTCTCGTAAAACTGCAAATTTGCACGGAGAACGAACAAAACGAAGATATATTAGATAGTTACAGGTACATATACATATATAAATAAAAGGTCAAGCCTTATTAAATCTCTATTCCGGTGAATATTTATTCATCAGCATTTTTCTTCGGGTTTTGATACCCCTTGAACCACGTTTAAGCTCCTGAAAAGTTTGTACTTAACATAACTACCTCTTTTTTGTATAACTTATACCTCTTATCACTCTCAAAGTTGAGCGTCATGATCTTTTGCGGTGCTTTTTAAAAAAATATTTCCTTTAAAATTTTTTTTTCAGAAAATATCTCAGTAGTTACGAAAAGCACGTGCAGCGTCTACGCGATCAAATCGAACAGAACTTGTTCAGCTGCAAGATTACGGAACATATCGCCATACCGGAGGGTTCACGCGGCCGTAGCTATGAAAAGCTAATCGGCTGCTATTTGAACGAAAAAGTATCGGTGGTGCATATTTACGAACCATGTCTCACTCAAAGCTGCCATCTGGAACATTTAATTAACTTTGTCGAAGTGCTTGTAAAGAATTGTTCAAATCTGATGTTCTTGCGTGTAATTACGCGCGGTAGCCCTAAATCCAGCAATCTACAAAGGGATGTTTTAAATGATTTGCGCGAAGAGTTGGACAGTGGCAATATTTCGTTCAACTATCAATTCGATGAGCAATTAAAGAAGCCGCGTATTGTCTTCAACAATGGTGTAGTAATACGCTGTAGGCGCGGCTTACATATTTACAAGCCCTTGACTAAGTACTACAAGTTGGGTCTGTACGATTTTGACTTTCGGCGTTGCGAAAGCGCCGAAGTGGATATTTATCAAGGCAAACCCTTCTCGGAATCCATTTCGAAGGCGGACAGAACGGATCTAATGGAAAGTTTATTGCACGCTTAAGAGCAAAATGAATCGGAATTTTAGTAATTTGTCAAGTCTTATAATAGAGGGTAATCATAGTGACCGAAAGTAATTTGCTTTATAGAAATTATAAAAAAATAGGAAAATATAAATAAAAATAAAACTCAGTAATAAGAAATAGAAAACTGAAATATAAAATTATACTGGAACAAGTAAAGAAGAGCTAAGTTCGGGTATATTCGAATATTTCATATTCTTGCAACTTGCTAGAATTAAAGCTAGGGAAGTACCAAGAGGTACATTAGGCCTGCTAGTTTTATGGGGTTTTCTGTGGGGATATGTAAAGTCTAAATCCATGTGGACAATTCATCTTCGATTCACGCCTTGGAGCAAAACATCATGCGTGTCATTCGGCAGTTACCTGTCGAATTGTTCGAACGAGTCATCGAAAATTGGACTCAACGGATGGACCATCTGAAACGTAGTCGCGACATTTCAAAGAGATAATCTTCAAAAAATATTTCATTAATTGTCAGCTATTTTGAACTCAATTGTAATCGTTTGAATTGAAACGGCATAACAGTTGGAATCATAGGGTTAGGTGGTATCAAGAAACCGCGTTTTGATTTAGCAGTTAAAATCGTAGCTTCAATCAAATTTGGCAACAACTTTTCACTTTTGTTTGCAATAGTATAATAATTTTTGATGTCGTTTGAAATGTCGAATTGTGTTGTTGAACATGACTCAAAAAAAAACTTCGTCGTTTGAGATGTCCCAAAACCTACAAAATGCAGAGGTTCCAGTGGACTTTTTAATGCTGACAATCTCACTTTGCCATTAGCACAACACATCCCGGTCGTTTCAGTTTGAAAGTTAGCCGGATAACAATCTGCGTCCATCATCCCAAAGTATCCGTACATACTATAATCAATCTGACTATTGTAATTAAAATCAGCACCCATCATTTTAGTCGAAATAGAACGGCGTATTCGTGAGCGCCGTGCAAGGGCAACAGCTTGTGCGCGTTCATCTGCAGACTGTGATAGTGCTAGTAATGACATATATTTGTATTACGCGCTCACCGACCTATATTTGTTTGTCTGTCTCGTGGCATTTTTTCTTCATATAAAAGACTTCCCGTTTGTATGAGCGCTCTCAACAATTAGACAATTCACAAGCTTTGTTGTATGTCTTATGTCATATTTTAATATTCTTAAAAAATACGACACTTGTGAGCACCCTTAACTGTTGTATGTCATATTTTGTCATATTTCTACACTGATAGAATAGCAAACTCAAGAAACATACCACGAAGTGTTGAATCAGTCATATTTTAATTTTGCATGTGAAACAACAACAGTGTTGGTATGAAAGTGACAAAAAATATGACAATATGACGATATGGCACAATATGACACCTTGTGAATACCCTAAATATATTCGAAATGAAATGACCGCATGAATGACATAACAACAATTTATAAGCACAAACCCTTTCTTAAAAGAACTTCACGTAAACTATCTACTAAATAGTGCAAACAGAACCTAAAGATTTGGTTTCGAAAGGTGAGCCCGTTCTTAAGTTATAATATATATACTTACATCTAGACATACTTTATGGGGTCTCCAACGTTTTCTTTTGGATATTACAAACTTCGTGGCTAACTTTTTATATCCTCAATTTAGTAAAAACGATATTAGTTGTGGCGAAATGATTACGAATATCCACTGCGGTATGAGACAGTGCATTACTGCACTTTGTTCAATAAATTCAGTCATAGTAAAAATAGGAATTCACTTTTAGAGCCTCACAAAACGACGCGTATCCCAAATATAAGTGAATATTTTGACATGAAATTTAGCACAGATGTCACTAACAGTACTAACAACTTATAGAAAAAAATTTACCTATACGAAAAACACGCGAAGTATAAATTAACAATTCACCTTTCAATTTGATCACAGTAGTAACTTGTTCAGAGTATAAAAATGAAAAGGCGACACTTGGATTTTCTGAACGATTCTTTTAGTACTAACACAATAGGAGAATGGAGGAAGAAGGATTACATATTGATTTCCGCCATCTACGGATTAGAGTTCATCAGCAATAATACATGTGTTAAATTTTGATTTATACCGAAGCCGATTATTGATTTGCGAATCGAGCAAAGCTGTTCAAACAATCAGGCAACAATTGCCGTGCAACCCTGCTTTATCGCCTCAGCTGTAATTGTCTTTCTTCAGCGTCAGAAAACGTTAAATAGCGTCTTTGTATTGCTTTCTTTACTATTTACATATAATTATACAGGGTTCCCGAAAGTAATAGGACTGATTTTCTTCCACTGCGACTGACTAGATTCGGTATAGGGCGTTCCTAGCTAATGAACGAGCGGCTGGTCAGTTGTCTTCGAGCACCTGGGCAGTCAGAACAAGCATTTTCGCACGGCATGTTTCTGTGAGTGATGCGTTAGAGCGGAGATACACGATTAAATTCTGTATGCGAGTGGAGGTGTGCCCAGAAAGTTTGAACATGTGTGAAAGTGACCTCCAATTTTTGAATAACATAATCACAGGCGATGAGTCATGGATCTTTACGTATAATCCTGAGACAAAGAGGTAATCTTCCGAGTGGCACACGCCGGCATCTCCTCGCCAAAAAAAGTCAAGAATAAGTAAATCCAAAGTGAAAACGATGTTCATTGACATCAAAGGCATCGTCCACCACGAATTTATTCATTTATTTTGAAAGTTTCTAAAGAATTGTAATGATTGGTTCAATAATTTTTTTTTTAATCGACTCAGTGCTATTACTTTCCGGACAACCGCTGTATTTGATTTTAACTTTTGAAAATCGAAAAAGAATCTTTCTATTGCCATTCATAAGACTTTCAGCTTGGTAATTCTGTTTTCTGAGGATTGCGAATCATAACAATATCTGGCTTTCATCATCATCTTACAAAGTAAGGCTACCTAGTTATCAGTTAATTATTGGATGACCGAAAGTCTACGATTCTCGAGATAAATTTTTTTCCATGGTTTCCACACAACATTTCGACATAAGTTTTTCGGATTAAGGGATTCTCTCTTTGCTCAGCATTAGGTACCTCTGCTTTCAAGGGGATAAGATTCAGAGAATTGAGTCGGCCAGCTCATAACCTCAAATCCTTTTCGCTGTTAAGTAAGCGGCTTCATGGTTTGTAAAAATTTCCAATGAATCAGTGCCAGATTAAGTGGAAAATTTGTGATGTGTCATTTTATTTACTTTTGCGTGATTTATTATTTCGTATTGCTAATTAGTATTACTAATTACATTTAATTAACAAAGTTTTAAAAACAATGCGCAAGCAATAAAAGAAAAACCTCAGTAATTATTTATGGAACAACAATGAGGCCAATCCCAAACCAACAATGAAAACATCCCGAGTTCAATCCCATTTTAGCCCTTACAGTCCATTTTATGCAATTTCGTAGCTTGTCAGATTTTACACGAAGAGGCGCCAGAAAAGCACACCGGAATATATCCACATATTTATTGATTTAAGTTCAATTAGCACCTTTGGCTGCGAAAAATTCCAAATTGAAGTGAAAGTTAGCACTAACTGACTCAATTATTATATGCGAAAAAATAATGATTCGCCTCTGATTCGCTCGGGCGATGCAGTGTGAACGAGTCTTTCGAAAATACCCTGACGCCTGGAATCAGCTGTGATAGAGAACTTAAGTTCTGATTCATGCTGGGATCACTTCCGATTCATGACTAAGTTCCGTTTTCGTAGCTCTTCTGTGTTAATCATCTCGAGTAGTTATCATTTTGTCGTGAACATTACCAGGTGTTACATGTATATTCAGTATTTTGCTTTCAATTAACACTACACTCTTCTATGAATGACATTGCTCACGTAGTGCCTAAAAATAATTTTTAATAATATTACTGACACCTAGAAAAATAAATAACGGGTTTGGCGTATTTTATGGCGAGTGTAAATATGTTATGTAAACATGTTTTGTTAGGTTATGTTATGTTAGGTCCAGTCCTTTGGCAGACATCTAAAATTTTGATCTATTTAGAACATTTCTTTAAGAATAACAAAAAACTGTTGAAATTATTCTAGTTGGTCTTAAAGAATATCAATTCTTTTCTGGAATCAGAAAGCGAGTTAATTGCAGCAAGGAACATATTAAATATCCCCTTCAAAATATTTAATTCGCTTAAGAAATGCTTTAATAATTTTTCTTCAACAATAAAAGAAGGTGTCTTCCAAGATTTTAGAGAAATGGTGAAGAAGCAATATTGATCTTTGCTTCACTCATAACTTTTGGAGGAGAAATTGCGCGGTGAAATCAAACAGCTATTGGATACAACATATAACGGGTGATCCAAGTAGAGGTGTTACTTCTGGTTGAATGAAGAGATTCAAGAGCTGCCATTTCAAGCAGAAAAAACAACAGTTTGGTGTGCTTTGTGGGCCGGTGGAATCATCGGTCCATATTTCTTCAAAAATGTGAGAATATGTAAAATCTTTGCGAGCAATCCAGTTTCGATTCAGGCCTTGGAACAACATATTACGCATGTTATTGGTCAGTTACCAGTCAAAATGCTCGAACAGATAATCGAGGATTATAATCGCGGCCAATAATTGAAAAATATGATCTTCAGAAAATAAATGTCGAAGAATTTTCTTTCAAATGATAATAAACATTCCCATTAAACTTGAAGTTTCTGTGTTTTTACTTGAAAACAAGAAAAAACGTTAACTTCGGTTGCACCGAAGCTAAATACCCTTCACAGGTGCATTTCTATTAGTAACTATGTGTCCAGTTTGTATGGAAGCTATATGTTATAGTTAACCGATCTGAACAATTTCTTTGGAGATTACATTGTTGCCTTAGAAAATAATATATACCAAATTTCGTGAATATATCTTGTCAAATGTGAAAGTTGTCCAACAATATCTTGATTCCGATTGTTCAGTTTGTATGGCAGCTATATGCTATAGTTAACCGATCTGAACAAATTCTTCAGAGATTACATATTTGCCTTAGAAAATAATATATACCAAATTTCGTGAATATATCTTGTCAAATGTGAAAGTTGTCCATACAAGAACTTGATTCCGATCGTTCAGTTTGTATGGCAGCTATATGCTATAGTTAACCGATCTGAACAAATTCTTCAGAGATTACATATTTGCCTTAGAAAATAATATATACCAAATTTCGTGAATATATCTTGTCAAATGTGGAAGTTGTCCAACAATATCTTGATTCCGATTGTTCAGTTTGTATGGCAGCTATATGCTATAGTTAACCGATCTGAACAAATTCTTCAGAGATTACATTGTTGCCTTAGAAAATAATATATACCAAATTTCGTGAATATATCTTGTCAAATGTGAAAGTTGTCCATACAAGAACTTGATTCCGATCGTTCAGTTTGTATGGCAGCTATATGCTATAGTTAACCGATCTGAACAAATTCTTCAGAGATTACATATTTGCCTTAGAAAATAATATATACCAAATTTCGTGAATATATCTTGTCAAATGTGAAAGTTGTCCAACAATATCTTGATTCCGATTGTTCAGTTTGTATGGCAGCTATATGCTATAGTTAACCGATCTGAACAAATTCTTCAGAGATTACATATTTGCCTTAGAAAATAATATATACCAAATTTCGTGAATATATCTTGTCAAATGTGAAAGTTGTCCATACAAGAACTTGATTCCGATCGTTCAGTTTGTATGGCAGCTATATGCTATAGTTAACCGATCTGAACAAATTCTTCAGAGATTACATATTTGTCTTAGAAAATAATATATACCAAATTTCGTGAATATATCTTGTCAAATGTGAAAGTTGTCCAACAATATCTTGATTCCGATCGTTCAGTTTATATGGCAGCTATATGTTATCGTGGTCCGATATCGGCCGTTCCGACAAATGAGCAGCTTCTTGAAGAGAAAATGACGTTTGCAAAATTTCAAAAGGATATCTTAAAAACTGAGGGACTAGTTCGTATATATACAGACAGACGGACAGACGGACAGGCGGACAGACAGACGGACATGGCTGAATCGACTCAGCTCAACATACTGATCATTTATATATATACTTTATAGGGTCTCCGACGCTTCCTTCTGGGTGTTACAAACATCGTGACAAAGTTAATATACCCTGTTCAGGGTATAAAAATAAGAAACCTCGAATGGATCACCCTTTACAATGAATTTGCATAATGCAGGAAAAGGCGAAGATTGCATTAACGGGCATAGCTATCCTTTCCACCCAGAAAGCGGCGCACGTTAGCCGTCGTCGTGGGGACCAACTTTACAGTCTTTCAGACGTGTTGAAAGAGTTGGGTCTAAGCAGAGCAATTTCTATCAAGTTATTTAAAAAATATTTGGACCTTAAATCTTCTTTCGTTTATGTACTATATGTTTATTCCATCGGTATAACTACGAAATATCATACAGGGTTTGTCCGGTAAGTAATAGGGCTTATTTTCTTTCGCCGCGACTGTACTTCGGACCGTGTGCGCACCGATTGGATTCGGTAGATTACGTTCCTAACTAACGAACGTGCGGCTGGTCAGTTGTCTACGAGCACCTGGAGAGTCAGGAGTCAGAGTCATTTTCACACAACGTGTTTCTGTGAGTGATGCAAGCAAGCAATTCTGGGTGAAACTCGGTAAATCTGCGACAGAGATTTTTTATACCCTGAACAGGGTATATTAACTTTGTCACGATGTTTGTAACACCCAGAAGGAAGCGTCGGAGACCCTATAAAGTATATATATAAATGATCAGTATGTTGAGCTGAGTCGATTTAGCCATGTCCGTCTGTCTGTCCGTCTGTCCGTCTGTCTGTATATATACGAACTAGTCCCTCAGTTTTTAAGATATCCTTTTGAAATTTTGCAAACGTCATTTTCTCTTCAAGAAGCTGCTCATTTGTCGGAACGGCCGATATCGGACCACTATAACATATAGCTGCCATATAAACTGAACGATCGGAATCAAGTTCTCATATGGAAAACTTTCGCATTTTACAATGTATCATCACCAAATTTGGTATAGATTATTTTCTAGGGCAAAAATGTAATATCCGAGAAAATTGTTCAGATCGGTTAACTATAACATATAGCTGCCATACAAACTGAACGATCGGAATCAAGTTCTTGTATGGACAACTTTCACATTTGACAAGATATATTCACGAAATTTGGTATATATTATTTTCTAAGGCAACAATGTAATCTCTGAAGAATTTGTTCAGATCGGTTAACTATAGCATATAGCTGCCATACAAACTGAACAATCGGAATCAAGATATTGTTGGACAACTTTCACATTTGACAAGATATATTCACGAAATTTGGTATATATTATTTTCTAAGGCAAATATGTAATCTCTGAAGAATTTGTTCAGATCGGTTAACTATAGCATATAGCTGCCATACAAACTGAACGATCGGAATCAAGTTCTTGTATGGACAACTTTCACATTTGACAAGATATATTCACGAAATTTGGTATATATTATTTTCTAAGGCAACAATGTAATCTCTGAAGAATTTGTTCAGATCGGTTAACTATAGCATATAGCTGCCATACAAACTGAACAATCGGAATCAAGATATTGTTGGACAACTTTCACATTTGACAAGATATATTCACGAAATTTGGTATATATTATTTTCTAAGGCAAATATGTAATCTCTGAAGAATTTGTTCAGATCGGTTAACTATAACATATAGCTTCCATACAAACTGGACACATAGTTACTAATAGAAATGCACCTGTGAAGGGTATTTAGCTTCGGTGCAACCGAAGTTAACGTTTTTTCTTGTTATACTTGAACATGTGCAAGAGGTGCGCGAAGATGGTCCCAAAAGTGCTCACTGACGATTAGAAATTGCTGCGAGTGGAAGTGTTTCATGAAAATTTGAACATGGATGAAAGTGACCACCAATTTTTAAACAGCGTAATCACAGGTAACGAGTCATGGATCTTTGAGTATGATACCGAGACAAAGAGGCAATCTTCCGCAAGCATTTTGAGACGACAGAGGGGATCCAAGCAGCATGCACCTCGGCTCTCAGGGATATTCCGGAGAATGCCTTCCATGACGCCTTCAATATTTGGATCTCGCGCTGGCAGCGCTTCATTGCCGCAGTAGGAGCCTATTTTGAAATTTTTTAAAGAATTGTAACGATTGGTTCAATAAATCAATAAATAATCTGAAGGAGCCTATTTTGAATGACTGGTTCAATAAATTTTTTTTAATCGATTCTGTACTAACTTTTCGGACAAACCCTGTACCACAATCTTCTTCATTATACTCATATTATTGTCAAATATAACGGAATTTTTTTACTATCAATTCAAACGAGCTCGCCGCTTGTGACGCCAGCAGAAAATTTATACAGCAAAATTTGAATTTGATAAACACTTATCCATATTTCAAAAGCCAATAACCTAACGGAAGTTAAAAAAAAACCAAAATTTGCTAATATATGCGAATAAAAGCCAACAATAATTTGTGTAAGTTCTCAACAGTTTTCAAGTGTTTCTTTTATTTGCCTACAATTATTTCATTAATTTAGAAATTCATTGTTTTCTATTGACTAAAATTTGTATAGTGCAAACTAGCCACTGAATTCGCAAACAACGAATGAATATAAATATTTGCACACAAGTGTGATTTGAGTGTCTGAGGCCGATGCCTAAGTACTTGGCGGCGCTGTTGGCACGAATTACGTCTTGAGTTCTAATGCGGAAGCGCACAGGCGTTGACTCAGCGTGTGGAGGGCTCGTTTATGGCACTACGAATGCGCAAATATTTGAACGAGTCATGCACAAATCAAATTAATACAATTCGGCTAAGCTGACACAATCAAAATAACTAAACGTCACAGCTTCAGCAGTGGAGAAATATTAAAGTTTTCAATCTGCGTCAAATAGTTCTTTGCGGTTAGTTAGTCATTAGTGGTTTGGAGTGACTGAGAGATTGGGATGAGATATTTTTTTACGAAAAAAAGCATGTATGTATGTGTTGTTTGTATGTCACAAATAATTCAATAATAATTCACAAAATGTAGCGACACTTTAAGCCCGCTAAGCTCTTGTGGGGATTGCGGCTGCTGCGGCTGGCGGTGAGTGGCTGGTTGGACAGCTAATGACACACGGAAGCCGCAGCCAAATGAGCTCCGCTGTTATAATGCTTTGTGAGCCACTTAATATGAAACATACGTACACTAGTCAGAAAAAGTTTGCGTACAAGACTCATATGCTTCCTAATTATTAAAAAACTTCCAGAAATAACAAAAATTCGAACAAATTTTTTTTTTATTTACTTGTTGGAATTCAGTTTTTGTATACATAACATTTTAATACTGCTGGATATAAATTAGGGTTAAAAACAAGAATGAAATAAAAAATAGATAAAATTCACTTCTGAAAAAGTTTGCGTACAAGAAAATAAAAACATTACAACAATGTATTTTATTCGAAAATGACAGTTTCTAGTAGCTAGTTGGGTACCCTTTGCGTTGTAGGACCTCTCTTAGTCGTTTTGGCATTGAATTTACGAGATTCGATGTCTCCTCCGATGTGATTTTGCTCCATTCCTCAAGGATAACATTTTTTACAACTCCATCGAAGAAATGTGGTGTTGGCGGATTCGACGCTGTAATAAATCCCATATGTGCTCAATGGGGTTAAGATCTGGTGATTGAGAGGGCGCATTGTAGAGGAGCCAGAGCTTAACAATTTCTGCAGTGTGCTTGGGGTCATTGTCTTGTTGAAACAAATACCTGTCTTCCAATCCCAATTTAACTGCGCTTTGCTTTAAATTCGCCTTAAGGATGTCCAAATAAACTCTTTTATCCATTGTTGATTCAATAAACTGGATATTACCCACTCCTTTACTGGACATACACCCCCACACCATCACGCCACCACCACCTTGTTTCACGGGCGCCGCGAGATTTTCTTTATTGAGTGCAGTTCCGGGTTTTCTCCAAACAAGCTTTCGTCCTTCTATTCCAAATATACAAAACTTGCTTTCATCTGAGAAAATAACGCGTTTCCAGAACTCAGGCGGCTTATTAACGTGCTCGTTAGCAAATGCAACTCGTTTTAGCCTGTCAATGATATGAATGGCTTCTTGTAACTAGTTTTAGTGCGTCTTTCCCAGAAAAAACTACTGGGATTCCCCTTGTTTTATTTTGTACGCAAACTTTTTCTGCGACGATGTTGCCAACTTCTTAATAATTGTTTAAAAAAAAAGCTTGTCACATTTTATGATGGTTTCAAATTTCGAAAACTTCTTCTATGATATTCTAATTTAATAATGCAACCATAAAAATTAAAGTTTGTTTGTGTTAAAATTCATAATGAGCCATACAAATATGCTGGAAAGTTTGTACGCAAACTTTTTCTGACTAATGTATATACACGTATACTTGTTTATATGCTAAAGTTCCATTGTAAATATTATTAATAAAATCATCTAGTTTTTAGTTAAGTGTATCATATTCGTATTCTCGCGGTGTTAATTAATTAATTCAAATAGATTCGTCTTTTGTGTAAATATACAAAGGTTTGGGTTCTTGGATGAGCGATTTTTAGGGTAGTGATAAGTACGGGTAAGTCCGCCCGTATAATAGATGTTCGCGCTATATTTTGGCGAGTATACTTTTTGGATCGCAACAGCAGTTCCTGAGATAATAATATTTAATACTCGTATATATCAATCTACTGATTTTATAAAAAAATCTCATATTATTCTGTGAGCAAAAATTATATACAATAGTATATTATAGTTAGACTTTTTAAATTAAAATTCGTCGTTTTTCCTACGTTGCTATGATTGTCAGTGACATCTGTGCCAAATGTGACATCAAAATAATCATTGCTGTTGAATGTTGGAAAACACCTTGGGTAATAATTGTTTGTTGCGAATAAGTAAGTTTGCTTGGTAAACATTTTTCAAAGAACTCGTTGACGAAGAACCATGTCCAAGACGGCCTAAGAAAAGTGACAACACGATTAGTTTCAAAATAACTAAATGTTTTCGAAGAACAGCGTCACGTTAACGTATGTGTAACGGTACTTTCGGACTATCAAGATGTCAAAAAACGTATTATTACGTAGTTATTGATTTATCGCGCTTTTAGTAGTTTTTTCCAGCACCGTTACATGGGGAGTGAGCGCGGTTTTCATTTCGAACATTTTCGCAATATTATATATAAAATATATGATACTGTTTGGCAACTGGTTGCAAGAGTATAAAAAGAGGCCAGAATTATGGTCTGAAAACTCTTGAATTTTGCTCCATGATAATGCACCGCCGCGTACTGCATTAATACTTCGTGAGTATTTCGCCAACGTTTCAATCGATACTGTGCAACCGCCATATTTGCCTGATTCAAGTTCGAGTTACTTCTGCCTTTTCATCAAACTCAAACGACCGTTCCGTTTTGAGTCAATTGAAGACGTGAATCGCTACGCGCATTAAAGGCTCTTTTGGAAATTTACTTCAAAAACTGGAAAAACGTTGAGAGGAACGACGTAGATTTTGAAGACGCTTTACTATTTTTTGCCCATAGTGGTATTGCCTATTAAAGTCAGCCACAAGAACTGAGAACTTTATTATTGATTGAAGGGGGTTAGTGGAAAGTGTGGACCCATTTTAATCAGTTTTGTACATGTGTAGTGGATTTGGTGTAATCTTTGTTCAAGTGTCAATCATTGCCGGTGTTCGAGATACGATCAAATATAGTGCTGCAATGTCAAGAAAGCAAAAGAATTTGAAACCTGCAAAATCCTGCAGGTCTCCAAGGATAACCTTTTCAGAAATTTCGTTAAGCATCGCATCACATACTCATCTGAAAAACAACAAAGCGGCTGTCGCTGGATTGCCGCTCTGCTATTCAAATATGGTGTCGAAAATAGACACACACGCCACCTCTTCGGCTTTTGACAGCCGCGAGGTCTGAATTTAATATCCCCGCAAAACTAATACGGCTGTGTAAACTGACGTTGAGTAGCACCAAAAGCTCCATCAGGATCAGGAAGAACCTCTCCGAGCCTTTCGTTACCAAACGAGGTTTCGAACAAGTCGACTCACTTTCGTGTGACTTCTTCAATCTATTTTGAATAAAATAATTCGAGCTGAGGAGCTGAACACAGAAGGTACAATTCTCTATGAGAGTGTGAAGCTGTTCAAGTAGCGTTAGCTAAGTAAAAACCTTTACACTCATGTGTAAAATGTTGACAGAGTATTAAATTCTTTGATTACCACGTGTTTCTCGTTGCTTAGCGGTAAAGCGTGTACGCATGCGTAGGCGAACGAGCGTGTGTGTGTGCACTGCTTATAAATATAAATACATGTTTCATTAGAATAAAACATGAAACTACTAAACATGTCATTCGCATGATTATTGATAATAAATATTCCAAGGTTAGTAAACAAAACTTGAATTTGATAAGAATTAATTATGAATTTTTATACAAAAAAAAAATTTAAATAAAAGACACCGACAAAGCATAGACTTATTACTTTTTGAAAAATATGGAAAAACGTGAAAAGTTTTCATTATTCGTCACAAAATGAGAGATAAATGGTGGATCGATTGCTTACGTCCACTATGCCATTGTTATCGATCATACAATGGATTTTGTCACATAAAAAGGTTTTGTTTTCAAGTTTCTCACACGTGAATTTCGCATCGTAATAAAGACACATATCACATTTAAGAATATCCATAATATATTGTATATGTGTATGTGTTACCATAATACAAGTACAATAAAAACTGGTCTGCATAAAGCATGAATGACGCTGACGAACAACAAAAGATATGCAAATTCAGTTATTCGGCGACTGGTTTTTCTTCAGTATGAGGCTTGTTAGACGCAACTTAGTGAGTAGTTTGGTTTAGGCTAGTTATAAAGACTAAATAAGAAACTGAAGATAGTTGATATGATATGAGCGAAAGTAAGTACTGTTACCACAGCAGCATTCCTCAAATAGTTTACAACCAAAAGGCCTTCAGCGTCAGCCAAGCCGGAATTACATTAACTCACCTCCTCCGCTTCGAATTGACTCATTAAGGTTTTTGATCTGGAAATATGGTCATTATGTTTTCAATGAATTCAGTTTACGAGCACCTTTGCCAAATACATATTTATTGAAACTAAAGCAGTTTTACTACACTGGTCTAATAATATGCTCCTAATTCTAAAAGTAACTTGTAGATTCGAGCATTTTCCGGTTTCGATTATGTTTTTGAAATGCAAATTTATGTATTGCGGGAATTGAAAATTAATTCAATAAATTATCAACACAAGACGAAGTCTAAACCTCGCCAAGCGGTTATTAATTATATTAAATAATATTGACGTCTATGAAATCAGAGAGATAAGAGCAAATGAGACAAATTGGTTAATCAGCCGTGTTTAGTGAATAATCGTTTTTGTTTATAAAACTGAAAGTAATTGTGCATTGACAATCATATTTTGTTTATTTTCTAGCATGTCGAGTCAAATGTTAAAGTGAACAAAATAATCGACTATAATATTAAGGGGGTATTCTACTCTACAAATCAAATTTTGTGCAGTTGTTTTAATTTTATTTAAGAAAAAACCAAAAATATTTTTAGCATCCATTTTTTATGGTGTTTTTATGGATATCTTAAGAATATAGAAAAAAAAATTTACAAAAAAATATTAAAAATTAAAAAATTTAGAGAGGCGGAGGGAGGTGGGTTGAAGACAGGTTTAAAAAAATGGCGCATCCTTGTGACATAGACTCTCACTCTCCTGGTGGTCTGAAAAAAAAATCAAAAAAATTCCTAATCAGTAAGGATGCTGTTATAGTCCCTAAATCAGGGAATCGAAAATTTTTTTTTTGAACAATGGCGTCTGCTTGAAAATAAAAATTATTTTTTTACGTTTTTTTTTAATTCCTGAATTTTTTTTAAATAGTTAAAACAAAAATTTTGACACAATGCTGGTAGTTTCGAGAAACACTAAAGTAACTGTAGCTCTTAAAATAACTTTAATTTTAACTTTAAATTTATGAAAAAAAAAATCAATTTTTTCAAAATTCTAGAGTAGAAGACCCCCTTAATGACAACTTTATGTGTGCATACGCCTTAGTGATCACAATGATAAACTAAATTTGTTTCACGACGTGTTTCTTCAATATGTCCATTCGTTTAGGAACAGAGGAATTTGTTCCATAATTCCTATTTACCGCTGTATCCATACCTTTCCATAGCCCTGGCATATCGATTAAAAAATTTTCGATCTTCATGTTGGTTTTCTTCCATATACAGGTTGCGTCATATTTTTTTCTTCTTCGTTACTGGCGTAGACACTGCTTACGCGATTATAGCCGAGTTAACAACAGCGCGCCAGTCGCTTCTTCTTTTCGCAATGTGGCGCCAATTGGAAATGCTAAGCGAAGCCAGCAATCTCCAATATTAAATTGAAAAATGCACACGAAAAGGAGTCGCCTTGTTTGAAACTTCGTTAGGTAACGGCTCGGAGAGGTCCTTTTCGATCCTGGCAGAGCTTTTAGTATTGCTCAACGTCAGTTTACACAGTCGTATTAGTTTTGCAGGGATACCAAATTCAGACATCGCTACATAAAGACAGCTCCTTTTCGAGCAGAAAATCGTTCGGCTGTCTGTTGTGATTGCAGCTTCTCGACGTCGAACCTTCCCCGGAGCACCGAACTTGCACTCCTTTATATGGCCACTGTAAATGCCACAAGGACCTACTTGTCTCAGTCCTTGCCCCGTCCATCGCACATCTTGGACGGCGGTGATATTAGCCTTTATTTTCAAAAGGACATTAACCAGCTGGGCCACCTTCCAAATTAAGAGACCGGACATTCCAGGTGCATACCTCACTCAAATCGTAATCCTTATTTCGTTTGCCATGGTCGTCATCAAAAGGGGGGTTTCTCTTCCGAGGCTGTTTGTTCCTTTTCACTGGGTGCGTTTTCTACGTGTCGGGTCCCAAACCCAGTGCACACCCCTGTGGAGGAGATATTTCGCCTTCTCACTTTAGCTCGCCTTTAAACGTATGTTTTGAGGATACCCAGAGGATACTTGGTCAAAGACCGGAGTCATGTGTCTCTTTCCTCCAATCCATCTTTTATAGCATTGAATAACTTCGATGTTACTTGCAAGTATTGGAAATCCATCTCTCTCCTCCATACAAGGCATAAAATATAAATTAATCTCTTCGAGTTAGTTTCATTGCACAAACAATGCGTAGACAGCTTTGTGAAAATGTTAACTGAGTTTTCATGAAAATTTAATGAAAACTTAAACGGTATATTCGGGCTATTTTTTAAGTAGTGTTGTGTGCAGAAAATATTTTTTTACGTTGGTATGATTGTCAGTGACGATGATTGAAAATATTCAACGTAGTAGTTACATTTAATTTTGTGTACGAAATCAAATTTCTGGTGCCGAAACGTTCAGAATGTTGGAAAAAACCTTCGGAGATGATTGTTCGTCGCAAGAAAGTGATTTTGATTGGTACAAATTATTCAAAGAATGTCGAGAACGCGTTGTACGACGAACCTCGTGCAGGACGGTCATCAACATCAACTAATGATCAACACGTCAATAAAAAAAAGGAATTGCTGCTTGAAAGTGAACAATTAATAACCACATATCTTACTGGCATCGTTTGAACATCCAAAAGATTAGTGAAACCCATTTTGAAAGATCATTTGGGCCTAAGAAAAGGACGATTGGTTCAAAAAAGTCTGCGAAACAATGCTCTCCGACATCCAGAATGGCAGGAAACTTATTATTACTGGCGGTGAGCCTTGGATCTATGCTACCGACCCGGAAACAGGCGATCAGTCGACCGTGGCAAAGGTGAGCGCAAGTCGAAAAAACCACGCCAAAGATGGTCAAAAATTAAGGTTATGTTTGACAGGTTTCTTCGAGTTCCTTCCGACGGGCCAATTGTCAAAAAGGAATAATATTTGAGTTTTATGCAACAAAATCAAACGACATCTCCGGTGAAACCGTTTTGAGTCAATTGAAGACATTAAACGTGAATAGTTACGTGCAGCGAAGGGTATATCAGAAATTGACTTTAACAACTATTTCGAGGATCGGAAAAAACGCTAGCACAAGTATATTGGGGCCAAGAGGAATTACATTGAGGGGGACGACCTAGATTGTGAAAAATTGTATTTGAGCGTTATACGGAATTTGCGTCAAGTTATTTCTCTGAGTTAGGCGTAATTATGGGTGAACAAGTCTTCGTTCCTTGATTATGATAATGCATCATGTCATACTATCATTGGCTTTTCCGACTCATATTGCTCCACAACTACTGTAATTGTCTTTGCTCTGAGCGACTTCTGGCTTCAAAGGCCGATGCAGGTCGCCGTTTTGACACGATTGAGGAGATAAAAACCGAATCGCAGAAGGTCTGGAAGGACGATAACAGAAAAAAATTTCTGACTGTGTTGAGGACTGGAAAAAAGCGTCGGCAAATTTTCGTTTTTTTGGACGGAAATTATTTTCAAGTGGATGAAATTGTTATTGAAGAAGAATAAATAAGAATTTACAATTTATAGACAAATTCACCTTCTTGATCACAGTAGACTTAATTATGATTCCGTAAAGTCAATAGACTTGGATGAAGAGCCTCTGGCCTCGATATTTGAAATCTATGAAAACTTTTTTCGTACTTTGAGATTAGTCAGCAGGCTGGAGGTGCTATTCTACATGAATGACATAGATTGATGGAGAAATAACTTCTGGCCTCCTAGTTAGTTACTCTGCTGAGTTATTACTGAGTTAGTTCCTAAGAGGTATCAGTTAGTTCTTAAGAGGTATTCGCTTAATTTCTTCATCTGCATAGTTCCTCAATATTTGGACCTTTGTTGGAAGTGTCATTTCCGAAAGATAAATAATTTATTTGCATAAATATCCAGAAGAAAACACCGGATATTATATTAATGAACAACGTGATGCTGAGTTGATGTCCGTCCATCTTTCTGCCTATATAAATGCGAACTAAAACCGATCAAAATCAAGTTTTTGTATGGATTTTTCTTTATTTCTGTTGCATATTCTAGCTTTGGTGCAATCGAACTTCAAGTTTTTTGTTTTACTTTTTGTTTGGCCGACAGACATTTGTTGAGTAAAATACAAAGCGTCTGCACCAGTATATCGGCTGAGCCAGATTATTTATTCAGGTTGAAACCCATCGAAAACGAAAGAAAAAGTGACAAACATTAAAGGAGCAAGTAAGGAAGGGAAAAGTGCGGGTGTAACCTAACATTTTATACTCTTGCAACTTGCAAGACACAAAGTCAGGGTAATACATTAAGGTGCAAAATATAATAATACATAAGATCAGAATTTTATGTACCGAATGTAGTTGAAATCGGTCGAGCAGGAGATATGATATTTTATTTAATAGTGGGTCGTACAATTTTTACGTGTGTACTAAGTTTGCCTCGATTTCTGACAAAACTGCGACAGAATCGAATTCTCTAGAAAAAGGTTATGTCGAAATGTTGTAGGTAGGTAAAAGGTAACTTTTGTATATGAACATTTATTACATAACCTCAAATTTTGTGTAAAACTTCAAACAAGCAGGTTTTTTTCTGTTCCTGCTTTCAGGTTGACCATAAATTATATTGGGTTGTCAAAAAAGTCTTACGGTATTTTTATTGAATCAATCAATTCGTGTGGCACCCATACATCGACCTTAGTGAATCTAAGCTTCTTCAAATGGTTTATAACGGTTTGATGACTACTATGCCGGTCTCTTTCGACCAATTGAGCGATTTTATCGCAATTTTCAACGACAGGCCTTCCGGAGCGTGGCGCATTTCCGACCACCTCTACACCACAACGAAAACGTTGAAACCATCGTTGTGCGGTGGAAATGGAAACTGTATCGGGTCCATAAACGGCACAAATTTTATTGGCGGCTTGAGATGCATTTTTGCCTTCATAGTAGTAGTACTGTAAAATATGCCGTATTTTCTCTTTATTTTGCTCCATGTTTGCGACGCTATAACTAACGAATGACTTAAAAGAAACGACAATCAATCAAACACGTGTTAGCGAGTGAAATAAGCTTTCCAAAAAGATATAGCATGACTCGATGCGACGAATAAAACTAGAACTA
Organism: Bactrocera correcta; assembly: GCA_027475135.1. NCBI lineage: Eukaryota > Metazoa > Arthropoda > Insecta > Diptera > Tephritidae > Bactrocera > Bactrocera correcta. The sequence goes on along the minus strand of CM050326.1, from coordinate 64,388,637 downwards.
CGCGCTTTCAGCGCCAACTAGCGAAAATACCGCAAATGTTTGACAACCTAATATTTCCCTTAACGTTTATTATTTTATCTTTCTTATCCGATGGATTTCCTCTAATTATAGATTTTTATAATATCTTATTTATATTTTATTAAATTGTAGAAAACGTTTGTTGCAACAAAGTTGATTGATATGCACAATACGAGTATGCAACACCTCTGCATTGGGGCGGGGGCAGACCTGTACAAACTGTTATCGTGTAATTATCGCAAAGAGTGAATATATGCAATGGTCGCATCCGACTTAGACAACAATGAAGCAGACAAAACGTGCATCACCGCCCAACGCGAAGCGTTAGCATTCTAATAACAACAGCAACAATAAGCACTGGCAAAATCTAGTAGCGATCCAAGCTGTTAAGTAGCTGTGAGGTGCTAAATCGTTGAACAGTGCAAATAAATAAACGAAAATCAAAGATACTGACAATATCATAATAATCATTAATATAGTCATAATTCCTGTTAACATAATGGATAAAGTGATAATTAAGTTCTTGCCCATACATTCTGAAGCGTTTCGTATGTGTATGTATGTATGTATGCTTTAGCACGAAGAATTTGATACCAGGGGCGGCCCCTGCTACGATTCACAGATCTTCAGTTTATTTCAAGCTTGATTAGAGCGACACTTTTGGCGCTTGTTGGAGAGGGCAGGGGGGCACCACTGACATCAATGTTGGCTTCGGCTGTGAAGGGAGCGACTTTTGCCGACGTCTTCTTTAATCCGCGGGCTGGGCCAGCCAAACCTGTTGGTGTATGCTACGGCTGTCGCTACCACTCCGCTCTTGAATTTGTCTGAGCTGCTGGCATTGTTGTTGCCTTTCTGGGTGTCTTTGTTGTTGTTCTTCTAATATTGCTGTGTTTTTATTTATTTTTTCTTAATTTTATTTTTCATTTTTTGATTCGTTATTTTCATTGTCAGAGTCGCCGTTGTTAGTGTTGTTGCCGTATTGTGTTGTTTTTCTTATTTCGTCACTTCGGATGATGATCACAACAACAATGCGCTTGAGGCGATAAAAATTCATATATAAATGTGAATTTGTCACAACGATTCTTGACAGTAAAATAACAAAATTTGCGCCGAACAGATCGATCGTCGAATGATCGCAAGCAATTCGCAAGTCGAACAAAGAATTTTTTTCTAATAAAAGTTTGTGCGACAGTAATAATTGGAAGTGTGAATCGCAGCCAGTGATTGATTTTTTTTGTTTTGCAAAACAGTATCAAGAAGTTTGAATAAAAAGTCGCCAACAACGCAAAAAGTGTCAAAACAATTATTTGCTGTGATAATCAATTGATTCAACCTTACGGATTTTTGAAAAAACCAAAAGTCAAATATTTGAAATATAAATCATAAACATATGAACTGCTACAAGGAGTGTTTATATTACAACAAATTTTGTTAAATATTGTAAGGTGTGCCGTAGTTTTCTTGAATCAGTTACAAGGACATACCACAAATCGTTTTTGAGTGTCTTCGAAATTTAAATATTTGGAACAAAAACTAATAAAAGCAGCAATGGCTAAAGTGAGTATTGAACAAACAAAAATAGAGTTGGAAAAGTATTGCTTATTGGGCAAATATATGAATGTATGTTTCGAAATGAATAAAAAAATTTGGATTGAGGTTTGCCTCCGATTTAAATTTGAGAAACGTGAACTGAGCGAATTTGCTCCAAAAGTACCGATAATTGGAAACAAAATCTGAAATTTAAATTAATTAAAAAATATATATATCTTTCTATCTGCATAATTCTCCATACGAACATACTTATAAAAAGAACTAACCAATAAAAACGTTGTGCGTATTATTAATAGAAGAATTTGTTCCGCAAAATACATAATATAAGCAGTTTGCTCCAAATAATAGAATTAGTATTACCTTGTGTGTGATATTTGTAACTAAGTATTAGGTTTTTTCAGAGTGTGACAAATATTTTGCCAGTAAATCTTATCCTTAGGCTTGGTGGCTGCAAAAATATATAAGCCTATACATTTTGCATGGCAATCGGTTACCAATCCAAAGCCAGATGCCATCTTGGGTTTATTATCTATTACCATTGAAAAAATACAAAAAAATGTCTAAATCGTATAACATTATTTTTTAAGGTTATATACTTGGCATATCTTTCAAGAAATTCATTTATTTATACATTATTCAATTGAATAATTTACCAAAAGTGATCTCTAAAAAGTGTGATCCTTTAATTCTTTATAAAAACTCTATTAAATTTTTTTTGTTGAAAGAAAAATTTTTTTTTCAGATATTTTTAAATTGTAAATATTAGTCCACCTGTAAAACTGAGTCAACGCACATAAATTTAGCCATTCAATTTTACAAACACTTCCCAAAACGTTTAAATTCAGGGTCGTCATCTGCATTTTCACGTATTTGTGGGCTTCCTGTTTCAGGATTGAACTCAAACACCACAACAACTAAAGGGTGTTTCATTTCGAGGTTCCCAACTTTTTTAAAGAAAAAACACACAAACTTCATATTTACTGGATAATGTTAATTAAAATTCAAAAGAACATTCTTCGGAATTTATTTTTTGAAGATTATCTATTTCAAATGTTGGCAACGGCTATGTCTCATATAGTCCCTCCGCTGAGTGCAATTTTCGACGAAACGTTCGAGCATTTCGACTGGTAACTGGCGAATAGCACCCGAAGGTTTTGCTCCAGCGGGAAGCGGGATTGTCCGCATTGGTTTTAGACTTTTTATGTCCCCACTGGAAAAAAAGTCTAACGGTATGATAACACACGACCTTGATGGCCAATCGACCACCACATTATCTGCTCACTGAAGTGTTCTCTGAATAAATCCATTGATTCATGCAATGTGTGGAAAGTGGCGCCGTCTTATTGAAACCAAATGTCGCCGAGATCACGAGCTTCGATTTCAAGCATTAAATATTCGCTTATCATGCCGCGATAACGGTCGCCATTGACAGTTCCTTTGCATCGGTATCATTTTTGAAGAAATATCTTCAGGTTGCTCTTCGTTTCAAATAGATTTTCTAGCTGAATCAAGTTTGCTAGCTCACATACTTATTGAGACAGAAATGAGCTTCTTCGCTGAACAAAATTTGACTCGAAAGCCTTGGATCTTTTTGGAACTTCTCAGTTTCGGCTGATATAATTATACCCTGAACAGGGTATATTAAGTTTGTCACGATGTTTGTAACACCCAGAAGGAAGCGTCGGAGACCCTATAAAGTATATATATAAATGATCAGTATGTTGAGGTGAGTCGATTTAGCCATGTCCGTCTGTCTGTATATATACGAACAAGTCCCTCAGTTTTTAAGATATCCTTTTGAAATTTTGCAAACGTCATTTTCTCTTCAAGAAGCTGCTCGTTTGTCGGAACGGCCGATAACGGACCACTATAACATATAGCTGCCATATATACTGAACGATCGGAATCAAGTTCTCATATGGAAAACTTTCGCATTTGACAATGTATCTTCACCAAATTTGGTACAGATTATTTTCTAGGGCAAAAATGTAATATCCGAGAAAATTGTTCAGATCGGTTAACTGTAGCATATAGCTGCTATACAAACTGAAAGATCGGAATCAAGTTCTTGTATGGACAACTTTCACATTTGACAAGATATATTCACGAAATTTGGTATAGATTATTTTTTAAGGTAACAATGTAATCTCTAAAAAACTTTTTCAGAACGGGTTACTATAACATATAGCTTCCATACAAACTGGACACATAGTTACTAACAGAAATGAACCTGTGAAGGATATTTAGCTTCGGTGCAACCGAAATTAACGTTTTTTGTTATTTTTGAGTTTCAGTTTTAACGTTAGGTAATCATATTTTCAGAAAGCATCAGTGAGGATAACACACTGTGTCCACTATGGTGATATGTAATTCTATTCATGATGGTGCATTTCAGTTTGTCCTTGAAGTAAAGCATAATTTTGTAGAATTAAATTCGTTAATTCCTTTGGAAGAACTCTTAGACCGTTCAGGATACTCGTACCTAGCAGCTATGTAATATCAGTAAGACCAAGATTAGGTATTGCAGTAAATCAACCAAGGCTATTTAGCAGCCACTTTCAAAAATAGGTTAATCATTACCATTTCGCATATAGCAGTTTCTTGTTTTAGAAAGGCTCAGTCACACTCCCATTACGTAAAAGTCACTGAAACTGAAACAAATTTAAATTTATGAGCAGTGCAAAATGTATAACAGTACATTCTCTTCTGGCCAAGGTCACATCATTGCGATTATATTCTAATTTTTCGGTAAATAACGTTTTGTTTACGCCTCCAGCGATTTGCATCTAAATCAACAGTTACGGTTAGAAAAAAGTGGACGCTCTACGTAGCATGTACATACATACATATATAGAAGAGGCCATATATAGTATGTATTGTGAGCGAAATTAAATGGGTGTTTGCCTAAAATTGGCGTTTTTCGTATATTTATTGACGCGTTTGATATGTCTTTTTTGGTAAAATTATTCGAGAGCGTGTTAACGCGAATTTAACAGTTAATTTATTATCCAATTACAATGTGCATATTAAAAATGCAAGCCAAATTCGAAGGCAATTTCAAAGCGGATCTTCGGCCGCAATTTATGGCTGAACGATTTAAATCATCAAATTTTTATGTCATTTTATAACTGTTTTTTGCAATATTTGCCAGCCAACAGCGCCATTCTAAGTGGATTAATTTGAGTTGGGCACCCGCAATTAAAATTTATATATTTTATTCTCATTAAGCCTGGCTGGGACACCGTTTTTTTTTTTTTTTGGTGTAAGGCATTTGCTTTTATTGGTATTTGGATTGTGGTGCGACTGCTGCGCCGTTATTAATTTTAATTAAACCGGCAAATGATGTGCAAAAGATACTTTTAATACGCTGTAATTATATTTGAGTCAATGGCATGGAAAAATGCAAATAAGTATTAATTAATATTTGTATTTATTTATTTTATTTTTTGATTGAATTTAAGTAGTTGCAATCGATTTAGGGTAATTGAAGCAGTGACAAGTAATCAACGCAATAGGGATCGGCACAGAAATAATTGCTCCGCTTTTGAGTTAAATTTGTTTGGCTATTGACTTTAAAGTTCTTATCCGATATATTTTAATTGAGCACTGGATTTCAATTAATTTAATTTATTTTTTTATTTTTTCAAAATCAATTGGTGGGCACTGGAGTGAGTGAGGGATTTATTAAATTCTATGAGCAAAATTAATAATGGCATAAGGCCCTCACGTCTTTTTTAATTATGTTTTTAAAGTAAAAATTAAATTGATGATCAGGCGGTCAAAACTCTACAGGAGTCAGAGAAGCTAAAGTTTTTCGGGATCAATACTCTTACTGTATTTACACGTCAATATTAAAGGTACAATTTCTTCAGGGATTACATCGTTACCTTAGACAATAACCATTACAAAATTTGGTGAAGTTAGGTTTTCAAATAAAAAAGGTTTTCGAAGCAAGGACTTGATTTTATCGTTAAATTTGTAACGCAGATATTCGATATCGGAGTTTCCGAGAAAGTAACAACTTCTTAAGAAGAAAAGGAGGAGTGAAAATTTCCAGATCTATAACACAGAAACTGAGAGACTAGCTTAATCACAGTCCGATTCTGATCATTTATAACTATAGCAGCAGCTTAAGTCGGCATACCATAGTAATCAACGCAATGTATAATAATATCGAACAAAGAATTTGTCTCAAATTTAGTATTTCTAACCGAATTTCGTGTGTTGAATCGTTGCGAATATTGGAAAAGACTTTCGGTGATTTCGTTTTATTAAAAGCACAAGCCTACGAGTGGTAAGAAGCCTTCAAGGACGGTCGAAAGATCGTTGAGGACATGCAGTTCTGGACGACCTTTGACCTATTCAACTAATAAAAATATGAAGAATATGGTTCTTGAAAATCGTCACGCAAGTGTTGGCGATATGGTAGGAGAGCTCGACATCTCTCCCGAGTCCATTCGAGTCAATTTGGGTATGAAACGCGTCTTGCTCGACTCTTTCCGATAAAGCTGAATTTTTTTCAAAAAGTGTACCGTAAACTGGTCTCTTAGAACATGCGTGATCGTGCGAATTCTGATTTGAGACATGGGTTTATGAGTTTGACATGCAAACAAGTCAACAATCATCGGAATGGAGAGAAAAAACGAGCCGTATTCAAACAAACCACACCAAAGCCGCTGAAAAATCAAGGTGTTCATTGTTTTTTTGTCCATAGTTTGGAAGGAAGGACAGATGGTCAGTAAGCAAAGAATTATATTTGACCGGGGGATTGAGTGAGAACATCTGTCGAAAGCGTTCGGAAATATGGACGACGATAACGTACCATCGCATCGAGCCACAATTTTGACCAATCAACCACCGTATTCACCAGATTTGGCTCAGTGTGATTTTTTCTTGTTCTGCAAACTGAAATTGTCGCTCCGTTGAATCCGTTTTCAGTCAAGGGGTAAGCCAAAATTCGTTAAGAAGCTTAAAGCCATCCCAAAAAGTGCTTATGAAAAGTGTTTCTAGGACTAGAAAAGTCGTTGTCATAAATATTTTAAGTATTTTTTGGTGGGGATTATTCTGAAGGTGACAAAATGAGTATTGACGAATAAATAAATATTTTGCGTTTTATTTACAATTTCCGGGTACATTTTTGTCGCAATGTATATTTTATAGAGTATTCAAAGTTTCTTTCGGGGTGCTACAAACTTCGTGGTAAACTTCATATATCCTGTTAAGAGTATAATAATTAGACTCCAGTGGCACCTACTGTAATTATTATTTTATTAGCTATCTTGTACTCCAGACATACACATAAACAATTTTTTACAATTGTGCACCATTATTTCATTATGAAAGAGATGTGTTGATTCTGCTCACTTAAATAATTATTACACTTTACTAATTTCCATAAATTGAAAGCAATTTGCTGTTAATACGAGTATACCGTTAGTGAATAGTAAAAGCTTTAGCAGCCATTACATTCAATTAAGCTTCATAATAAATGTTGATATTTATAAAAATAGCATCAACAATGGTATAATTGAATATTATTAAGAAATAAAAATTAAAAAAAAAAATTCTTTTACATAGACCTATCAATTAAAACCGTGTAATAAACATATAAAATAATTACTTGTTGATTTTTTGCCCGCACAAAAAAGTGCCAATATTTAAATATTAAAACAACAACACTAGCTTGTCAATACTATTAATTGCCATAATGTTGCCACTGTGCCCATGTTGTTGCTGTTTTTCTTGTTTTATGACAGTTTGTTGTAGTTTGGTTTACTTTGTTGTTGTAAGTGTGTAAGTGACCATCTGTCATTCGATATATGGCAAGTTAGCCATGAGCTATATATTTATGCGCCATTCAACCCAATTCAAACATACTTATAAATCGTGTAAGATAATCTGTTGATGGTTTGTAAAGAGCCACCGCTGCGCATTAAGGGGGTTCGTAAGGCATGCATAACAACACATTTTCACTATTATTGAAGAAGGTTACAAACAGTTAATATACTATACATAAGTGTCGGCTGCAGAGAATACAAATTAATTAATATTTTTTCAAGTTTGTTTTCGAAATTGTTATGAATCTTACACGAAATCATTAATATTTTTTCAAGTTTGTTTAAGAAATTGTTTAAATCATTAATATTTTTTATTTGTGAAGTTAGTTATGCGCAAACCTTTTTTCTTTAATTTGTAATTTACTGAAGCTGTTTGTCAGCAAATTGGCACACCCTAGTATGCGCAAGCATATGGCTGCACATCCATAATAACCGGTTGCATAAACGAGCTTCTGTGGCCAACGCCGCCCTGTGTTTTTCTCTTAATTTCAACTTTTTTCCAAATAAATGCAAATATTGACAATTTGTCTCTTGCGCCTTTGCATCTCTTCGCGTTTTTATAATTTCGATATTATTTATTTTTTTTCTCGCTTTTTATCGCTTCGTAGCTGTAATTTGTTATGGATATAAATTTTTTACTAATTACTAAATTATTGCTCGCTGTCAACAAGCTCGATAATCGATGTAAGCCAATATTTGTTTTAACCTGAAGATTTGAACTCGAAGTATCGAGTCTAAAGCAAGTTCATATGCAAATAATTGCGTTGATATTGTGCACCTTTCGTGTGACAGTAAATTTCAGTTGTATTGCTGATTCATAAATATTCATAAAATTTTATACAGAACTAACACGCTTGTGTGACATGGCAGTACCTAGAAAGATAAGTACTTAGTTGTCGAGTACTATTTAATTTTTGCAATAATTTATGGAAATCGTGGTTTGAAAATTGCAATAAATGCAATAATTGTAATCGCTAGAAATGTGCGTATCATGAGGATATGTAATTCTTAGATATCTAAATACTTTTACAATATTATGTTGTATACTGTAAAGCTCTCATATTGAATTAGATTCAATTTAGTGGCCTAAAACTGTTTCGCTTTTTGAATTACCTCAAATGTTTAAATAAATTAAATATAATTATAAACATGAAAAAGTTTAACGGTGTGATATCGCACGATCGTGGCAGCCTAAAATGAGAAATTATCTGCTTACCGAAGCGTTCCCTCAATAAATCTATCAATTGAAGCGATGTGTAAGAAGTGGCGCGGTTTTGTTCAAACCAAACATCTCCAAGTCGGTTATCATGGCACATTCGCTCTCATCGGCATCATTTTTGATGAATTATTGGTACACAAACCATACCAAAGCGTTACAGTGTCTGGATGGAATGACAGCTCTTGAATCTCATCAGGTTGCTCTTCGTCACAAAAGTGGCAATTTTGCTTTTATACAAAGCCATTGAGCTAGAAATGGTCCTCATCGCTGAAGAAAATTTGGAAAACGTATCTTCTTGGAGCTTTTCAAGAGCCCATAAATCAAATCGATGTCGTTTGGAAAGGTAGCACGACTTCAATTCTTACACAAGCTGTATTTTGTATTGTATTTTGATATAAGATCTTGCCATAAAATCCGCCAAGTCGTTCCATACGTCAGTCCGAGTGACTCTGCACCATCTTCGTGTACACTGAACTTCGGCTGCCATATTTTCTTCACTGCATGTTGGACGTGGTCAATTCGGTCGAAGATTATCCAATAATGAATTTTGGGCCTCAAGATGGGTGATGGTATTACGAATAGTATGCTCAGTAGGCCTATTATATTGACCATAAGTTGAGCGGAGCGCTCGAAACACATTCTTTACAGAACGTGAATTTTCGTGTTAAAGTTGAACGATGACCAAGTGCGAAACAATTCTGAACAAAAATAACTTGACAGCTTGACCCGACTAATGCGTTATCTGACAAAAAAGAGATTTGCTTGTTGCACGTTGGCCACGTTATGTCACAATGTGACGAGCATCTCAATGATGAACGAAATGTCAATTATTGATCTCATTCACCAAAAATTAAGACTTTTATCGTAGTATTAGAATGGGGTAATTCTAAAAGTTTTCAGAACCATTTTCAAAGCCAATTATGTGCATATAAAATTTAAATAATTTTGTATCAGCATAAATGGAGCACCCATAATTTTATATAATACCTATTTCTACAAGAATAACTCTTAGTTCAATAACCGCTTTTTGTTGCGGAAAGTAGACACTTTAACTTTTTCGAATTCAGGCCAATTTAAATAACGGGTGATTTATTAAAATGTGGTTTTCAAGAAGCAACATTTTTTTCGGAGTTATTTTTTTTGACAGGGGTTACATGATTTATACTTTGTTTGGTTTGCCATTTCATAATAAACTGACTTATTCGGGAACTAACAAAGAAGATCCGAATAATTCTATCCACTATAGAGCCAATAATTGGAGTTGTGGTCATTCACTTTATGGAAGATTTTGTGAAAGGATCTTCAATCTCCAGCTTAGAATGACCAGTAGGCGCGTTGCAAGTCCGGTGAATGGGTCCGAAACGAGGTGGGCACTTATACATACATATTTTCTCAAGAAAATTACTTCAGCAAAGAAACATACTTTTGAAGTAAAGTAGGCTATGGACTCCAGTATGGAGCTTACATGAATTGGAAGACGTTGACCTTCGGTTTCAGCATGCAATACAGCCAACGAAACAATCAGCATGTTGAAGGAAACTTTTGGTGAGCGCATTATTCGCTTTGGGAGAATGTGGCGTGGCCTTCAAAATAAGCCCGTAATGCTTGATGGTTTAGAAGAGGATATTCGGCACCTTATTACTGACTTAAGACCCCAATTGCTGCAAAATGTGTTCGAAAATTGGATCTCTCACCTGAAATTTATTAGAGCCAACTGCGGCGGTCGCTCGAATCATTTCCAAAACATAATGACAAGCCTTACGTTTATAATAAAGCTACATTTTCGGCCATAACATTATGATGTGCGTTTTACATGAAAACCCCATTTCCGAAAAAATAGCCGAATAAGGGCATATATTATATTAGAGATATAGGGTTTAAGGCAAGAGGATACAAACAACCGTTGAACAAAACTAATACACTCTGTGCCAATATGTTGCGAGAGTGTAAGAATCTATAAAAATTGGTTTGCAAGAGTTCTTATTTAGAACAACCCACCTCGAAAGAAGATGGAGCCTAGTTGTCGGGGTATGTCGACGTAAGGGGGCCGGTTTCGTTCAAAGAAAAATACTTCGTTTAGTTTTAATGTTATAAACTTCTGATTTTAATGTATAATTGTATATATATATATATATGTATGGGTGTGTGTTACCAATATTGGTTAAATTCCTTTTATCCTGGGTTGATGGATTTGATTGAAGTGGGATTTGATATTTCTTCTCCTGCGTTTGTCCACTTTGAATAAGAATGTCTCACTGCTGTGTTCACTTGTATTGTATTTCACTTTGCAATATGAACTAGTGTTTGTTTTATACTTTTGTATAAAGTTGTTTTTGATTTCTGCTCACTTTATATAAAGTTTCTTCTTTTATGGCAGGCTGGTATACTTTCGCTTCAAAAACGCGGAAGAAGTATTATTTTTTGTCTCCACTTTCGCCTGCTGACTGAAATTGGGGCAGTTGATATTCCTCCGCATTTTGCCTTTATGTAATTTGTGGGGATAGGCAGAGGAGTATTTGCTGGATTAAACAATAGTGTTACTAACATATCCATTGGTTTTGACTTTTATAAAATTTTAGTATAACATATACTATAGGTATAGATTTTCTCTCATAGAACACTGAAAATTATATATATACATGATAATACAATGCCCAAAAAAAGGTGACATCGTATTTCTTTTGAAAATTTTTTATTTATTCTTCCAAATCAATTTCATCCCCTTCAAAGTAATCCCCTCCCGATGCAATGCCTTATGCCAACGGATTTTCTTAATCTTCGAAACACTGGTTGTAGTCACTTTCCGGGATGGCCTTCAGTTCCGTCTTCGCTGCGGCTTGAATCTCCTCTATTGTATAAAAACGGTGTCCCCGGAGCGGTCTTTTAAGCTTGGTGAACAGCCAGAAGTCGCACGGAGTTAGATCAGGTGATACGGTGGTTGCGAACGATATGGGTTGAGTTTTTGGCGAAATGACCACGAATTACGAGGGTAGTATGGGATGGTGCATTATCGTGGTGTAAAAACCAAGAATTGTCTTTCCACAATTCCGGCCTTTTTAGGCGGATAGCGTTACGCAAACGACGCATAACGTTCAAATAATATTCCTTGTTGACTGTTTGACCGGTTGGAAGGAATTCATAATGCCAAATACCACGATAATCGAAGAAAACAGTCAACATGACCTTGATTTTTGAGCGACTTTGGCGGATTTTTTTGGTCTCGGCTCTCTTTTGGCACGATATTCGCTCGATTGATCGGTTGCTTCGGGGTCGTAAGCATAGATCCAAGTCTCATCGCCAGTTATAATGCATTTCATGACACCCTGGTAGTCGGAAAGCATCGTTTCACACACTTCAACGCGACGCCTTTTTTCCAAAAAATTCAATGTTTTCGGTACCAGTCGAGATTTGACGCGCTTGAGGCCCAAAACATCCTTCAAAATGACATTGGCTGAGCCTTTCGATATGCCAACTTCATCAGCGAGGTCTCTAATTGTTAATCGACGGTTTTTCAACACCAAATCTTTGATTTGTTGAACGTGAGCTTCGTCGGTTGAGGTTGATGGTCGCCCTGGACGCTCTTCGTCTTCGACACGTTCACGGCCGGCTTGGAACTCACTATAACCCCTTGTAAAATTTTTTTTTAGACATAGCCTCATCACCAAAGATTTCTGCACATCCTCAATGTATTCGCAGCAGAAAATTGATTCCGTAAACAAAATTAAATGCAAATTCTTTGCTCAACAAATTTCGACATCGCAAAAAACGAAAAACTCACTTTTAGCAGCTCACAAAACGACACGTATCTCAAACACTAATGAATATTTTGACATGAGACTTAACGTGAATGTGACTGAAGTACTACCAACCTAAAAAAAAAATGATTCTCCAAATCCTTCGACGCGCGCAGTTTAAATTCAAATGTCAACTTATTTTTTGGGCACTAAAAATGAGGCATTTCTTTTTGACGCAACAAATTAGTTACTTTTCAAGTTGTGTGTATGGAAAAATTAAACATTTGCTAAAAAACTGATAGAGTAAACATATTTCATATACAAAGTTATAGAATAATATGCATATATTACTTAGTTCATTAAATATACGTTAAATTTAACCGATAATTATTGTTCGGAATATCCCTCAGTAATATATTATCGGTGTTAAGCAATTTTGCAACCCACAAGCAATTAAATTTGTATTTAGTTAGTAGATGCTGTCGTCTGAGCACTTAGCTATATTGTTCTTCTGATAGCCATCGTGTCCAAAACTAATGATTACAAGCAAAACTATACTATAACACTTCTGGGAAATGAAATTTGAGCTTATTATTAAAATAAAAAATAAAATAAAACAAATTCTTAGGGCGGGATTTTAGCAGCATAAATCTTGCGCCAACATTTATCGACAGCTATAATCAAAAATTCTAACAACTAATTATAAAGTCAATGAGCTGCGAATAAAACTGATATGCGGTAATAATAGCTCTATACACAGCCGAGGCAAACATGAAACTTGGCTGTGGCAAATGAGAGTTCGTGTATTAAACAATATTACAAATTAATCAACTTCGTGCTGCCGAAGTAGTAATCATTACACTAAGTTGAAATTAGTGGTGCGCAGATTAGCATACTTTTACGTAGGTTAGCGGCAAAAGCGCGTATCATAATTAATGCGAAAATGCTCGTGACTTCTAAGCGCTGATATTAAGTCTCCATCCGGCATTTGTGGGATTGTGGGAATATTGTGTGCACAAATGTATTCGTGCAGTTGAGATCATCATGTCTGTTGCATGCAGTTTAGTGCCTTCAGTGCCAAGTGTTTTTGCTGGCAGTTTAACAAAAGCACTAAGGAGGCGATGGCGTATGAGTGACTTAGGAAGAATACTTAAAAATGTTTGAGGTTTGTTCGCTTATAGACACCGCACCCAAATTTTCAAACAAAGTACTAATAATATTAACAGCTTTAAGGCGTTAGGTGATGAGTTCAACTGTAAATTTGTATGCAAATTATGCTATTTGCTATTTATTTAAATTAACGGCTATAATCGCGTAAGCGCTGTCTACGCCAATAAAGAAGCAGAAGTTAACGAAATGACTTAACACCCAATTAGTGGAGGCAACAAACCATTGATCCATAGAAGTTTAAGAAAAAATCATTAGTTTAAATGTTTAGCAGGCAGCTGATTTGTTAACTGAAGTTAGTTGCTATACTTTAAAGTAAAAAAAAAAATTTGTTAATAATGCCAGGTATTGAATAATCTCATTAATATAAAATGAATATATTTGCCAAAGCTGTACACAAGTGATTTATAAGCGCTATTCGCAATCAATTTATCTATATTTCGGCATAACTTAGTTTTAATTTATTCTTGTCTTTAGAAATTTTTACAAATTATTGCCATTAAAATAATTTATTTAAGCTGTCTGGCCAGTCTGACAATGGCGTCCATGAATTTCATACACTAAATTGTTGCTGTTTCTAAAAAGCGCCTTATAAGCGTGATTTTTTATATTTTTATAGTTTGTTTAATGAGTTTTTGCCAAATCCGCATACGTCATATTAGGAAATTTCATATGTGTTTCTTCACATTAGCGACTCAGCAACGCAACACCCATGAGAATTTCATAACAAAAGTGAAACAAAAAACTTTAATGGCCGATAAAAACAAAGAAATAGTAAATACATATAACAAAGTATGCAAAACCAAAAACTAAAACAATAAACAATATTCAAAAAACCAAAAAAATTAAGCAGTTATAGAAACCAGATTTTTATTCAACGTCCAAAAATCCGTGAAATAAAAAAAATATTAAAAATCGAGCTACAACCTGTCCGACGTCTTGAAATTTATGCAAATATATACCGATTTTTGCAATGCAGACAATCCGGCTTTATTGGAAACAGCTGCTTGTGGACTTTATGGTTAAAATTTTACGACCCAAGTCATGTTTTTCTTCAAACATCGCTATGATTGTTATCACAAATACCGTTGCAATGCCATAAAATTGTTTATAACGGATTTATGGTGGCTCCGAATCAATTTACATCAACAGCCCCCTGTCTCAATGATTAATTGAATAATTATGTAGAGCGAAGCAGCTTTTGCCTTATTATTCTTGAAATTAAGATCTAAGCTTTTGCTTGCTTTGTCTTAACTCCTAAATCAATGGTAATTTTAAGAAGAGCAGCTGGCAAACTATTTGTATTGAATTCAGTCAAAACAAAAAAAAAAAAAAACAAAACATTAAATTGGTTACGACGAAGCTATAAACTCCTTCAAAAATACAAAAGTTTCCATGCAAGACTTGATTTTTATTGTTCCATTTACATATTGACAGCTATACGCCACTTGTCCGATATTGGCGGTTCCGACATATAAGTAGCTTATTAACGAGAAATGCAAGTGAGCAAAATTTCAGGTCGCTATTTCAAAAACTGAGACTCTTGCTCGTATTTATATACAGGCTGAAAACCCCAATTTATATATATTAAACGCTTAGGCAATATTTAATCAACATGTTTTAAGTGCAGAAAAATAATGAAACTTTCTCTCCACTCTTTCCAGTTCTGCATCATCGCTTTCTGCATTCTGGCGCCGCTGGCTAGCCTCTCTGTCGGCGTGCAAGCACAGGAAGGCGTCAACAATTACCTGGACGTAGAGACGCCGAACTTTTTCCAATACAACTCGCCACTGCGACGACCAGAAAGCCTGCGCTCGCCACAGTACTTTGATTTCCTCAGCACACTGTATCGTCGTGATGCCGCCAAAGCGGATCTATTCCGTCCGTACGTGAGATCACGTCGTGCCGCAGCCGATGCGCCGCTCACTGTGCCTTTGGATGTGTCGCTTTCGCCGGTGGCTGCCGTTGCAGCGTCTGGCGCTGCGCCACTCGATGAGCGTCCACGTCGTGCCATTGTCTTCCGTCCGCTATTCGTCTACAAACAGCAACAGATTCGCCGCGAGGAGCTGTCGAAACATCGCCGTCGTGTGTGAAGTGATTGCGGCAAACAGAACAGGTTCAGCGACCGGCTCTTGGTTGCATGCAACTGAAAAACACTGCGATCTTATTATATTATTATTTTTTTTTTTACTCGTATTTTGTATATTTATGTAATTACACTTTGTTGTTGACATCGCTTGCCTATTGTTGCATTCACTACGCACCGACTGGCGTTCCCCATTTCTACTTTATCGCTTAACATGAATACAACTCTTCCTTTCACCAATTTCCGCTCTGCACATCTTGTCGCCTTAATTTAAAGAAATCAAAAAACCTAGAATAAGCGAGAACTTCGTCACTAAACATTGGCCATCGAAAATTTCGAAAACTCTTCTTTATGTACATAATTATCTGCATGTGTCTTTACATGTGTACTTAGCAAATTAGAATTAACCTTTTATTGCCTAAGTATGTCGAAATTAAAAATTTTACAATCCCCTTACAATTGAGTGCAACATACTTTTAGGGGCGTGTACAAGTATTTGTTACTAGCAAACGAAATACCGTATTTTTAAGGCTTGTTGAGTTGTAAACTGAAAAGGAAAAAAATACTTAAAATTAAATTGTTAAAATTAAACCAATTATATGAAATAAAAATGCACTCAATCACAAAATTTGCCTTGTAAAACGCAAAATATATACTTTATATAAATAAATAAATAAAATTTTATATCTAAAAAAATATTAAAATTTATAACTCTCTTTTAAGTTTATTAGTAAAGTTTTTATTTTATTGGAAAAAAAATACAAACTAAAAACGGAAAGGAAAAATAATTGAAGGTTGATCAAAAAACACTCGATTTTTAATTGGATATTTTCATGTCAAAATGTTTGTTTTTTTTTTGAGTCGGTAGGGTTTTTCTTTGTTGAAATCTCTACTTTCTGATGCTATAAACAAGAAAAAAAAGTTCACTTCGATTGGATCGAGCTTATAATACTCTTCATAAATACCATATATTCCTAACAAGACCTTTGATCGGTCTGTTTGTAAGGCAGTCATATATAGTCTTCTCCTTTGCTGGCATAGACACCGCCTATGTGGTTCTAGCCTCGTTAACAAAAGCGCGCCAATCGTTTATTCTTTCGCAATTTCGTGACAGTTCGAGATACCAAGTGTAGCCAGGTCCTTGATCTCTCCAACGGAGTGGAGGTCTTCCTCTTCCTCTGCTTCCATCTCGGTACTTCATCGAAAATATTGAACGCTGGGGTGTTCTCTTTAATGCGGAGAACTTGACCTAGCCAGCGTAGCTGCTGTCTATTGATTCGCTGAACTATATCAATGTTTCCATATATCTAGCGCAGCTCAACCTTCCATCGACTGCGGTATACGCCGTCGTCAATGCGCAAAGAACCATACATCTTCCGCAAAACCTTTCTCTTGAATACTTTTAAACACCAACTCACCATATGTTGTCATTGTTCATGCCCCTGCACCGTATAGCAGGACGAAACTAGGGGTAATTGCTATTCAAACCTCATCATAGTCGGGCAATATATGGTAACATCTTTTCCATTGTCATCGATTGGGGAATCGGGTTTGCCCTCTCCAGATGTTACACTTTCACTGCCATCTATGACCTTAGTATGGTTTAAACATCAACCACCAGATCACCAATTTGGAACTTACAAGGGAATACTCCGGTCTTGAAACTGTCGTTAGTCACCGCATCTTTTCGGAGAATTTTCGAATATTACCGCTTTCGACCAGCTTCTCAAACACTTCAGTCACACATTTCGGCCTCATTTTGTTTTGTTCGACATATGCGTCCAGCTTTCCTCTTTTTCTCTTAGTATCTATTCCACACTCATATTGTGGTTGACCGCAACATTGCGACGAATGCCTTTTCTATATTGTGACACGACAGTCCATCGTATTTCTTGGGCAGCGGTGTTGTCAGCTCTTACATTTGCGAGGACATCAAGCACCTAGACAGCGGCAATGTCCCAATTTACGGACCGAACATAACATACGCTTGCCCTTAGTCATATTTCTTATTACGGTTGTTGTAGTCGTCAACAAAAGTGGAGTCTTTCATATGCAGCTGTTGTTTCTTTTTCATTAGGACTGATTTCCCGCGTCCCAAATCGAGCACACAACCTCGCTAGGCAAGTGACATTAAGTTTTCTGTTGTTCTGCTTGTTTCAAAACCCAAAACCGACGCTCGCTCGCAGTCGCACCTCTAGGGAACAGACGCTGTAATTAGACTTCAGCGAACCCTTATAACGAATATGTCGAAGTGGCTCTGGTGGAACCACCTCTCTTTCAGGCTTGACCTCTTTTTACACAAGTGTTGCTCACGTTTCCAGAATGCGCGGCGAAGACGCAAGAGTAGGAATTGGGAATAGCCCTACGACTGTAACTGCTTACACATAATGACGAGCCTATTTTTTCGGAGTAAAAAAAGTCCGAATATATACTGATGTTATCTGAGAGATTCTCAGTACCGTTATATTAGCATAGTTATCACATTAACATCCATTCTTCTATTTTGCAGACTACAGGTTAGATTTCGCCTCGCCATGGAAATCTACAAATACTCTGAGGTATAAGTTATCTTTAATAAAAACTCGTTAGGTTCAAAGTGTGACACATTTCCCGGCTGCATGAAGCAAATTGTCTATATAAGCTTATGTGATTTTCTCCTTGCTCAAATGAAATCTGGGCGACAACAAAATTCATACTAAATATCTTACTATATTTATTTATTTTGACAGACCCATACAGCTCGGCATATAATAAACCTTTACTTGGAGAAGTGAATTAAAACAATTTTTTTATTTATTTATAAAAACTTGAAACAATAATTCAATTACTTTTCCACGAAAAAAGGATCACTGGCTGCCAGGACCTTCGGCTCGCTGATGTTCGAACAAATAATAATTGTGAAGAAGTAGCAATATAGTAGATAGATGGTTATCAGTCTTTCTTTAGCTTTAGACGGTGTGCAATATTTTAAATAAATGTGTTTCGCTGACTCATATTTTACTTAGTAATATATGGAACTTTTCTAACCCAAGTTACACTACTATTAACCTACCATTAAATAAAAGCAATTTGAGCTTCCGTGTCCAGTTTTCATAGACAACTTTATTACGTTATGCTTGGCGATATATCCACTATATAAATCATATGTCAGTTATAATTAAAGAAATTAAATTATGAAGTTCGCGCGAAAATTAGAAATATCTGCATAAAGAACAGATAAAATGTTTGATACACATGTTTTTTGTTTAATACCTTTATATATCTAGATTTCGAATGAGAAACAGGATGAGCAGCATGATGAAAAAAAAACATGTAGATTTAGCATAAGAAATAAAAATCCTAATAAATGGTTGATATACTATATATTAGTTTATTTTCGTTACGATTTTTATATGATTTAAAATTCTTTCCAAAAATAGTTGTTTGAATTGAAATCACCTCAGTGAGGTAGAAAATGTGAAGTTTAAAATTATAAGAAATATGGAGATTTGCATTCGAATTAATATATTTTATAGATCCGATATTAAGAAAAAATATTTTGATTTATTCCGCCAAAACGGCAGTGAGACTTCGAGAATAATTATTTTGTATTTCCTAGTTAAGAACAATGGATGTAGTTTGAGATTCGTTAGGTGATTCTTACCCCTTGCAAGTATTTATGAAAAAGTAAGGAGGCGTTAAGTTTGTGTGTAACCGAACTCTTTAAACTCCTGGTAGTTATAATAATGAAAAAAACTTAGTTTTATTACTATACCAAAGGACCCTTCCACGCTTTACTGTGGCGGTTACACAAATGGTACTACTATCTGTATGATTTCTAGTCAGCCCCTAGAGATTCGGGGACTGAGGAACTATTAGTTAATAAGATATAATATTTTGGGTGAAGCTACTTGTATTAGTTTACAAAGCATGGATCCAAAAGCATTTCATGTGTGCATCTTTTTAGGGGAAATATACTGTAGAATTCGGACTCTGCACCGCTGAAAGGAGATTTGCTACGTGTGAAAGATCTGTGCAAAGTGTCGGCAGCAAGTTCATAACCCTACAAAAACAACAATATGCTGATTCTGAGGAGTGGTTGAGTTCTTTTTAGTCGTAATAAAACTGAATTTTTGCATGTATTTTGCGTGTGTCCATAGAAGCGGGGTTTCCCAAATTTTCCGGGAAAAGGTTAGCTTAGTAGACTGTTATGACCCAGTCATCAAGCGTGAAAAGACGGAAAAGTCGACTGGCGAGGTTATGGCATCAGTCTTTTGGGATGCACTAGATCTTCTAAAATGAAAGAATACGTTTTTCAGTTAAAACCTAAACTTAAAAGTTGGACAAGGGAAAAAACTGAAAACTGTATTTTTGGCAAACATTTTTACAAAAAAAAATTCAATTTTCGCGACTTTTTTTAAATAGTTGTAATCGATAAAAAATTTTTCGTCTAAATCTTCGCGTATTGTTATCAAGGCTGTATCTCCAAAACTATTATTCGGATCAATTTAAAAATTTAGAACTAAATTCTAGAAGTTTTGTTGAATTTAATAAGACAACAAAAAAATCGATTTATTTTTAAATCCGTAAACCCATGCAACCGCTTAAAATATCACGCACTTTAACAACCTGAATGATTTAAATACAGTCGTATAACCGGGTAATATCGACCAGATTTTTTCTATTTTTGACAATATCACATGCCACATACCAATCAAAAGCCCCCAGGGTTTCATTAAGGTCTTATAAAAACTTATTTTCTTAAAAAAAGGCACTTATTTTAATAGTTGAACACTGCTGAAACGTTTTCATATGTTTAAGTGGTTAAATTTAATTTTTAAATAAAAAATGTGACCATTTGTTGGCACTAAAACTGTGTACCAATACACCTTTTTTCTTACATGCTTTGCGGTGAGCATGATAAGTAAGTAGGTGATCGTTCATTTGCAATCAAATAAAATAATACTTTTTTTTAGTTACATTCGCGCCCTGCAATATGGTGACATGATCTGATGAGTCGACGTAACGAGTTTTCAAAAGAAAGGTTCTACGGAAGATTTATGGTTCTTTGCCCATTGGCAACGTCGAATATCGCAGTCGATGGAACGATGACTGTACGAGTTATACGACGACAATGACATAGTTCAGCGAATTAAGACGGGGGGCTCTGCTGGCTAGTCCATGTCGTCCGAATGCATAAAACCGCTCCAGCTTTGAAAGTATTCGAGGCAGTACCGCCGGGGGAAGTAGAGGAGGAGAAAAACTTTCACTCCGTTGGAAATACCACTATGGGGAAGAATCTGGCACAGAGCGGATCCATTCTTGTGTATGTGTGGGAGAGTTACCCTCCCCCAAAACTAGTTACCCAATATGGATCAAAAATAAAAGTATAGTCTAATGTTACAAATTCTACTCTAGATTCGTTCCGACCTGGCTGTACTTGATATCTCCAATTGGCGCCGAATTACGAAAAAAAGAAACGACTGTCGCGCTGTTGTAACCACGGCTATAACCGCGTAAGCGGTGTCTACGCCAATAAAGAAGAATATTTCACATTTAGCTGCACACGAATTTTGCTCCACCTTACTTCGTTGAAATAATACTCCAGAGACAAGTATGCATTAGCGCACTACACGAAAAAGGGGCGGATAGTAATGCAAATATAGATAAAGAATTAAAAGCTCGAACGCATACAAATATTAGTTCTCTCTGAAATTTTAGGAAAGAAATGCTGTTATTAATTTGGAAACAGTTCTGAAATTGAAAATTGTATTAACTGCATGTAGAAAAAAAATTTGAAATCAGAATTATTAAACGTATATGCAAGCGAAGGGAGAATATATTGGCTTAATATACATACTACTGTGTTCAAAAAATGACATTGTATTTATTTTGAAAATTCTTTATTTATTCTTTCAAATCAATTTCATCCCCTTCAAAGTAATCCCCTCTCAATGCAATGCACTTATGCCAACGGATTTTCCAATCTTCGAAACACTGGTTGTAGTCACTTTCCGGGATGACTTTCAGTTCCGTCTTCGCTGTGGCTTGAATCTCCTCTATTGTATAAAAACGGTGTCTCCGGAGCGGTCTTTTGAGCTTGGTGAACAGCCAGTAGTCGCACGGCGCCAGATCAGGTGAATACTGTGGTTGCGGAACGATATGGGTTGAGTTTTTGGCGAAATGACCACGAATTACGAGGGTAGTATGGGATGGTGCATTATCGTGGTGTAAAAACCAAGAATTGTCTTTCCACAATTCCGGCCTTTTTAGGCGGATAGCGTTACGCAAACGACACATAATGTTCAAATAATATTCCTTGTTAACTGTTTGACCGGTTGGAAGGAATTCACAATGCACAACACCACGAGAATCGAAGAAAACAGTCAACATGACCTTAATTTTTGAGCGACTTTGGCGCAATGTTTTTGGTCTTGGCTCTCTTTTGGCACAATATTCGCTTGATTGATCGGGTGTTTCGGAGTCGTAAGCATAGATCCAAGTCTTATCGCCAGTTATAATGCGTTTCATGACACCCTGGTAGTCGGAAAGCATCGTTTCATACACTTCAATGTTTTCGGTACCGGTCGAGATTTGACGCGCTTGAGGCCCAAAACATCCTTAAAAATAGTATCGGCTGAGCCTTTCGATATGCCAACTTCATCAGCAAGGTCTCTAATTGTTAATCGACGGTTTTTCAACACCAAATCTTTGATTTGTTGAACGTGAGCTTCGTCGGTTGAGGTTGATGGTCGCCCTGACGCTCTTCGTCTTCGACACGTTCACGGCCGGCTTGGAACTCACTATACCACTTGTAAACATTTTTTTAGACACAGCCCGATCACCAAAGGCTTTCTGCACCATCCTCAATGTATCCGCAGCAGAAAATTGATTCCGAAACAAAATTAATGCAAATTTTTTGTTCAACAAATTTCGACATCGCAAAAAACGAAAAATTCACTTTTAGCAGCTCACAAAACGACACGTATCTCAAACACTAATGAATATTTTGACATGAAATTTGACATAAATGTGACTGACAGTACTACCAACCTAAAAAAGAAATAATTCGCCAAATCTTTCAACGCGCTCAGCTTAAATTAAAATGTAGTATATTAACATAATTTTTAATGAAACTTTTTATTTTTTTTTGTAAAAGATTTTAAGAAATAAGTAAGTAATGAGATTTGTACTTTATTTTCGTTGACGTAAAGATCACGCAAACTGGACGCAAATTACCGAGAAAGAAAATTCGGCAACGGTTCGCTTTCCCTTTTGTTTTGAACAAATATTTTATCTGTAATGAACATTCCTCCCGAAATGGGACTATAATTTGCAGCATTTCATTTTTCGACAAATACGTAAATAATTTGAATTATTAAAAAATTATAACAAACATTCCTAGTACTAATTATACTTATTTATCCAATTGGTTGGTTAGTTATTCCTAATGTTACTTACAATATGAAGTCAGTGCCACTCTCTATCTGACCACACATAATGAGAGCGAGCAATATAAATAACACGCATGGAAATAACGGACAGAGCATTATATCACGATCCATCGCAGTAATGCATCGCCAGTGTGCAATTCTTATAGCGTTCGCTTTATTGACGCTTTGTCAATTTGAGAACGCAACTGGAATTATTGACCACTATCTACCGACGAGTTGTGCTGAGGCAGTTCATTTCTCTGGCCGTAAACCCTCCAGCGGAATATATCAGTTACGTGTACAGTTGCCTGATCAGGGTGACATATTATTCTACGTATATTGTTTACTCGATCCGAATGGTGGCGAAGCCTGGACTGTTATACAGAGACGGCAGGATGGGAGCATACACTTTAATCGTAACTGGAGAGAGTACAAAAATGGATTTGGCAACTTGAATAGAAATTTCTTCATTGGACTTGATAAACTACACGCTCTCACGGCAACGAAACTGAACGAATTATGGATTCAATTAAAGGATTTCGACAATGTGGAGAAGAATGCCACATATGATAGTTTTGCTATAGGCAGTGAGGAAGACAAGTACGCATTAATAGTACTGGGCGCTTATTCAGGCTCAGCTGGTGATTCCTTGACTGGTGTGCACGACGGTCGTAATTTCAGTACGTACGATCAGGACAATAGCGAGAGAGGTGCAAACTGTGCAGAAATATATATGGGTGGTTGGTGGTTTTCTAAGGATAGATGCCTCTACAGGTGACATTATACACCATAAACGCAAATTGACAGATCTTATTGTTATTTTTAACTTTCAGCCATTTAAACGGTGGCTATAAGGATACGCCAGCCACACGTGTTGATAACGGTCTGATTTGGTCATCTTGGCATGGACGTGAATCCTCTTTAAAGTATGTACATATGGCTATAAGGCCTAAATATAATTCGTTTGTGTAAACAGGATGTTAATGTGTTATATTTACGAATAAATACTGAAGATTAAAAAAATAGTCGTGGCATCAACAGCACCTGTGACGACTTGTTAAGTGTTAAGTTTGTAAAGTCAGTATTTTATCCTCGAACACAGCTTTATTCACGGAGTTTAAAAAAAAAGATTTTGTAACCATCAAGGACGGTAGAATATTGTTTGCACGAGTAGTTAGTAATAGGAAGATTGGTTTTAAAAAATAATGGGGATTTTGAACAAAAAATTCCAAGTTATTTATATAAATAATCAGATTGACAAGACGAATCGAAATCCAGGTAACTGTCCATTCCTCCTTCCATCACAAAACGCCATTAAACGAAAAGTTTATAGGTCCAACAATTAAGCATTAAATTAATGTACATCTCTTGGTTAACATTTTTTTAAGTAGGCGTGGTTCCTCCCCTGAATGCCTTAAAGGGGCATTTATTCTAGAAATAAATTGGAGCAGTTTTTTGAATTTTATTAAAAAAAAAAAAAATATTTTTACCATCCATTTTTTTATGGTGTTTTTATTGATATCTTAAGAATACAGAAAAAAAAATTTACAAAAAAATTTTAAAAATTAAAATAATTGAGGGGGGGGGGTGGAGAAACAGGTGTAAAAAAAAATGGCGCATTCTCGTGGCATTGATCCTGACTCTCCTGGTGGTCTGAAAAAAAAAATCAAAAGAAATCTCTTAATCAGTAAGGATGCTGTTATAGTCCGGGAACACGAAAATTTTTTTTTTTTTGAAAAATGGCGACTGCCTGAAAATAAAAATCATTTTTTACGCTTTTTTTTTTGAAATTCCTGAATTTTTTTAAAATATTAAAAACAAAAATTTTGACACGATGCTGGTAGGATTATATAAAGAAGGTTCACACAAAATTTCAAGTAAATCGGTTGTATAGAACTTGAGATAATGCCGGTACCGTGTGGAAAAAGTAGTTTCGAGAAAAACGCGTTTAAAGTTTAGGAGAAAATTCTAGTGAACACGGACGCCAGCTCACAAAATCGGCTGTATCTCCGAAAATAAGTCGAATTTTGAAAAATCCTTCCAAGGTCATATTTTTGAAAGTCCAAACTTTAAATATATGAAAAAAATCGAATTTTTTTAAATTCTAGAGTAGAATACCCCCTTAATATATATATTATTCATGCCGATGCAGCTAATTATCACATTCGTTCATTTCAAACTAAAATGTATAATAATGTGTACAATACATATGAGGCATCAGAGGAAATTTATCCATCAAATTCGGTTAAATTTGGTTTAGTTGCTGCTGAGTTTTGGACTTCATCGCTGGTTTATTTTTGCACTACCAATTCTTATTATATCGTTCCATTTTATCTCTAACGTCAGATTCAATAATTCCGATATTTACCATAGAGTTGATTTAAAAAACAAAAAAGAAATAATTATCTGTCTTTTATACTACTTACCGTTAACAAAAAGCAAACTCCTTCACTGGAGTACTTTCTTTATATAACAATAAAGTACCCCGACAAAGATTCTGCAAGTTTCTGACTAATACATATCCAAGTAAAGTATGAAGCATTGTTTATGACCAGTCGCCTCAAGGTTTTAGGGCAATGTCAGCGTCACTACGGGCATGGTTTATACTCGATATTGTTACAGAGCTCGGGATAGATACGGGAAAAGGAGATCCATGAGGAGTTAAACACAATGTGCTCTGGTCGACAGGTCGACACTATCAGCGATGTAATCTATGTGTTAACCGTAGGATCAAAGGACGAAAACAAGGCTTCTCCTCTAGTAAACCTAGCAATGTTGGACATCTGTTGATACTCCACTGACATAAACACGTTCTTCACGATAATAAATATAAAAATAGCGGAAAAGAATTGTATTGCTTGCTTTAGATCTGTTCTTTGATCCATTTTTTTGGAATAAGTGAAAATCGAAGACGAAGCAAAACCCGTTTAAGCAAACTCACTGTCAAAAATTATCTAAAGGATTAGAGAACCAACATAACGCAACAAAACAATCAAAAATCGAATACAATTCAAAATTGCCGAAGCTGTAAGCTTCAAAGTAATAAGGAAACAGTTTTGAATGTGCAGCTCTATCACAAAGCCAACACAGAATACTTGTAATGGAATCCCTCACTCATTGAATGGATGTCCAAAAAAGGCATAGCAGATATACTACTGTGCCCAAAAAATAAGATGACATTGTATGTATTTTGAAAATTCTTTATTTATTCTTCCAAATTTATTTCATCCCCTTCCAAGTAATCCCCTCCCGATGCAATGCACTTATGCCAACGGATTTTCCAATCTTCGAAACACTGGTTGTAGTCACTTTCCGGGATGGCCTTCAGTTCCGTCTTCGCTGCGGCTTGAATCTCCTCTATCATCGTACTTGAGCTTGGTGAACAGCCGGAAGTCGCACGGCGCCAGATCAGGTGAATACGGTGGTTGCGGAACGATATGGGTTGAGTTTTTGGCGAAATGACCACGAATTGCGAGGGCAGTATGGGATGGTGCATTATCGTGGTGTAAAAACCAAGAATTGTCTTTCCACAATTCCGGCATTTTTAGGCGGATAGCGTTACGCAAACGTTTAAATAATATTCCTGTTGACTGTTTGACCGGTTGGAAGGAATTCATAACGCCAAATACCACGATAATCGAAGAAAACAGTTACCATGACCTTGATTTTTGAGCGACTTTGGCGCGATTTTTTTGGTCTCGGCTCTCTTTTGGCACGATATTCGCTCGATTGATCGGTTGTTTCGGGGTCGTAAGCATAGATCCAAGTCTCACGCCAGTTAAATGCATTTCATGACACCCTGGTAGTCGGAAAGCATCGTTTCACACACTTCAACGCGACGCCTTTTTTCCAAAAAATTCAATGCTTTCGGTACCAGTCGAGATTTGACGCGCTTGAGGCCCAAAACATCCTTCAAATAGTATTGGCTGAGCCTTTCGATATGCCAACTTCATCAGCAAGGTCTGTAATTGTTAATCGACGGTTTTTCAACACCAAATCTTTGATTTGTTGAACGTGAGCTTCGTCGGTTGAGGTTGATGGTCGCCCTGGACGCTCTTCGACACGTTCACGGCCGGCTTGGAACTCACTATACCACTTGTAAACATTTTTTTTAGACATAGCCTCATCGCCAAAGGCTTTCTGCACCATCCTCAACGTATTCGCAGCAGAAAATTGTTCCGTAAACAAAATTTAATGCAAACTCTTTGCTCAACAAATTTCGACATCGAAAAACTCACTTTTAGCAGCTCACAAAACGACACGTATCTCAAACACTAATGAATATTTTGACATGAAATTTGACATAAATGTGACTGACAGTACCACCAACCTGAACAAAAAAAAATAATCCTCCAAATCCTTCAACGCGCGCAGTTTAAATTCAAATGTCACCTTATTTTTTGGACACAGTAGTACATACGTAGTTTTATTGAGAGAACCTTATGGTTTGAACGCAACGAGGCATCTAGCGCCAATTGAGCCCGGAGTGTTGGGAAGGGAATTTTCCTTTGTTACTATTTCACCAATAAAGTAATTTTTAAGCCAAGAAAAGCGTAATTTTTTTTAAATTCTAGGCTGCCAAAACCATTTTGGTTTCGGCATAAATAATGAATTTATTATTATAGTCCCGCTAACACCTTCATATTATATACATTTACTTGCATATAAAGATGTTGCTTGCAACATTCAATTACTTGCTGACAGCTTATTAACTTAAGCCATGCTCAGCGCAGTCATTTGCTCCCCATGTGCAAGAGCTCATTTCGTATTCATATCTACATATATTTATTGTATAATATTAGCCGCAGTGACATCTTCGTTTTGCATTTTTGCACACATTTTCCAATATTTATTTTTCACCATTCACCTTTTGGTAGTCCATACATATATTATATGAATACCGATGCAGGGTAGCTATGTAGGTGTTTTTCAGTCGCTTCAGCTAATGACAAAATTACTATGCAAAGCTGCAAGCAAACCGCAAAGCTCGTATAACTGTAAGTACTCCTCCTCAAATGCTTTGCAGCGAGCACAGGATCTTCTTTTCTCCTCTCTCTGCTGCCGTCGAATGCAACATTTGTTAATAGTGTAGCCTGGGCGCACGTACGTTTGTGTGTGTGTGTGTGTGTGTGTGTGTCTGAACCGAAGCTCATTTGTACTTGGCGCAGTTAGTTGTTAGCCATTTCCGAGTTGTCAGTTGCAGCATTTGCTATCTTTTAACATATTTCACCTTCCTTTCGATACGCTTTGTTTTCCGCTTGTTTCCCCAACTATATTTGTTTACATTATTTCTTCATATATTTGACAACTTCATTAGCATTGACAGGTGAACGTGTTGCATGCACGTTTGGCTTTGTTCCTGACACGTGACTTGGTAAATGCGTATTCTCTATAGTTTCGGTTATAGTAAGAGCGCTTAAATATTTGTAGAATTTTAATCTTTAATTATTGTAGAAAAGAGCGTGCGCAAGCTGTGCGGGATTACTCAATTACAGTTACGAGAAAAACAGTTCGAAATCGGCTTTTCCAAGAGTTGTGTTTTCCAACAATGTTTTTTCTTTACCAGATGTGGGTCGACATCCTGTATTATAAAACTAAGCCGTTAAGCAACTTGGCATGTGAGGATTGAGTCTGAACGGGTATAAGCGTAATGTACTTGTACAAAGGTAACCAGATCAGGGAAGGACATTTACAAGTATTGTATTTAAACCTTTTGACTACCTGACTTGGTGAAAGAAGATATAGCTTGTGCACTGCTCTGACTTCTTTGAAAGTATGAACCTTTGATCATTGGGTTTTCAGGTTGGAAAGTGGTTACATATTGCAAGTAGTTAAATAACTTTAAGGCTTAAAAGTTTACAGAACTCTGAATTCAGAAATCTTACAGTGATTCGCCACAATCGATCTGCAATAAGACGTCGCGTTCGTTAGCAAACTTTACCGATTTTGTTAGAAAACTAAAATTGTTTACTGAGATTGTTTGTAGCAGAGAAGATCGATGTGGGCAACGAAGGACGGTTTAAGGTTAATGAAGACAGAGAGTTTGTGAAATCAGATAATTATCTTTTTTGGCAACTGCTTCTTCATACGATTATGTGATATGACAGAATATAATTGTCAAATTTTGTCATCCGGGGAAACTCATATAATGTTCGGGTGATATTCTGTGGAACAACTTGTAGGCGTTTATATGAAATATTTCTTTTAATCTGAAATCCATGGCCAGCCGGCTACGAGAAGATATTGACTGTACTAATTAGTATAAATATTTAGCCTCACTTTCTTTTAAATTAAATACAAGATGTGCCAAATTTAAACGATAAGATTTACATTTGCCGTCATTTACGTATTACAGTGTTGACAACCCTAAAGAAAAACTAATCGACTGCTGACAGTATATGTTTAGTAAAAAAGAATCACTATACATTAATTGCGTGACAGTCTGTACGTAAAGCATGTAATCAGGTCTCTGAAAGGACCTTAAACTTGGTCTACTGGGGAAAGGTTGCAGTGCTACCCTCTAAACTCGTGATAACTTCCGTTTTGAAAAGTACTCGAACACTTACAGCCGTGATCACGCAAATAGCAAATTTAGTCATAGAAAGCAATAAGCGCGAATATAATCAACAAAGATTTTAAGAGAGTAAAACGAGCTTAAAATATGATTACTTGTTTATTAATTTTTCCATTTAAGTAAAAAAAAGCCAAATAGCAATTCTCGAATAATTAGTATTAATTGTAAAACTTGGACTCCCTCTAAAATGCCTTGGTCACTCAAATAGCACATTTTACCAAACTTGCAAAATTCATATGAAATTAGTGAAATTTAATCAACAATTTGGTGCCATAATATGCTTACGTTTCCAATACTTGGTTCTAGATGCCAGATTTTCAATTATAGCATCACATCCGCACACCATATTTTTTACAAGCTTCTCGCATCTCTTCTTTGGGTTGGAGTACCAAGCTTTCTTAATATCTTCCCATAAATCCTCAAAATTTGTAAAAGCAATTAGCAGCAATTTTAAGGTTAATATCGTTTCATAAGTTTTCTATTGGATTAAGGTCAGGGGTTAACGTTGGCTAATCCAAAACATTTATTTTTTCTTTCTTAAGTCAATACTTTGTGATTTTGGCTGTGTGCTTAGGGTCGTTATCCTGCATAAAAGTACAGCGAAGGAGAATGTAATTAAAAGCAAATGGTTCCATTTCGTTCCGTAATATGTCTTAATATTGATACCGAGAATAGGAGAAAATAGATCCTAAATTGGAATATTTGGGCCCACGCCATGCCAGGAAAAGTCACTCCATATCATCATATTTCCACATTTTATCGTCATTTTTGTGTTCCTGGAATTCAACGATTAACCTTTAGGACGATGAACACTAGGGTGATTAAAATTTTTTTTTTTTTTTTGGTTTTTGGTGATACTCGGAAAAATAGGTACCTAGACACCTTTAAGAAAGCCTCTCCAAGCATGAGTTCTTAATTGTAACGGGAAGGTCCTCCTACATAAAGTTTTCTATTTTTTTCTTATTATCAGATAGAAAAATTTATATCTCGCTTCCAACTACTTGAAAAAATATCTTGTTCCTTAGATTTTGTTGGAAATTGAATGCTCTACAAAAAAGATCTCCACGATTTTTTCGTATCAGGACCATTCTATTTATTTTCGTTTCATCCATTCATAGTAAATCCCAAAAATAAGGTATTTATCCCTATGTGTTTTTGCGAAACGTAGCCGATTTTGGATGTGCCACTTTGACAGAAGTGGCTTTTTGATCGGGCAGCCAGAAAGTTACCTCATTAAAACGGTTTCCAACAGTCTTCTGCGATATATTTAATCTATATTCTTCATTGATTTCCTGCATTATTTGGCACGAAGACTTAAAATTGTCGGCCTAGCTTCTCCAGACTATGACTCTATCTTCAGTAATTGTTTTCTTTCGCGGTAGTTGCAGTTTTTTTTTGATTTTGGTCAACTAGATCTCGTTAACTTTTATGAGTTTAAGATCATTATAAACTATTTTCCAGGAACAATTCAATAAAACCGCAACTTTTGAACAGGTTTCCCGGATTTCTTCATATTGTGCATAATGTGTTTTTTTTTTTCAGGACTACAGTGCTTACCACGCCCATTTCCACTCGAATTAAATTACTCCATCGTAGGCAATCATAATTATCTTTCTTATAATCACAGGAATAAAATTGATCATTAAGTCATGATAACTACTCAACTCATGACCTAGTAACGAAAATTATCAAATTTTTTTTAACAACTATTAGAAAATTTGTTAGTTAAGAATTTTCGGTTATAGGAATAATGAGTATTCAGTTGTTTCTGGTATATAAATGTACTATCTAAAGGGTAATCCAAATAGTGGTACTTTTTCAATAGCCTCTTTTTGACAGATCACGCGTCGGTCGTGTCAAGCTGTTATCTTACATCAGTTCATCAGTTCATCAGTTCAGTATTGTTTAGCACTTCATCATGGAAATACTTATACCTGAACTACGTTTACAAATCTTTTAACTTTATTACAAAAACTCACGTTCTAAAGATAATGTGTTTGACGCCCTTAGCTCAACTTATGGCCAACATAATTGGACTACTGAGCGTACTATTCACAACACCATCACTCATCTTGAGGTCCAGCATTCATTAATAATATTCGACCGAATACACCACCTACTTCATGTAGTGAAGAAAATATAACAACCGAAGCTGAGAGTGTACACGAAGACCGTGGAGAGTCGATTCGACGCTCTTCGCAGCAACTCGGACTGACGTATGGAACGACTCGGCGCAATTTAAGTAGGGATCTTAAATTGAAAACGTGCGAAATACAACGCCCATTCGTTATCGCTTCCCTCCATGGGCTCAGAAAAAAAAACGGTTTGGTGTGGGTTTTCCATATTTCTTATCTTAAAAAATGATGCCGGTGAGAACGTAATCGTCAATGGCAACAGATATCGCGCCATGATAACCGACTATTTGATGGCTTAAATTGAAGTTCGTGATCAGGGCGACAATCAAGAAAAAGGGTGGCTCTTTCCACACATGGCATCAAGGAATAGATTTGTTGAGAGAATACTTCGGGAGCAGTTTCTGGTCCGATCGATTGGCCACCAAGATCGTATGATATCATACCGTTAGACTTTTCCTGTGGGGATTTGTAAAGTCTAAAGTCTATGTGGACAGTATCGCATCCTTTCAGGCCTTGGAGCTAAACATCACACGTGTCATTGCCAGTTACCAGCCGAAATGCTCGAAGAACTTTTCGAAAATTGAATTCAAAATTGAAATATGAAATTTGAGTTACTGAAACCGAAAATGATAGTAAGAATTGAGAAGCACGTGGGATTTTTTGAATTGTAGTCAAGTGGCGCAAAGGTCAAACCACCACCATTTACTAAAACGGCAAAAATCACTGTACGCTATGGAACATTTTCAAACTTAAATTCATAATCAGGACACCTCACGTATCCCACAGACAGTTCGTAGTCGCAAATTTTTCCTTTAGATTTGTTGAGCAGTGTTATCGCTGCAACAAGGAATCAGTAAGAATATGTTGGATCAGTGAAAAATTGCAGCAAGAAGGACGCGATTTACTTATGCGTTTCTTCAGTAAATGTGTTGACTTTAGCAAAAAAAAAAAAAAGAAAGAAGTCGTGGCGTAAGTAAAATCGCACACCTCCACACATACTTGCATAGCGTCCAGCTGGATGTGCACTGAGCATATGCATGCCTTCCCGACGGGAGCGAGCAAACTGGGCATGGGTGCCGTAAATTATGCTAAGTTGATTATTTGCACAAGTTAGTGGAATGCACACGCAGAAAAACGGCAGTCAAGCGAATAAAACCGAAATGAAATAAAGTAGTAAAACATAAAAGCGCTTAATTCGGCACTTTCTGCCACAATCTGAGAGATTTTTTGTAAGCAGTTGTTAAGGTAAGATTAAAGGAATAAACTATGTTATGAATGAGGTTGGTGAGTTTTTTCGGAATGGGATAAAAAACGGAGCTTCATACCATATTCTCTGCTCCAAGCTAATTTTTGTTCTGTTTACGGTTTCGCTGCAACCAGATCAGCTGGTTTGTTGCCGTGAAAACTTCTTGTTGTTGTTATGTAAAATAGTGTAAGCTGTTATTCCTTTAAGTGTATTGTTGTGCTGTCCAAAGGAGTCAGCACAGATGAAGTTAATGGCGCGCCAATAGCCGATTGAAGTCGATGTGGCAAAAAGGAAAGATTTGCATATTTAAGGGGATTTCGTAGCGAGCACCGCCGATGTGTTCAAATGTGAAGTGATTGATTGCAAATTACCTTCGTAAGTGGATTCATGCACTGACGGTGCATAAATTTAGTGAGGAATGAATGTAGAGCACTGAGTGTTCGGATGGGGAAAGTGAAGTGATTGACAGTTATGTAAATGAAATCGATTTATTTGAGTTAATGGAGAAATTACTTAAAAAGAAAATGTTTTATCATTTAATGCCAAGAAATTTTATTGAACTATATTGGAGGGCAATTAAGTTTAAAAGCAAAAGCTGCTGAAACCATTAAGAAAGGGCTGAGTAATTTTATATACTATATATGTATAACTCAATACCGACATATTCGGCTTAAGGTTTGTTAAAAATAAGAAAAAAAAACTTTATAATATAGTGTATTCACACGATTTCATCTATTAACTATTATAATGCCACATACTAAAAAAATGTTCCTTGGGTTTAATTAAGGGACAGTAGAATCACCAATCATATAGCAAAGTTTTTCGATGAAAAGATAAGAAGGTATTCTACTCTAGAAATCAAATTTTATATATATTAAAAAAAATATATTTTTACTATCCATTTTTTAAAAAAAAAATTTACCAAAAAATATTAAAAATTAAAATAATTAGAGGGGGGAGGAGAGACAGGTGTTAAAAAAAAAAAATGTCGCGTCCTGGTGACATTGATCCTGACTCTCCTGGTGGTTTGAAAAAAATCAAAAAAAATTCCTTATCAGTAAGGATGATGTTATAGTCCGGGAATACGAAAAAAAAAATTTTGAAAAATGGCAACTGCCTGAAAAGAAAAATAATTTTTTACGCTTTGTTTTTGAAATTCCTGAATTTTTTTAAAATATTAAAAAACAAAAATTTTGACACAATGCTGGTAGGAACGATAAGGGATTATATAAAGAAGGTTCACACAAAATCTCATGTAAAGCGGTTGTATAGAACTTGAGATAATGCCGGTACCGTGCAGAAAAAGGTAGTTTCGAGAAAAACGCGTTTAAAGTTTAGGAGAAAATTCTAGTGATCGGCTGTATCTCCGAAAATAAGACGAATTTTGGAAAATCCTTCCAAGATCATATTTTTGAAAGTCTAAACTTTACATATATGAAAAAAAATCGAATTTTTCAAAATGCTAGAGTAGAATATAGATACTGGGATCCACATATTCGGTATTGATTTGATTTTTACTGAGAAAAGAAGAATCACATTAAATTTAAAATTGTGTTGGATGGAAAGTAGGCGTGGTTGTAGTCCGATTTTTTTTTTCACACTGTGGCAAACAAGTATGTCGAGTAGTGGTAGATAATGCTACCTACTGAATTAAGTCGAAATCGGTCTGTCGGATCCCGAGATATGTGATTTCCCCAAAAATTGGACGGTGCCACGCCCTTCGTGCATGTTTCATAGTGGTTCTTATAAAGCCCTATGATAGGGCCGTCTCTGAGGTAAAATTTAATGTCCCTGTAGCAATTAGTTATTGATTTAGTAGTTTTAAATAGAGGGCAGCGCCACGCCCACTTTTTAAGGTTTTTAACCACAGGTGTCCCCTGTTGCTGCGATATCCTGAGCCAAATTACAGTTATATATCTTAATTTAGTGCTTAGTTATGTAAATGTTTTTGGTTACTGGCAGTTGTGGCCGTGGCAGTGCACCAACTACGCCCTTCTATAGGATTACTATATTCCCTGATGTGTAAGGGAATTCCCTGATTTTGACCTTTGGCATTGATTCACTGTTTACCGTGAAAATTCCCTGATTCTCGTGAAAAATACGCTGATTCCTTGGTTTCCTCCTGCATCTGAGATTTTTTTAATTATTATTTTTTTGAGCGAGGGTCTGAAAAAAAGTGGAAATTCACAGCGTTTTAGTCTACTTGGGCGTTTTGAACTTGCGCCTCACGCGTAGGATGTATTTACATGAATCTATCATTCTTGGTTGCGTTCCAAAACTCGACCGAGTTCAACTCGCGCAGGTTGTTTTTGGTATAAAATTCCGCCTCTCAGTTGAGACTTTATATTATACTTGTTCAATATAACTTCAAAGAAGTGAATTGTTAGGACAACGGGACTGATTTTGACTGCGATCGATATGATAATCCTATCCATCTATGAACTCGTAATTTTCTTTTGTACTAAGAACCTGCATACTGCGTTTCATCAAGAGTTTAAAATATTTATTTAAGTGGTCAATAGGGTAATCATTTTTTTCATAGAAATTTTTATTCTACAATAAAACTTTTTCACATATCATGAGGTATATCGTGGAGTGTATAAACACATTTTTTCGAAATTTTTTGATGACATCTGTTGGAGAAATGGCTGGGTGAATGAGATATGTGTTTTCACTGGCGGACACCATTTCTCATGTATGGATTATCTGAAACACAAAACCCCAATTTATTCTTAAAAAGTACGCAAATGGTTATAGTCTCTACTAGAATCATGAAGAAGTGTTAAAAAATAAAAAAGTATTTAACGTTTTTTTTTTAATTTTTCCCCATTTTTTTTACAAAAATTTTATCATAACATAACACTGGCCAAAAATAAAAATTTGTTGAACCTTGTTTGTATTTGAGTCACAAATATCACCAATTTTTTACTATTTTAAACACGAAAACATCTACATATTTGCCCTATCACATCAGATTTTTTTAAAAGAATGAGCATTTTTTTCAAAATGTAAAGAAAAAATCAATAATCGTATTACAAAAACATATATTTGAACATTTACAAAGAAAACATTGAGTCTAAACAATGCTACAGGACTATTTGGAGTGACATCTTTTACGTTTCGCGGCAAAATTACGTCTAGGTGTAGTTTTTTTGTGAGTATCTTTAGTAATATCACGTATTAGTGACCAGCAGTAATCAGCCATCATATTCACATTCCATCGAACTTGGTACCTTGTCTCCATAGTTTTTATGTTCTGGAGGAACCTTTCTCCCTGCTCTTCACTGTAATCACCAAGATTATCAGGAAAAAAGCCCACATGTGAATCTAGAAAGTGGAGTTTCAATATTTATCTAATAAATTGGCAACCTTATTTCTATAGTCGGGGTGTTTATTATTTCCTAGAAAATTGTTCACAACATCTTTGAACGCCATCCAAGCTTCTGATTCAGTGTTATTCATAGTAGCATCAAATTTTTCATCAGCCATCAAAGATCTGATTTGCGGTCCATCGAACACTCCTTTAATTTTTGCATCAGATAATCTTGGACATTTTTTACACTGGTATTCATAACTAGCATTGTTTTTATCTAATGCTTTAACGAACTGTTTCATCATACCGAGTTTGATATGAAGCGGAGGTAGTAAAATTGTTTCAGAACTAATTAAATTTTTTTGTATAACGTTTTTTGCTCCTATTTTGAGATTTTTACGAGGATTCTATTGTTTTGTACGCAGTTCTTGTCTCGTGCTCTATTGTCCGACTCGCACAAGAAGCATGGAAACTTTGTATATCCTGACTACTGGCCTAATATCATAGTTATAATTTTTAGATCTTCACAAAGTTGCCAACCGTGTTTTTCATATCCAATTTTATCGAACAATGTTTCTAAATTTTCATCAGTCTCTTTCAAATGAACAGAATGAGCGACTGGAACAGAAACAGATTGATTAGTGTTGTGTAAAAGAACACCTTTTAGACTCCGCTTCGAAGAGTCTATAAAAAGTCTCCAATCTCCAGAATTATATTTTACTCCTAACTTTTCAATAAGATCGGGGATATTCTTACAATAAAGTAATGATTCTTCCTGACTAAAAAAATTTACAAATTCTGCTTCACGTTTTCTATACCATGCAAAATATGTATTTGGAGCTAACATATATTTTGCATGAAGTCTAGATCCAAAAAGTTGAGAAGATTTTTTAGAAAGATTTAGATCTCTAACTAAATCATTTAATTCACCTTGAGTAAATTTCTGTGGTTGATTTAAAATTGGTTAATATGTAAACTTCCGTCGACTCTTGACGCTGGAAATTTTGTTCTGATGATGTCGAACTAAGATCAGATATTAAGCTTGGAAGGGGCACTGGCATGACAAGACCATGTGGAATCGGCCGTGTAACTGAAGATACATTTGCGTAGAAAATTTAATTTTTATTTTTAGCGTTAAAACCTTTCACATTTGTACAACAAAAATCATCAATACGATTTGTACGATAAAATGAGGTATAATTTCGCGATAAGCACTATCAAGTTATTGGAAAAACATAATCAGAACTTGAACAAGCAAAATGATGTCGGCCGGTGTAATTTTAAGGACGATAGCCCGACGTTTTGTGAACATTAAAAAAAAATAAGCAAATCGGTTGAGTAATTCGACCGGAATCAAGTTTGCCAGTTTAAAAAGGTGTGTTTTGAGAAAAACGCGTTTCAAGTTTGAGGTGTGCATTGGGCCTTTTCCGAAACCTTCGAATGGTATAGTGGGTTTATACCTTAATTCTAAGGGTATAACGGAACAGAAAATGTAAAAAAAAATAAAAAAATGAAAACAGATTACCCCACTGACCCCCTAATTTACAGCTTGCACGGATGGACGGACGGATGGACAGACAAACAGTTACCCGGATTTCAACTTCGTTGCAGGTGATGCATACAACCGTTTGGTGAATACAACTATAATGGTGCTTTGTAGCAACTGGTTGCAGGAGTATAAAATCGGTTTTAGGTCTGGCAGGTGGACTGAAAAGTTCTTAGGCTAACATAGAAAATATAATATTTTTCTGTGAATTATCTTCGAGTGTGACTAGGCATTTTTGACTATAAACCCAAAGGTAAGGTACGGTTAGTTTGTAAGGCCAATGAGCAACGCATAGACTAGTTTTGGTCCTTTGCAATACCAGATGGAGATCAGTTATTAGTCAGTGAAAAGTAGTCATCTTTTACGATGCTTCTGCTTGACCGAAATTTCAACAGACTCTGTACCCTCACCATCGATACCTCTTCCAATGCGTCATACCGTGGGAACCCTAGATGCTTATAGCGCACTCATGGCAGTGCGGGACAAGTACACATGTGATGCTCCATTGTTTCACTGCTGTCCTTTTCTAGACATTTCCTGCAGTCTTTTCGATCTGTCAACTCCATTCAGCGGGCGTGTGTCGCTGTCAGACATTGACCAGTTAGTATTCCGATCATGTTCTTGTAGTATCTTCTCTCGAGTGCCAATAGGAGTTTTGCGCACTTCCGATCTATCGTTTTACTTTTTCAATTTCCATCCGGTTTTTTCTTTACCATGCTTCTGTCAAGATCATCGTATAGACAATGCATGAGTTTCCCAATATTGATGATGTTATCGGATATTAGCCGCATACCATTCTTGGCAATCGAACGAATAGACCAAGTCCCGCACGCAGTGAAGAAAATACAGCAGTCGTTGCTAAGAGTGTGCACGAAGACAGTGGAGAGTCGATTCGGCGCCGTTCGCTGCAGCTCGGACTGACGTATAGTACATAACGATTTGGTGCATTTTACGTAGATACCTTAGTTTGAAAGCGTACAAAAAATACCTTGTGCAAGAAGTGAAGCCACTCGACCTTCACAAGTAACATCGCTTTGCTCCATGGGCTTTTGAAAGGTTCCAAGAAGGTTTTCGAGCCAAATTTCGTCAGCTATGAGGCCAACTTCTGTCCCAATGGGTATGTAAACAAGCAAAATTCGAGCCAATTGAGCTGCAATTTCATACAAAAAAAAAAAAAATATATAAAAGTTTTGTGTGGTTTGTGGCCGGTGGTACCATCGGTCCATATTTCTTCAAAAATGCTGGTGAGATCGTAACCTTCAATTATTTGGTGCCTGATATTGAAGCTCATGATCTCGGCGACATCCGGTCGATTGGCTACCAAGATCATGTGATTTCACACCGTTAGACATTTTCTTGTGGGGATATGTAAAGTCTATAGACTATGCAGACAATACCGCTTGGAACAAAACATTACGCACATCATTCGCCAGTTACCAGTTGAAATGCTCTAACGAGCCATTGAAAATTAGACTCAACGAATTGACCATCTCAGAAGTAGACGCGGCCAACATTTGAAAGAGATAACTCAAAAAAAAATAAATGCGAAAGACTGTGCTTTCAAGTTCCCAATTAAATTTGAAATTTCTCTGTTGTTTGTTTAAAAAAGTAGGGAACCTCGAAATGGATCACCTTTTATATGGTATATGAACACAGTGACGAACTCAGTTGATTTAGCCCTCAGTTATTGAGATGTCATTCTGAAATTGTACACACGTTTTTTCTTGCCAAGAAACTGTTCATTTGTTCGAATCGCGGATATCGGATCTGATTATTGTCCGAAGCAAGGCTATAATATCCGAAGAAATTTTCCAGTAGTGGAAAACAGTTCTGTATCAGCCTTGTAAGCTTTCGCAGGTGGTTTGAACAACCCCATATAAATTTTTTTCAGAATGAATCCACTGCTACTGACGCCTTCTCATAGAAGGATGTGATCCTTTCTGCCTGCCTAGTTGCCGCACGTAAACTAATTGACTGAACCCACTTCAATGAAGGGCCAATACTTGCGGTAACGCCACAGCACTAACAGTTTGCTAAGTGTGTGTAAGAAGGTAAACTTGAATGTGATTTTACTTAAGTATATATGTACATACATTTTGGCAAACAAATCGGCTAGAAAGAAGCTAAAATAAATACCCAAACAAACACTTGCGGAAATTCCATTCTGTGATAAGATAATTAACTAGACAAAATAACTGGGCAAATGAAGAGACGTTACGCTGGAAATTCCTAAGCACCCACACCATTACAGTCGCACACACGCTTACGGTGCAACATTTGCGTCCACAATTGAGGAGCTCTACCCAAAATTCTTGAACATATTGCGCTTTATTACTTGCATTATTACTGCAGTTGTTGTTGTTGTTTGGTTGTTGCATTACGTTTAGTGTTGGCGCAAATTGTTGGCGAAGTAGAAAAGAAAACAACAAACATGAAATTTTGCAGTTACAATAGCAAAAACGAAAAGCGATGGCAATAATACAGGGTGTTATTGTAGCGGTGGCAATCAAAAATGGCAACGGCAGCAGCAGCAGCAGCAGATATACCAACAACAATAGCCATTTGATGAGCAAATTATTTCTGTAGCCGAGAGCATTCGCCATGCCGGCGATTTCGTGCGCTGTTTTGTTGTTTTTATTATTGAAAGTAGTAGCAAGAGCACTCTGTGCAGCAGCATAAACAGAACTTGCAACTAATGATGAAACTAATTGCATCAAAATGTATCGTCGTCTGCATCGACACACATACACACACAAACACACATACGCACACATGGCGCAGGCAGGGTAAACTTTGCGCAGTTCATGAAAAATATTCGAAATCCGGCAAAGTACTGAAAAGCACTAAAAAGCTATCAAAACTGCACTTGAGCTCACTTACACTCATGCATATGCATACGCTCACACACACAGGCACACAACTACACGTGCTGCTGGCACTCATGACGGCTGGCGATTGCTTGGTTAAGGTCGAATTTGAAGTTCAAATCGAAGTTTGTTGAGACGGCAAACCTCAGCAAAACAAACTAACTGCACATAATAAGTATATGTATACACACTTATGTACATACCTTTGTACAGTATAACTTTGTTTGTGTGCGCAACTCGTATAAACATATTTATAAATATTCGCTTGTGCTGGTGTTATTTCTGCTGGTGTTGCTGTTACCAATAATTGCCCATGTTTGCTTATGGCAGTAAATTGGAAAAGTTATACGATTGGCATGCAAATGCCGGAAATAGGAAACCGGCAACCGGAAAGGAAAGTGTGGGCAGAAAACCCGCTACTTCTTCTGTTATTTTTCGTTTTAAAAACAGAGGGGAGAAGCAGATTGTGCCTATCCACATTCTCTCACCTAGAATTGTGCACCAAAACATGTCAGCAGTGGCGTAGCGGTGAAGGGGTAGGGTGGTATTACGCCCCTTCTATAAAATTCATATGTACCGCCTGCGGCTTTGTCTGAATCAGAAGCTCGTTTGCAAACTCGTCATTCGTTCTTTATGGACAACTGATTATTTCTGATATTCACTGAGGAATATTTTAGAATGACACAAAGTAACGAGAAACTCTGGTAAGATTATGTTAGGTTAGGTTAGATGGAGGTGCAGTTTAATATGACCTGAAGTTTACGTCGTGGAGGACGTCAACGATTTTTGAGAAGTTTAATAGAAGCTTGATATGTAATTCTGATTCTTCATTCAGACCCTCGAACTGCGAAGCTACCAAGTATCTAATTCGAGTTCTAAGTAAGGTCAAATGGAAGCAGTCGTGTTGTTCCAACGCTCACTCATGATTCTCCCTACACTTGATCTTGCTGTCAGTCAAGCTTTTGGGTATTTTATTGCGTATCGTTTTAAGCGACTTGTTATTTCCAGAAATGGTTCGGTAGAAAAATGTATGTACTTTTGGCAATATTAACGTAAGGTTACCTGATTGTTCAAAAATATTCAAGGCTTGTACAAGCCACTAAATACTGAGTCCAGGTTTCTTGAAGATAGAGATATCTCTCTCAAGGAA
Organism: Bactrocera correcta; assembly: GCA_027475135.1. Lineage (NCBI taxonomy): Eukaryota > Metazoa > Arthropoda > Insecta > Diptera > Tephritidae > Bactrocera > Bactrocera correcta. The sequence goes on along the minus strand of CM050326.1, from coordinate 64,346,782 downwards.
GATTTATACCGCTATTAACATTAGTCCAAGAGTAATCCTACTGTGATAGGATAGTGCCCATTCTTGTTTTTTTGAAAATCTTATTTATTCTTCCAAATCAATTTCACCCCTTCAAAGTAATTTATGCAACACTATAAGGATTTTCAATCTTCGAAACACTGGTTTAGTCACTTTCGGATGGCCTTCAGTTCCGTCTTCGCTGCGCTTGAACTCCTCTATCGAAAAAACGGTTGGAGCGGTCCTTTTGAGCTTGGTAACAGTCAGAAGTCGCACGGCGCCAATCAGTGCATATTGTTTTCGGACGATATGGGTTGAGTTTTGGCGAAATGACCGAATTCGAGGGCAGTAGGGTTGCTTTACGTGTTTAAAACCAAGACCCACAAATGCGGCCTTTTGGCGGATACGTTACGCAAATTTCAAATAATATTCCTCTGTTGACTGTTGACACGGATGGAAGGAATTCATAATGCACAAACCACGATATTTCGAAGAAAACAGTCAAAACCTTAATTTTTGAATTTGCGCTTTTTTGGTTGGCTCTCTTTGACGATATTGTCGATTGATCGTTTGAAATGGGGTCATAAGCATAGATCCAGTCTCATCCTTATATCTTTGAACACCCTGGTAGTGGGAAACATCGTTTCACACATTTCGCATCCTTTTTCCCAAAAATTATGTTTCGGTGCATGAATTAAGCCTTGAGGCCCAAAACATCCTTCAATAGTATTGACTGAGCCTTTCGATAAGCCAACTTCATCAGCGAGTTCTCTAATTGTTGATCGACGGTTTTTCAACACCAAATCTTTGATTTGTTGAACGTGAACTTCGTCGGTTGAGGTTGATGGTCGCCCTGGACGCTCTTCGTCTTCGACACGTTCACGGCCGGCTTGGAACTCACTATACCACTTATAAACATTTTTTTAGACATAGCCTCATCACCAAAGGCTTTCTGCACCATCCTCAACGTATTCGCAGCAAAAAATTGATTCCGTATACAAAATTTAATGCAAATTCTTTGCTCAACAAATTTCGACATTCAAAAATTCTTTAAGCAGCTCACAAAACGACACGTATCACTACAACACTAATGAATATTTTGACATGAAATTTGACTTAAATGTGACTGACAGTACTACTACGCGTGCCGATATTGTGCTACTGTAGTAGCCATAGAAACTAAACGATCAAGCTCAAATCTTTGTATGGAAAACGTTTTTTAACGAGATATCTTCACGAAATTCAGCATGGATTGCTGTCCAAGAGAACGGGTAACTGTCCCATCGATCAATAAAAGTTTAGTTCTTCTTATTATTTTTTAGGACAAAAATCGAACTACTATGTCGTATAGCTGTTAAACTAATTGACCGAAAACAAAGTTCTTGTATGAAAACTTGAACGTGTATAATTTTTTATAGTTTCGATGGAGTCCAAGATAACATTTTTTCATGTTTTATCTCTAAAATTACTTATGTAAAATACAAATTAGAAGAACTTTTCATTTCTCAATTAATTCAAAGCATTGCCGCGGTTTCCAATCTAACAAGCTATGTATACCAAAAGGGAAAAAACTCCTCAAACGAGCTACAGCCAGTCCCTATATACTAGCGGGAGAGAGAGAGAGAGAATACTACTAAATCAGTTACATTAGATTTTGTTATTACTCAAAGGTCGTCCTCCTCAAACTCTAATTGTGGCTACGCCACTGCCAACCCTAAATTTATATGAAAGTGTAGAATTGTACTGCAGTGGTTTCGGTATTATTGCAAGTGTTAAGAGTTTCAAATTCTTAGGAAATATGAACACTTAAAATTTTGGCAATTGCGCTCTGAGAAATTTAATGCGCTCTATTAATATTTGGTTTTATTATTGCCAATTTTGAACATAAGTGGTCGTGTGCGCCAAAACTTTGAAAGTTTTGAGTTCGCAGCAATGAAAATCAATACAGTTACTCGATTATTAAACTATGCATGAAATGCGAAACCCGGTATATAATTTTAGACAAAATAAGTAATTTATTGTAATGTAAGATATTAAACGGATGCAGGTTTAAGGGGTTAGGGGTAGTCAGAGGCACGAAAAAATGAGAGTTTTCAATATTTTTTTTTGCTACTAAATCATGTTATTTTACAAAAGTAGTAATACGGCATTATTATACGACGTGTTGACTTGAAGTCATAAAAATTTTAAAAAAAAAAAAATTTAATTTCCGAAGTTATAGGCTGTTTGTGTTAAACCTGTTTCAAAAAAAGGTACTTGCGGTGACAAGCATAAGTCCTTGGAGATTCATTTAAAAACAATCGGACAAAAACAAAGTTTTATAAATAGATAATCCAGGCCTGATCGAAGGATTTTATTTTTGTTTTCAAAATTAACAAAATGGCGGCCTCAGGAAATTTTTTTCTAAATTTTTGCGAAAAAATCAACAGTTAATTGGTCTTAAAAATCGAAATTTTCGAAAAATAAAAATCCTTCGATCAGCCCCGAGTTTATTATGTATTTTAAAAGCTGTATAAATTTCATTAAAATTTACTGAACGGTTTTCGAGTTACAGTTGTCACCGATTCAAAAAACATAGTTTTGAGAAAAACGCGTTTAAAGTTTCGCTTTGAAGCGCCCGAGCTCTCTTTCTTATTTCTCGAATAACTCAAAAACTGATTATCAGATTAACGTGAAATTTTCAGGGAATGTTTTTAAGATATTACAATTAACGAAAATGCAAAAAAAGATAATGTGAAGTAACTTATGCCTGAATATTGAGACCAAATAAAACAAAAAATCTTTTATTCGTTTGGTATAAAATTGGTTTTTAAACATGGAAAAAACTATAAAATTTAGAGATAATTGGTGTAGACACCGCTTACGCGGTAATGGCTGAGTTTACAACAGCGCGCTTTTCGCTGTTTCCCTTTCCAAACCCTTTTGGTATTTCCAAGGGAAAGGGGAAAGTCTTCCTCTGCTTCCCCCGGCATATACTGCGTTAAATACTCTCAGGCTATAGTGATTTCATCCATTCGGACGACATGACCTAGCCAGCAGTCTCTTAATTCGCTGAACTATGTCCTATATTCCGCAGAACCTTTTTCTCGAAAACTGGTAATGGCGACTCATCAGATGAAGTCAGCGTCCATGCCTCTGCACCATAAAGCAGGACGGGGATGATGAGTGACTTTTAAATTTTGGTCTTTATTCACCAAGAGAGGACTTGACTTTTCAATTGCCTACCCAGTCCGAAGGAGCATTTGTTGGCAAGAGTTATTTTGCGTTGAATTTCGAGGCTGACACTGTTGTTGGTGTTAATACTGTTTCCAAGATAGGCGAAATTATCTACGACCTCGAAGTTATGACTATCAATAGTGACGTGGGAGCCAAGTCGCGAGTACCACGACTACTTATTTGATGACAGTAGATAATTCGTCTTGTTTCGCTTCCATATCTATTATGAAGAAAGCTCAACTAACAACGCGGATGTTGAGGCCAATGATATCAATATTATCGGCATATGCCAGCAGCTGTACACTCTTATAAAAGATTGATACTTCTCGATTCAGCTTTGCAGCTGGAATTATTTTCTCCAAGATCAAATTGAAGAAGTCGCTCGATAGGGAGTCGCCTTGTCTGAAACCTCGTTTGGTATCAAACGGGTCGGAGCGGTCCTTCCCGATTCTGACTGAGCTTTTGGTATTGCTCAACGTCAGTTTACATAGCCGTTTTAGTTTTGCGGAGATACCAAATTTAGACATCGCGGCTTAAAGGCTGCTCCTTTTCGTGCAGTCATAGGAAGCTTTGAAATTGACGAAGAGATGCTGTGTGTACTCTCTCTTTTCACGGGTTTTTTACAAGATTTGGCGCATGGTGAATATCTGGTCAGTTGTTGATTTTGCAGGCAATTATTATTCAACTCTTAATAAAAACATGAGACTCGCTTAAATTGAGAAAATTGAGAGTAATTTAATTTCAATTAAAGAAAGAAATGGAACTCGCAGAATTTATACAATTTGTATACAAAGAGAACAAAAACCTTTTCTATTGAGAGGACGATCAAAAAAGCCTACGTAAAATTTAGAAATCCCATTTGAAAATCTTTTTCACTTAGAGGTATCTTAGTAAATCCTGTATTTGTCAAGCATCGTATCTCAAGCATCCTATCTAAGATTTACGTATTGAAGCAATATCAAGATATTTTGCTTTAAGACCTACGCTTCAAACGATATAAATTTCAGACGATCTCGCATTTCTGGTTCATGAGTAATAATATTCGAAAAATGTTCCTACGAAAACACCAACCCATGCAAATAAGTGACTTTAAAATGACCAGAACGCACTCTCAATCGACCAAAACGCAACAAAAAAAATATATGATTCTGAGTAGTGCTTAAGAAATTAAATAGTATAGCTTTTCCTTCGTTGTATATACATATGTACGTATACCCTGCCGATCAACTGAATAGGTTCACATAAATTCGCTTGCATTTTCATGATTTTTTCAAAACATATTGATCGTACGCATGTTTCATGTAAACTTTATATTTGTGTCAATCAATGTGCGCTAGTAAAAACCGTTTGCTAAGTACCGTTACTTTGCATATTCTATTTTGCTATTTCTTACGCTAATTTCTGTGCAATTTTTTGGTTCAACTGAATAAATTCAGCTGAAAGATTTTTAGTTTGAGATTAAACTTGGCGGTGTGGGACATATTTTAGATACAAACTTTTTATTTCATATATTTTCTTTAAATTAAATGAAAAACGGGACGCGGAGAACAATAATCCGAGTATGAAAGAGGCCAAATTGAAGCCTATCGTGAAAGTGGTCTTAGCCATCGCAAGATCGCTCAAAAATTTGTCGAAGCCAAAATGTTGTGAGTAACTTTTTGAGAAACAAAGCAGAATATGGCAAAAACATGAAAGGCGGAGTCAAACACGCCACTTCTGCAGCAGTCAGGAAGCATATTGTGCGAGCTGCTTCCAATTCGCATTTCTCAGCACCCAAAACTAAAGAAATTTGCGGTGTGTCTACAGTTAAACGTGTGATTTCGTCGGCTGATCATCTAAAACGAATGAAACTTAAAAAAAAAAAACAAAAACACCGTTAAATGATGCACGTAAAGCTTTACGATTGCTCTTTGCGCGCAAACACATGAGCTGGACGAGCGAACGGCAGAGGGTCGGTTTTTCCGACAAAAAAAAAAAAATTTAATTTAGACGGCCCTGATGGATACAACTACTTTTTATCACGATCTTCGAAAGGAGAAGCATTTCCGGAGCCGTCGCCATAGCAGAGAGGGAGACGTAATCGGGGTGGGGGTCGGTATCAGTCTTTGGCACTTGCGACCTTCAATTTGTTACTTCCAAAATGAACGCAGAAACCCTCATAAAAGCATTTCCTCATTATTTCAATATTTTCCACATTATCAAATGGACTTACCCCGCACGATAGCGCTCCTATTCATACGGCTAGGGTGGTAAAAGAGTGGATTAACGTATGGCGGGGTTTCTATCGCGCAAGGTATATGAAGGAGCCAGGCAATTTGATTGCAAAACAACTTTAGTTGCGGCAATTAAAAAACCGGACCACATTCTCGCTCCAAATTTTTTGGAAAAAATTTTTAAAGTGCTCGTCCCATCGAATGAAAATTTATCAAAAACGGCTTCTCTGGACTTTAAATTAAAAAATTTTTGAAATGCACTTAAAACCGCCCACTGCCAACCACCTATAAAAAACCCGGCAACAAAAAATTTTTTTTTTTTGGGGGTCTTCTAGGGCTTGGGAAATTTTGGGAAAAAATTATTAATTTGAAAATTTCTTGGCTGATCTAAAAAGAATTTAATTTATTCTTAAATCAAAGTGACGTTATTTATTAAACCTTTTAAAAAGTTGATTTTTTAAAAGATAATAATAAATTTTTGCCAAATTGTTTTAATTGAAAAAAGGTAACAGGCGAAAAATTTGTTTTTCATCTTTTTATTTGGTAATTTTTTAAAAGAGAAGAAAAAATATTCTTTTAACAAATTTTTTGGGAGCTATAAATTCTTAACCTAAAAGTTGTAATCAAAGAAATTTAGCCTTAAGCCTGCTTAAATTTTAAAAATACTTTAGAAGGTGAAAAAAAAATCAAAAATTGTCTAATTTCTAAAAGTTTAACCCGGAAAATTTTTTCGGTTCCTTTTTTTTTAAAAAAAATTTTTAAAATACAGATGTCGGACTTTCATTTTTTTAATTTTGTTAGGGACCTAAGCAAGAACAAAGCAAAAAAGTTTTTTACCCATAAAAAAAAATAAAAAGTTTTTAAAATTTAATTTTTTTTAGTAAAAAATTTTTGAAAAATTTTTTAATAATTAAAATCCTTTTCTTGAGCAGAATTTCAGTTAGGGAGTTTTTTTTTTATGAGTTCAAGTTACGGGGCTATATTTTCACTTTTAAAACACAAAAAAGCCATTTTTTGTTTATAAATCTTACAAAACAAAAAAAAAATTCTTATTTGGAAATAATTTTAATATGGAAAATTTTAAAAATTTAATAACTTTTCCGTCGACTTCTGTTTTAAGTTTTTTTTAACTTTTAAAATTTTGTACTTTTTTTATAGTCTAAACTTGTTGAATTTTTCTTTTTTCGGAAATATTCGCTAAAATACAAAACAAAAATCAAAAGTTTTGACTATTGCAAAGTTCAAAAATCCTAAAATTTTTTAAATTTAATTCTATCGACAATGGACAATATTTTCGGGGATGAAAATGGGCTGAAAAATTTGCAATGCCGCAGGCCCGGGGTTTAAAAGAAGTTAAAAAATCCAAAAATAGCGGATTCTTTCCTCTTAAAAAAAAATTAAACTTTAAGGGGAAATGCAACTAAAATATAAAAACGAAAGTGCCAAGCAATTGAAAAATTTTAAAAAGCCAAACAAATATATTTTTTGTTTGGGGTTCCCCCTGTTCTCAGCTTGGGAAATTCGTTTTAGAGCACTTAAAAAAACTGAAAAAATTAATTTCCTTAGTTAAAGAAGTGCTTTTGGGCGATTACATCGTGTTTTTTATTTTATTCAAAATAAAGCTTTGTACACTTGGATAACAACTGGAATTCAAACAATATTTTTTTATTTGTTTAAAAGGCATTAGTTTTTGTTGGAAAAATTTAACCTGTTAGATTTAGCTGTAACAAGAATATTATGTATTAATTAGTTAAAAAATGGCATCAAGTCAGTGTAAAAATTATGTTGATTTATTCTGTTTTATTTGCGATGAATTTATTAAAGTGAGAAGTAAAAAATTTGCTTTATCAACAAATTTGAAACTTTGCGAAGCCTATGAAGCCTATTTCAACCTAAAAGTCAGTAATCAAAATGAAAATTGGTACCTCACTTCGCCTGCGTTAATTGTAAAAATACTTTAGAAGGTAAGAAAAAAAAAAAAAACGAAAAATTGCTCTAATTTCTACGAAAGCAAACTTTAACCGGAAAAAATTTTGTTTTCCCTTTTTTTTGTCATAGGGGAAACTAAAATTAAAATTAGATGTCGGACCCAAAAATCGTGTGGACCGGTGTTATCTTTAAATTACTAATATAATTTTAATTTATTTAGGTTGAACCTATTCAGATGAACGAAAAAAAAATCATTGATTTTGTTAACCTTTCAGAAGAATAAATATATAAGGAATAAATAATATGCTTTTGAAAAACCTTCTTCACCATTTTATTTTAATATGATTTAAGAATTAAGGAAAAAAAATTATGTAAATCGAAAAACTGGTTTTGGAATTATAGTTAAATTCCTATCTCTGAGATCAAGAACCTATTCAGTTGAGCGGCAGTGTATCTATCATATCTTTTCTGAGTTCTGTAAGCTTCAGTGCTCTATGATTTCACTTTCAAAACCCGACAAAAAATGATTTTTTTTTTTTTTTAGGAACACGCCTAATCCATAAATGTTTAAACAAAACTAAATTATTGTTCCACTGAAATTTTACGTGCCCATATAAGGAAATTTACCACACCATAGTGAAGTATCTTGTGATAAAGCGACATCGACGGTTGGCTAAGTAATAGAACGCCCTTGTTTCTCTAAGGGGTTTTCTTATACGACAACTTCTTGGTATCTTTGTGGGTTGCTTCTAGTCTAAAGTGTTGATATTTTCCCTTTTGTCTGAATAGTTCGCATAAAACTACAAAACCCCCTAAAAGAGCTCGAAAGCATTGCTTCCATTAGTGCGTCTATTGCAAAGTTACTATAAAATGCCTGCGAGATTTATTAAATTGAATTCTATCTGCCTAAATGAGACGTCTTTTCGTAGGTATGGAAGAATGCGGACTATTAAAATGAGCAATGCCAGCAGGCCGCAGGAGATTTGGCAACAGATCAGTACGTAAAAAATATCACCAAAAATAGCATGGCACTTCTTTCCTCTTAAGAAAAAAATCTAAAGTCATAGTAAGCGATGCCCCAAGTGCAATGCTAAGCAAAATATAAAGACGAAGGAGATGACATGACAAGCAATTGAAAATATTTAAACAGCCAAACACAATAAAGTGTGGAGTATCAGCAAACAAACCCCAAGAAATGTGTAGGCTCAGACATTGGCATTGCGTCTGACGAGCACTAAAAGAAAGCTAGAAAGAAACTGTGAATTCCGTGCATAGTGAGTAAAGAAGTGCTGAGTGCGATTATGTTTGTGTTTGTTTCCCCATTTTTTATGTGCAAAATAAAGCTTTGTACACTTGGGGGAAAGCAATACAGTGGTTAATATGGCAATGCCATCAAATATTTTTTCATATACTTTAACACCGGACGAGTTAATGTTTTTTACACGTTAGCGCCAAAATTTAAACCTAGTTAGAGTTATAACAGGTGAAACTATAGGAATATTTATGTTTTCCTTGATAAACTTTTGTTCTCTTTGAGCGGTCAAGCCGTTAATTGCGGACTCCTTCAGAGAAAAGTGTACATTTATTCCAACAGGCAAGCGCCTAGACTCGCTTTGAGCTGTTGTTGTTGTTTTTGTTAGAGCTGCAGAAGAAATTCTTGAAGTAATTTCGAGCAACGGTGTCATCGCTCGCTTTGAGCTCGCTGATTGTGCTCTTAAAACTTGTCAAGTAGTAGGTTTTAGCAATAGTAACAAACTTCTTCTAGATTAGTCTTGTATACATGCCCGGTCACAGCGGAATCGCCGGTAATTGCAAAGCCGATGAGCTGGCTCAGCAGGGCACCCTTAACCTGATTGAAGTCTATTGGAAACGAGTCGTTTTTACGATGTTCTCTTGTATTATAGTGCTGGACGTATGGACTTACAGTGAGCTCGGCAAGCGCTGTTCAATAATCAGAACTTTTGCGAGTTTTCTACTGCAGAGAGAACCACAAGAGATTATCTGAATTCCTTGCTCTTAATCAAGTCGATTTCTGTACAATGTTGTAGGTATACTGACTGGAGCCAGAGCTGTATGGAGAAAAGTAAGGTGGAATCATCCCATCAGTTTCTCTCATATTGCCTGGTTTTTGACTTACTGAGAGTGAAATATTTCGATAGACACACCTTTGGCGAAAAAAGTGAAGTGGCTGGGATTGATGTTGGCCGCCTTAACAAATATGTGGTAAGCTCAAAATGGTTCGTCGATTCGATTTATGAGCTTCTGGTTATTCAGAACATCTTCGGCGAAAAAATTTTTAAAAATTTTAATCATGGCTTCTTTCCCAAATTTTAAGAATAAGTTTTTGAAAACTTTTTTATTTTGAAATCTATTTAGTAATCATTATATAAATTTGTTAATTTTCTAGAGGGGTGTAGAATATAGATTTTTTATTTTAACGCCATTGAGCATTACGACAAAGCCTACAAAAGATGTATTAAAATTGGTTCTGTCTTGGTCGTAGCAGCGCTCGATGATCTCGTCCGATGAAAGTTTTTATTACCAATCCCAAAAAAGCTTCATTTTATGCTTGAAGTTTAGCTTCAAACCCATCACTAAAATCTATGCGTTGTCTCTTGGTTTAAATTTTCAGAAAAGTTACTAAAATTTCAGGAACATACATTTAGGCCGTTATTTAAGAATCTACTGTACCTTTAAATTGAATGTGTCGAGTAGACCCCACAAAGGCACCAACTGTATCAGCCCACCGGCATTTTCTGGGTTACCATTCTTCCATCAAGACGCCAAAACTGCATTTTTGGCCAATGATAGCTCTCTGCTCTCCCCTACCACCTGCTCTGTCTATGCCTACAGGCCGATCGTACATGTAGTTGAATTGAATTGAATTAAAATGAACAAAAATGCGGATAGCCGACATGAATGCGGTGACTGTCTGCCAAGAATACCGCCGCTGCATTCAATCCCGCTGACTGTTGATGAGACCGGCTTTGACAAGTTAATTTTTCCGTTTTGCATAGCGGCATGCAACTCCAGAGGCCACAACAACAACAGAAAACTACAAACAAGTACTTACAAGAATGCAGTACAGCTAAGCTGGCTTTTGCCCATACTCGCTGCGAATCAGCTCGGAGCGGCATTTATTTCCTTATTACTTTCTTGGAAGTGGTCTCAAGAATTTCAGCTTATTTGTAGTGTGTGTGTATGTGCGCGCGTGTGTGTTTTTGTGTTGCGTAGGCATGCAATTACAATGGCTATTACAATGTTGCTCCAACTCCCTGCGCACTACACCCTTCCATCGCTCGCCATTTCTCCCTCGCTGTTGTAGAAACATGTTTGCTGGCTTTTTAAGGCAGCGATGCTGTCATTGACTCGTCATGTCACTGTCATTATCTAATATACATACGCAGCCTCACATCCAAGTGCTTTGTGTATGTGTGTGTGTCTGTACTTGAAATGTTGCGTTCGCAGCATTAGAAGGAAATTCCAGAGTCTATTATTTTTGTCGTTGCCGAAAATGCGCATTTGTCAGCTTGGATTTTTGTGGGGAATAAAGCACAGTGGACTGTCAGTCAGCCCGTCTGTCAGTCGGAATCTTGCGAATGCACAATACAACAATACTTACTTGCGCTGTGACTCCATTAGGACGAAGGCCTCTTCCGCTTCCGGTGTGCATAGCAAATCAAAGATGTGTGCGAGAATTTTATGTCTGGAGTTTTTTCTACCGTCCAAATTTTCATGCTCAGGGTCTGAAGTCCTTTGAATTGGAGTCCCCTTGACTGCTTTCGCTGTGCTTCTGCTTTGTTGTTGTGTCATTTGTTCGTACCATAATGTAATGCTGTTGCATATTTGTGTGACATTTCCAGTGTAATTGAAATTTTTTTTGAAATGCGAGTAAGAAATAAATTATAAGAACTTCAACTTGGGAAGGTCGCACTGTTGGCCAACACAGATTTGAAAATTAAAGTAGTGGTTATGCGAGTATTTCTGATTTTAATTATACAGGGCTTTTCCGGAAAGTAATAGGACTAAATCGATTCAAAACAATTTATTGAATCAATTATTACAATTCTTTAAAAACTTTCAAAATAGGCTCCTTTTGCGAATATGCAGCGCTGCCCACGCGGTTTTCAAGCATTGAAATCGTCACGGAAGCCATTCTACGCAATAGCCTTGAGGCCCGAGCTGCATGCTGCTTGGATCCCCTACGCCGGCGTGTGCCACTCGGAAGATTGCCTCTTTGTCTCGGGATCGAACTCAAGGACCTATTACTCGTCATTTGTGATTACGTTATTCAAAAATTGCATACAAATCACATTGTCGGTGTTTGTCGAAGTCGCATGGTCTTCATCAGCGACTTCTTCTTGGCCCTCCAAAAAGGCCTGATGTTAGTTTGATTAATCATATCAAAAGTCTACGTCGAAGATTTACCGATTCAAATTATACCTCTACTCTAACGAATGCTGCAGTTTCGGCTTGCGCCACTCACAGAAACACGTCGCGCGAAAATGTTTGCTCTGACTTTCCAGGTGCTCGAAGACAACTCTGAAGTACAGTCACGGCGGAAGAAAATCAGTCCTATTACATTTCGGATAAACCCTGTACGCAGTCTGTCAAATAAGAGCGTGGTCGTGTTAATTCATAAAAAAAAAATTATTTTATGAAACTTTCTTATTTATATGTATATATATTGTACACATTACAACAATGATGCAATTTGGTCAATAATATGTCTAGTCACCACCGGCGTCGATAATTGCCTGGCATCTCCGAGGCATGCTTGCTACTAATTTGACGACGATTCTAGTTTGAAGGATCTCCAGATCTGACGAATTTCGTAAGACAACTGCTTCAAAGTGTATGTGCATCTTCCCCGAAGCTTGTGTTTAACATATGCCCACATATTTTCAATAGGTTTTGCATCGGGCGACCGCGACGGCCAATCCAATGTAACGAAGCCAGATTGAGTTTTCCACTGAGTACAGAGCTTGCTGCGGTGTTTAGAATCGTTGTCCTCCTGCAGAATCCAATCTTCATTTTTTATGATGAACAATCGTTTGGCAGATGGCAGTAAAGCCTTTATGTAGAATTTTATCATTTTCTCGGCACTTAGGTTGTCAGTCAAGAGGTACAAAAATCCGAATCCCTGATTTGAGAAGCAGCCCCAAAGAAGCACCTTTATTCCATATTTTACGGTCCGCTGAACAAGCCTATTGGTGGAAGTTGACCAGGCTCGCGTGAGAACAGAATGTGTCAATTTAGAACATTCATCAGTAAAAATGACATTTTCAGAATCTCTATTAATATTCTCATGCGCCCGCCGAGTCGCTTAGTCATAAGTTTTTCAGTCAACAGAGGCTTCTTCATTGTGTTGCGCCATTTCAGATCATAAGTATGAAGAAGCGTTCGGATAGCTTTGTAGGATATATCTAATCCTTTTGCCATTAATTTTGCTTGTCCTTGCTGCAGTGTTAAAGCAGGATTCCGCGAAAAAAGTTTCACTATTCTTTTTTCATCTTTTTTGTTCACTTTTCCTTTCAAACCACGTTCTGGTAAATCATCGACATTTTTAGCCAGTATATATCGCTGTATCACCTTCTGTACAATTGTCTTCGACTTTCTCATATATGTATTTAGCAGCCGCTGATTGCGACATTTTGGGACCTTTCGGGTGGATGCAAACGAACACAGCTTCGTAGCGCGACGCGTACTTAGCACTCATGGCGCGATTCTCTTTCAAAAGATTAACGACAACTGAACTTTTGTTGACAATGCATCAAGGACAAAGCTTCGCTCGGGGCGCGAAGGAATTAGAGCGAAATCTTTCAATAACTATCGGTAAAGTCGACCACGCTTTTACTTGACAGACTGTATATAGTTTATTATACAAGGTGCGTTCCAAAGTAAACAGGACTTTTTGAATCTAGCGCCCCTAGAGGCGCCATCTATATGTCGACTAGTGCGTTAGAATCTGCCATCTTGTCGATTGTCCAGTGAGCACTTCATGGCAGTCAATGAAGACTGGAAGAGTTATTGCGTTTTAAGTGTCAGTTTGTTTGTGTTATCGATGCGAAAATGAGCTTCGAACAAAGAGCCAATATTAATTTTTTTTTTTTTTAATTTGTAAAGCTTTTACCGGAACATTTCAATTGATGGAACAAGTTTATGGCGATGATTGCCTATTCCGCAGCAGAGTGCACGAGTGTTTTCAAGGTTTTTTCAAAGAGGTCGTGAGGACATAAATGACAATCAATATGTGGGCCAATCAAAATCCGTGATCACCGGAAATTCCATCCAAACTGTGCGAAAATCATCAAAAATCAGCCGAAATCATTATTGAAATTCATTGAAATGGGATTGAACATCTCCTAAACATCGCTTTATCGCATTTTGACCGAGCATTCGGGCTTATGAAATGTGTGTGCACGGTTTGTTCCGCAAAAATTGACCGACGACCAAAAATTGCTCAGAATCCAACATTCGAAGGACGATTATGCAGACCTCTGCCATTAAAAAGGCTTGCACCGACATACTAGCGGCCATACTGCCCAACGAGCTAAAACACTCGTTAGACATGCTTTTGGACCGTGCAAAAAGTTGTATTGAAGCAGAAGGAGATTATTTTGAATAAAATAAATTGATTTTGCCGAACAACCATTTGTCATGTTTATTTTAAGTCCTGTTTACTTGGAACACACCTTGTATATGTATATTTTTAAAAGACGTCTAGAATTATTTGTTGAATCAGCAAAAAGTTTTAAATTGTCAAAATCAACTAGAGAAAATAATTTTCACAATTTCATCAATCAGTCATCCCTTTCAAGTTTTGAGGCTTTTTTAATCGAGGCACGAACTTATTGCATACTGCTTCATAAAAATTTAGTGTATTGTTTTGAATAAGTCCCTTAAATTCCCAACAAACACAAAGTCTACGCTGAATGTTGCACACTTAATGTAAGGTATAGCTAAAGAAAGTATTCTATTTGGAATAATTCTGAATTCAAAGTGCTGAGTTAAAGTCTCGTCATTAATTTATGAGCCTTTGCTTTAAGTATTTTGCGAACGAAATTAAATGAGGTGGCAATCACTTCCAGTTTAAAAAAAAGTTTCAGGCGATATAAAACTTTTTTTGAAATTTGTAAAAATGTCATTTTGGGTAAAAATTCTTTAGCTCTTAAACGCCTGGCGGTTTCTCTAGGAACTACTTCTTTTTTTTCAGGAACGGTTCTCTTAGTTCCTATATATGCTATATAGTACTGTTTACAAGAAATAGTAAGAATTATTAATACAAATTTCTGTGAAAACCCGTCAGAGATATCTGTGCCAAACGTCATATTAAATAATCATTACTATTAAGTATACGCTTGTCTTTCTGAAGTACATAATCGGCGCTTTTTACGAAAAGTGAAATTTTTAACAAAGAAGTTCCATTAGAGTTTGTGTGCGGAATCGAATTTCTGGTGTCGAAATGTTCAGAATGTTGGAAAAGGCTTCGGTGGTAATTGTTTTGTCGCGAACAAGTATTTTTGATTGGTACGAGTACAAATTATTCAATAAAATGCTTGACAACCGACGACTAACAGTCAGAAATCTAATCGTGTAAATATCAGTGAAAACCTTTTTGAAAGATCACTTGAGCTTAGGAAAGGTAAAAGCA